>JAQFVV010006306.1:0-480000 GCA_028023455.1 Epiperipatus broadwayi
TGCTATTAGAAATAGCTAAGTGAATATAGACGCTCTCAAAATCGTTTTTAAAATTATTAGAGAGTATTTTAGAAATAATTTATAAAAGTTTATCGATAAATATGCAGTGTTAATTTGTTATAGTTCCCTATTGATCGTTTCCTTATTAAAGCTCAATTTACTATTAAACAATCATGAGGACATCATATAAGGATAAAATGTGTTGGAGACTTTATACTGAAAATTTAACAAATGCTGGATTGACTAGCAGAGTTATTAGATGCCTAAAAGTAATACGTTGGACTTTGTATAAATTTAAAAGCTAATGATAGTTAATTTTTTAAAATAGAAATTTGAAAAAATGAGAAATACTTCTTTATGAAGCAAGTATTTGTAAATTCTAAATTTAAATATATCTTGGTAAAGATATAATATATAACAGTAATTGTATAAATATTTGCCTTGTTAAGTCTTTATGGTATAAAAGACTAAATTCTGACAATTTTAAAAGGCAAATAAATTGGAGATGTAATAAGTAAAGAAATACTTATAAGTCAAATTATGATAGTATTAAAGTCTAAACGCTGGTCGTATAGAAGACTCTAAAAATAATCTTACCTAATATTTGTTACGGAATTCGCAAATCAATTACATGTGGATATCCAAGTAAAGTTAGAAAATAATTAAATAAGAACTTCATAAATTATAGACTAATGCTAAAAAATAATAACTTTAAAATAATTTTCATATAAAAAAATGAACCTGGATCCTATAAACTATTTTTTTTAATTATTATTTTATTTTATGGTAAAACTAACTTTGACTTTATTTTTAAAAAAAAAAAAAACATTTTCATTTATTTTATAAAAACTTTTAAAAACAGGTGATGTACCGGAAAAGGAAGTAATGTTTAGTGAAAACTTGTGCCTAGGAAAAAGAACAATGACAACTGGATGAAAACACCGTTGGATGTTATGTAATATTTTTATTTATTAACTAACATAAATATTTCATTAATCATTGATTTATTAAAGATAGGAAAGGTACATTTACATTTTTTTTAAATAATAACTAAATACTAATATAACTTTTATTGCATAAAGTTTATTTTATAATTATACAACACGTAATATTTTAAAGAATAATTGTTGAGTGTAAATGTGAAATTATTTTGTAAAACTGGAATCCTGGAGGACATCGTGACGGACTGTACATTGAAGTATTATTTATGGTAAAATTGTGTAATAATAATAATGATTTGATGTATTTACTATGTTTTCTTTAGATCAACCAAATGTTATATGATTATTGAATGAATGGATTAATGTTTAAATAATATACACGCACAAGATTAATAATAGCAGTTTTATTTTAATATGCATATTTTAAATTGATGATATAAATTTAGTATAACGTAATATGAGAACCTAGAAATAATTATATGATTCTTTCGTGAATAAATTTTAATGTTTTGTTACAATATTAGAAATCAGATTTATTATACTAGTGTAAGTTATTTATTTTTTATTTTCAAGTTAGTGAGAAGTATATAAAGTCTATATTTTTTTTTATTTTTTATTTTTATTAGATAAGTGAGTTAATTTTACATAGAAATTTATATCTTGATTGCAGGCTTATTATAAATAGATGATGAGGTATAAGAGAGTTTGGATCGTTATTATTATTTTTTTTTTGTTTTTTTTTTTGAAATTGGTCATTTGTTTTTTATGAAATTAGATAAGGTTAAAATGATATTTGTAGATAGAAGTTTATTAGGAGGAAATAGGAATAACAAGTAAAGGTAATGATTTAAAATGGAAAAGAATCATAGAATTTTATTTAACATTATACTTTATAAAAGGTGAAATTATTGAATAATTTTAAAATATTTTTTTTTTTTTTAAAGTACATATACGTATTGCATATTTTAATAAGACATGTAGTATGACATTATATCGGAATGAAATAAACAGTGATAGTCAATAATTGTTATTATACTACAAAGTTATATCAATTTATACATTAATTAATATTTGAGTCATACTGATAATAAATGTAATACAGCCTTGTACATTATAATATAAATAACAGTAGGACTTAAGTGAAATAACATTTAAATTATTAAAGTTAGTTTATTTACATACATGCTACATGAATGATATCTTACATAAAATCTTTTCTTATATTAATTGATAATAAGTAATGTTTATGTAAATTAAAGTCATAAACTTAATTGAATTTTATTAATAAAACATTTTCTGAAATGTATAAATTATTTACTTATGGTTATGGAAATAGTAACAGTGTAAAACTTGTATTATTATTTTTTTTTCTTATTTTTGTTTATTTTCTTTAATTCCATTTAAATGTAAATAGTGTAAATAAATTATTTGTTAAAGTTGATATAAATAAATTTGTTAAGTTGTTTAAAAGATGTGTTGAATTCATTATTTTACACCACAGCATTTGACAACAGATAATTTGAATAAACATAATATTTGCACAATATGAATTTATTATTTTATTATTTGAGTAAGAAACACAATATTTTCTTAATATAATTTATAGAAATTGATTGACATTAACATATGATATTACAATGGTCATAAAGTAAGACGTGTGCTCACACTTCTTTAAATCCGCAGAAGTACTTTCGGTTACTTTCAAACCTGCCTCAACTGCTATTAAATTCAAAAACTAAAAGCGGAAGCAAACGTCATCAATTCAAATTCCACGAATCTCGTATTTTAATGTTAGAAGCTTGTCGATTTATCAAATGTGTTTTATTCCTGTTTATAAAAATTGCCTCTTTAATTTTTCTTTTACTATGGTTTCTCTCTTCATGAAGAATTTTCACATTTTCAAAATTAAATTTAAATTTATGTTTACATGTTTTTTCATGATCAAAGAAAACTGAAGAAGATATTAAATCACCATTATTTTTATTTTTTACACGCTTATATAACAATTCGTGTTCCTTCAATCTTTTCTCAATGTTGCACCTAGATTCACCTATATATGATAGCATACAATCACAAAAAATTTGATATATGACATTACTTTTTTGCTTGATAGGTATGACATCCTTAGAATTATTAACTAATTTGTTAATATTGTTTGGAACGTAGAATGAAACATTAAATACATTCTTATATAAATCCTTAAAAAATTTTACTTGTGGATTTGAAATAAATGGAATAGATATCCATTTTTTATTATTAATCTTCATTTCTTTTAAATTATAATTTTTTTTAAATTGACTTAAAGTATTGTTTATTTGTTCCATTTTATAACCAACATCAAGCAATTCCTTGGCAAATATCTCAATATTTTTCAATTTAGATTTTTTGCCAAGGCACGTGCTTGATGTTGGTTATAAAATGGAACAAATAAACAATACTTTAAGTCAATTTAAAAAAAATTATAATTTAAAAGAAATGAAGATTAATAATAAAAAATGGATATCTATTCCATTTATTTCAAATCCACAAGTAAAATTTTTTAAGGATTTATATAAGAATGTATTTAATGTTTCATTCTACGTTCCAAACAATATTAACAAATTAGTTAATAATTCTAAGGATGTCATACCTATCAAGCAAAAAAGTAATGTCATATATCAAATTTTTTGTGATTGTATGCTATCATATATAGGTGAATCTAGGTGCAACATTGAGAAAAGATTGAAGGAACACGAATTGTTATATAAGCGTGTAAAAAATAAAAATAATGGTGATTTAATATCTTCTTCAGTTTTCTTTGATCATGAAAAAACATGTAAACATAAATTTAAATTTAATTTTGAAAATGTGAAAATTCTTCATGAAGAGAGAAACCATAGTAAAAGAAAAATTAAAGAGGCAATTTTTATAAACAGGAATAAAACACATTTGATAAATCGACAAGCTTCTAACATTAAAATACGAGATTCGTGGAATTTGAATTGATGACGTTTGCTTCCGCTTTTAGTTTTTGAATTTAATAGCAGTTGAGGCAGGTTTGAAAGTAACCGAAAGTACTTCTGCGGATTTAAAGATTGTTTGAATTGTTTATAAACCGTTTAAAAATATTATTTCAATTATAATTACAATATTATTTTTAATTAACGGATATTTTTATTTATTTTACATATATATATATATATTTTATTTATTTTTTTAATATTGAAATATAATTAGATAAGATATTATATTATTTTATCTCGGCGTCTCCGCTGAGCTAGTGACAATGGGCTAACGATCTAAATATGTAAATAAAGTGGAATCCTAACAATGCGTATCTGCCTACTTTATAAATTTTTCTAGGCTCAAATGCCTAGATGGCGCCTTTTTGGTAGTGCGGTGCTTGTGCGATGCGACCTACTCCCATTCGTTTGGATTAAAGTACCATTTATTTATGCACATATATATAAGATTTAAAATTATTTTAGTATTAGTTTACATTTTAACATTTAACATTATTTTTAACTTTGATTTTTGACTTTAATTACTATTATATTCTAATTTTACATTTTAATTAAGTTTGCACAGATAGGATTATAAAAGCTTGTTATTAATATAGTTGCTATAGATGTAAGTTACATAGATTACACGGTTAAAAACATTCCAAAGTAAACATGATCGATCAAAATATAAAATTATTGATTACTGACAATTGCGGAGGGAAATTTATATGTAACTTAATAGTATTCACCATAAGATACTTGCATTGTCACTCCATAACTTAAAAGACATCTGAATAAATACATTTTAGATACTCACCGTAAGGTATCATTATTTATCGAATGTCTATATATTTTGATCAAATATGAAAACCAAAATATAATTAACCGTAAACGAATCCATGTAAGCGTCTATAAACAACTTAAAATGTAATGCATTTAATAATTTCTCCAATAAAATATTACTAAGCACATAAAAATATTAAAGGGAAATGATTCTTTTCACAATCGGGAAAGATATAAAAATTAACCATTATTAATTTGATTTTAAACTTACAAAAAGTCAGATAAGAGTCCATTTTAAAATAAGTCGGCTTGTTTATTAATTTGTTCAACTTGATGAAGTTCTTGATTATTTAAAAAATTTTTAAGTTCATTGTTAACAGCCTAGGAAGAGGAGTCCAGGTTCTTGTTTTTTCCATGGAGTCCTTGTTTGAAACTTCTGGCCAGATGTTCCGGAGGCATAGCATTAGCTAGTCTTTCGAGTATCTAAAATCAGTTCATTTTAAATATAGAGAGAGTCGTGTGATATTGCGTCTCTATCACTCACTCTCAAAACAGAAAAACAGCTGGAATTTTACCCCATACTCAATATTGCTCCTTTTTTATATTATCCACAAGGATTCACTGAACAAAGCGTCACTAATCTGTTTTTACGTTATGGTCCGGGCCAAGCCTTAGTGCTTCCATTTGTCAAGCTAAAATCTCTTTCTTCTCTCTTACCCAACTTTCCCATCTGACTTTTTAATTAAACAGTTTTTAGATAATTAATAAACAATCATTTCCCTTTTATAGATTACAGAATTAATTAATACCTGTTTTTATTTTAACTTACGTTATTTATTAAAATATTTTATATTTCTAATCGATTTTTATTAAAAAAAATACATTCAAACTCCCTTTTTTTTTTTGTTTATGAAAAAAAAAAATTTTTTAAAGTTTAACATCTGTGCGAATATATATATTTAACAACATTTTAATTTTAGCGTCTAGTTTTTTTATAGATTTTTAATACATTTATTTTTATTTGCGAACTTTTAAGTTTTTATTTTAAATAAATGTAACGACATATTTATATATCGTTACATATCAGTAAACTTCCTCAAAAAAAAAAACATTAAAAAAAAAAAAAGAATTTACTTAGTGTTAGTAATTACGTTATACAAATTTGTTATATATGAAATTTCAAAAGGACAAAACTTTTTTTTTTTTAAAAGACAAAACAGTAATTACAAATATAATGATAAAAAAAAAGTTGACTGATGATTTCCTACTACCAGCTAAATTTCTGCCCCCTCCCTTCCAAGTTTCATTTCTCCTACCTTTAAGTATTATTTAGGCAAGTTGAACGATTAGATTTTAATTTAACAAGACTTTTTTTTTTTTTTAAAAAAAGTTATGATTTATAATTATTATTACGTTTTATTTATTACTTTTTATTCCCTCGTATTTTCTTTACATATGCGCAATTTTTCTTACTGGCAGCACTTTTACACAAAATTCATAACTTTATATAATACAAACAATATATCTTGATTTCAGAAAAACATTACGGGCTTCATTTATTTTTAACATTCTCAGGGCACTCGGTGGCTTATTCAAGATAGGAAATTTCAGCATCAATTCCCCTTCTCAGGGTCAACTTCTGAGGTTACACTTGGGACGCCAATTATAACGATCCAAACAAAGTGGGAGATCGCATCGCACCGCACCGCACTACCAAAGGGCGCCATCTAGGCATTTGAGCCTAGAAAAATTTATAAAGTAGGCAGATACGCGCTGTTAGGATTCCACTTTATTTACATATTTAGATCGTTAGCCCATTGTCACTAGCTCAGTGGAGACGCAGAGATAAAAATCTATAAATCTTAGATCTTAAATATAAAGAATAAAATAATAAAAGCCACTGCCAGAAATTAACACAGAAAAAATATTTATTTACGCACATATAAAATCATTCTAAATTCGAGGAATAAGTTTAACATTTAGATTTTTATCTTAATTTTTAATTTTACATTTAAAATAGCTTGCTATAATGTTTAATATTTTATTTAGAGGATCGAGTATGAATGGACTACATAGGTCTGCATTTGAAAGGAAAATATTCTTCCCTGATTTAACCTTAGGCAACAAATTTCGCAATCAACTGGTGCCAATCCATCTGATACATTCATGTATTCAATGTAGCATGATACGACAACACAAAATACTATATTGTCAGGAATGTACATCTGAACAATAAGTAGAAATAGAGAAGACATTGACTCTCCACCAACAGGAATGTGACATCTGTGGGCAAGTAGCTCAATAAACTAAAAACTCCATAGGAATGGACTGCGGTCTTCTGCCGACTTACAAACCCATCCATAGGCAAACAGAGGGTGTGTGGCGTATATCTATAATCCTGCCCGTGGCGGATCTCATACTACATTTACTAATTACACAAATATATCCAATCCATTGAACCAATTCAACTACGAAATGAATAACCTAAGATTACCCTCCCTTAATACAACTTTACAAAACTATATAGCCATTCGCGCCCGACTTAATTTTAACATTTATATACGTTCGCACAGAATTTATTTTAAAAATGTTGGGTATAGATCGATTACACAGATTCCACGGTCAAAAACATTTCAAAATAAACATAAGCGATCAAAATACAAAATTACTGATACCGACAATCGTAGAGGGAAACTTATAAGTAACCCAATAGTATTCACCATAAGATACTTGCGTTGTCACCAATAACTTAAAAGACATCCGAATAAATACATTTTAGATACTCACCGTAAGGTATCATTATTTATCGAATGTCTATATATTTTGATCAAATATGAAAACCAAAATCTAATTAACCGCAAACGAATCCATGCAAGCGTCTATAGACAACTTAAATGTAATGCATTTAATAATTTCTCCAATAAAATATTACTACACCTAAAAATATTAAAAGGGAAATGATTCTTTTCACAATCGGGAAAGATATAAAATTAACCATTATTAATTTGATTTAAACTTACAAAAAGTCAGATAAGAGTCCATTTTAAATAAGTCGGCTTGTTTATTAATTTGTTCAACTTGACGAAAGTTCTTGATTATTTAAAGTTTTTTTAAGTTCATTGTTAACAGCTTACGGAAGAAGAGTCCAGGTTCTTGTTTTTCCACGGAGTCCTTGTTTGAAACCCGGTCAGATGTTCCGGAGGCAGCATTAGCTGGTTCCTTTCGGTATCACAATCAGTTCATTTTTTAAAATAGAGAGAGAGTGTGTGATATTGCGTCTCTATCACCACTCTCAAAACAAACAGCTGGAACTGCCCAATACTCAATATTTCTCCTTTTTATATTATCCACAAGGATTCACTGAACAAAATGTCACTAATCTGTTTTTCGTTATGGTCCGGGCCAAGCCTTAGTGCTTCCATTTGTCAAGCTAAAATCTCTTTCTTCTCTTATCTAACTTTCCATCTGACTTTTTGTAAGTTTAAATCAGCTATTAGATAATTAATAAACAATCATTGTCAGCAAATGAAAACTTTTATTGATGACAGGAATGTTAATCTTCAATACCTGAATAAAGGTTTTGGAAATTTTAACTTAGGTGAAGGAAAATTAGGTTATTAAGATGATTATTATGATGTAACAGCTAGGTGTTAGTTTTGAGGGTATTTAAAAAAAGGTACAGTTCAATCCCTTCAGTTCTGATTAAGAAAGGAGGAGGAAAAATGAGCCATCGGTTCTACAGTTTAGGACATCTGAGAGGCGAATATATAGACAGTTTAAACAACCTAAGAATTTAAAATTTTGAGACAGTAAATTAAAAATTTCCAGATTTTAAAATACATTGTATTTTCTATCTGACCAACATTATTTATTAATTAGTTATAATTTTATTTAATGTGCTCTTCCGATCTTATATATTTAAAATCATTTCCATTTATATTATTCATTTTTTGTTCTTTAAGTTTTATCATGATTTTTGTTTTTCGTTAAATTAATTATATAAATGTTAAACTTAAGTCGGGCGTGAATGGCTGTATAGATTTGTAAAGTTATATTAGGGGAGGGTAATCTTAGGTTATTTGTTTCGTTGTTAAATTGGGTCAATGGATTGGATATATTGATGTAGTTAGTAGATGTAGTCGGAGATTCGCTACTGGCAGAATCGTTTATATATATGCCGCACTCACCCGTTGGCCTATGAAAGGAATTATAAGACAGAGAACGCAGTTCCTTTCTATGGAGTTTTTTTTAATTGTTCTTCTCGTTAGATAGATGTAATATCCCTATCTGATGAGAGTCAATGTCTTTTCTTAATCTCTTTGGTGCTGCCGTATTCCGTATTACATTGAATACATCGATGTATCAGATGAATTGATGCCAGTTTGACTGAGAATTTTAGCCTAAGGTTAAATGGGGATAGAATGTTTTATTTTCAAATGCAAATTTATGTAATCAATTCATACTCGATCCTAAATAAAAATGCATTAAATTTAAGTTGTTTATAGACGCTTGCATGGATTGTTTATCGGTTAACTATGTTTTGTGTTTTCATATTTGATCAAAATATATATACATTCGATAAATAATGATACCTTACGGTGAGTATCTAAAATGTATTTATTCGGATGTCTTTTAAGTTATTGGTGACAATGCAAGTATCTTATGGTGAATACTATTGGGTTACTTATAAATTTCCCTCTGCAATTGTCGGTACCAATGATTTTATATTTTGATCGTTTATGCTTATTTTGAAATGTTTTAACCGTTGTAATCTATGTAACCGATCTGTAATCAACATTATTAAAACAAATTTTTTTTATAATGCCATCTGTGCGAACTTAATTAAAATGTAAACTTATAATATAATAGAAATTAAAATGTAAATTAAAATCTAAAGTAAAGTTAAAAATAATGTTAAATGTTAAAATGTAAAACTAATACTAAAATAATTTTAAATCTTATATATATGTGCATAAATAAATGTTTGTATGTTAATTACTGGCAGTGGCTTATTTTATTCTTTTTTATATATACTCTTAGAGTATATTATTAAATCTCTGCTATTCCACTGAGCTAGTGACTTGGGCTAACGACCGGAATCAAAATTTAAAAAAAAAAAAAAAAAAAAATTTTTTTTTTTTTTTTACTTACGTATCTGCCTACTCTATAAATTTTTCTAGGTTCCAATGCCTAGATGGCGCCCTGTAGTGCAGATTACGTAAGTCTACCTTCTCCGGATCGTTACAATATATATATATGATTTTTTAAAATTAAACCACACACGCATATGGAGTTACTCACATTTTTATTTCCCATGTGCAATATCTTTTATAAATATAATCTTCACACTACCACAGTTTTTTCTAAAATCATATAAATAAAGATACAATAAAAGACAAATGATCCCAAAGATGCATTTTGTACTGAACCAGCACTCATCAGTTGGCCCAAGTCAGTATATCTCCAATCTATCTCTATTATATGTAAAGCATTTATCAATAATAAATTATTAATTTATAATGTATTTGAAAACATAATGTGACAACTGTTCATAGCATTTTCTTCTCAATTCCTTCAAATCACCCTTTGTAAGGTGATGCATTGTGACTTCTCCTTAAACGGAGTCAGAAATCTCTCAGCAGCTATGCTCAGAGAAACATGTTAGCCACTTTACCTTCCTTTTCCATTGTCCACCCTAAGTTTTCCTATAATTTGCTCCATCCCATTTCCACAACATAATCTTTGTCAACTCCATGACCTTCATATCTAAATCCCTCTTATCTTTCCCCAAACCTAGCATAAAAACCAATAACTCACTTTCTGTATAATCACTTTTTTCATATTTAATCTTCCATAACTTCATTATTTGTACCCTTTCTGCTTCCAAGTATTTACATTGAAGTAACAGATGCCTAATATTTTCTCTGCCTTCCTTACACAACTTGCAGACTAAATCACCCATATTTTTCCATTTACGTGTATATTCCCTTGTTGCTAAAGATCCCGTTCGAGCCTTAAACAATAAACTACTTTCCTTACTATTATCATAAATTAACTCACACCCAATGTTCGGTTTACTTCTATATATATTTAAACTCATTTTACTCTCCATACTAGTTCTCCATCTCTCCAACTCCCTATTCTTTATTAATGCATCTATTCTTCTATCCTACTCCTTACCACTATAACACTCAACAATCCTCCTAACACAATCATCCCACCTTTTGTACAAGTATACCGACATAAATTCTTTATCCAAATCTTCTGCATACCGCATTACCTTTCTCACCCATCTTGTTGCCTGTCCTTTACTTGTAACCCAATTAAATACTATTTTGGCTATTCTTTTATTATCCATAAACTGCAATCTACCAAACATTTTCAATTTGCTTTTTGCATCCCTCATATAAAAACTTGACCATCCCATTTCTCCTTGAATTACCTCCTTTGCTGTTCACACCTCAGCATCTAATGCATGTCTTCCTACTTCCCTTTGTACTTTTTCTAAGCAATCTAAAACCCCTTTACTAACACATAACGCATCATTGCCATATGTTAACCCTGCTACTGCCACTCCCTTCCATACAATTCTAGCTACATCATATTTATTATATGAAAACACTGTTAATTTCTTTATCAATCCCTTTCTTTTCTTTGCTTCATTTATCAATTTTTTCTCCCATTCATCCAAGCAATTTTTCTTATTACTCAAGATGATTCCCAAATAACTATATCTATTCACCACACTTAACTTTATATCCCCCAATAAGAAATCTTTGTCTTCTCTTTCCCCAGTATTCACCATCATTATATTTGATTTTTCTTCCCTAAATTTAATCCCCATGTCTTTACCCACCCTTGCGCATGTCCTCAGCATAACTTCCATATCTTCTCTTCTTTCTGCACACAAAAAGACATCATCCGCAAAAAAAAAGATGTAAAGATATTTCAGCAACGCCCTCTGTCAATAAAAAATAAGTTCAGACTTTATAATTTATCCACAGAGGGCCTTGCTACATGCGATAAGGGTTTTCATTTGAAATGTTTAAATAAGACTAGGAAGAGTGTAAAAGGTGTATGCTTGTGTAGATTATGTATAAATGTGATATAAAGGTGAAAAAATGGTTTCTAATCAGAAGAAATGGAGGAAAATATAGACAATGAAGATAGAATAGAGTATATATTTAGTGGAGTGACAAGAAATATGGATGACAAGATAAGCAATGCAATGTAGATAATTAAGCAAAAATTAAAATAGAGGAAGATATAAAGGATGTAGAAGTCAAATTAAAAATGTTAGACATGAAGTTTAAGCAGATCAAGGAATTAATGAATAGAAACAATAAGAAAGAAGTAGATAAAGAAGTCCAGAAGGTGCAAGATAATGTTATGGATGAAGTAGGGAAAGTAAACTATGAACCAACCTTGATAGGGGACTCGCTAATTTGAGTATATGAGGTTGTAATTACAAGAGAAAATAGAAATAACTATGTAAGAGTATGTTTGTCTGGAATTAGAATTTAGGGATGCTATAGATAAGGTAAAGAAACAATGAAGTAGAGATGTTTATGTTATGATAGGAAAAATAATTTGTCAGAGCCATCGGAGAAAGTAATGGATGAATACAAAGAATTGATGAGTAATTTGAATAAAGGTAAAGGAAGAATAGGAGTAGTTGGATTACTACCAAGATTCAACAATAGGTATATGTTAGATAGAGCATGTTCTATAAATGAGAGATTGAAAAAATTATGCGAGAGAAATAATGTCATGTTTGTGGAAGTGTGAGATTTTTTTATTAGTAAAAGGGAGTTATATAGTAAAGATGAATTGTACTTAGCAAAACAACAAAGTGAAACATTAGGGAGTTTAATTATGAAAAAATATTAGTTAGAGGAAACTTATAAAGAGGGGTAGGGTTTTAAATTATAGCATTATCAAAAAGGTTAAGAATGGATGGGATGTAAGAAGTAAACAAAGAGAAGTTGATTTAGATATATATGTAGATATTGAGAAGAAATTGGTCTGCAAAATAATGATAAACAAACTAATTACAAATGTAATAGAGAAGAGCCAAAAGAATTTATAACAGATTAGTAAGAAATGGCAAGGTGGTAGGAGATCAGAAAAATGGCTGGAATTAAACAAAGCAGTTAAAAACGAAGAAGTTGAGTATTAGCAGTAGTGCAAATACATCTAGGAGAAGAAGAACCTACACTGGAAGATTTTGTAAGGCAGAATATAAATAGAAAAGAAAAAAGGGGTAGTGGTATAGAAGTTACATCAAAAAAAATATTTAAATGAGGGGTCAAGAACATTTGTGGTTTGAGATAAGGTTAGGTAAACAAGAATGGATACTGGATATTGTGTGTATGCCCACCGAAGTAATCAAACTATAATGGAGTGAAACAGTAGCATATATGAAGGCCTAGTTAAGGATGTAGAGAGTTTCAAAAAAAAAAGAAAAAGAAAATAATGATTATAGGAGATATGAATGGATATATTAAAGAAATTGATGATGAGGATAACAAGAATAGACAACTTTTGAAATTTATCAAATATTTATGTATTAGTAGAGAAAGAGAATGAATAGAAAATTAAAGTGTTTGATAATGAAGAGAGAGTATGTAATAGTGATCATAATTTCTTCATAATAAAAATGGTTAGTAATGTGATGGAACATAGTCATAAAAATAGAAAGGATAGTGGAAGATGTGGATGGAGAATGAATGATAAGAATAAGTTAGAAGAATATAAAATAAAAATAGAAGAATCATGGAAGAGTTTGTTGGGGATGAATATAAGGACTAGTGTGATGAATTAGAAAAAGTGGCAAATAGGGTGTTAGGTGAGAATATTCTGAAGAATAAAAAAAGAAAAGTGAGAATTAGTAAAAGTGTAAAAAGGAGGAAAAAAGCATGCAAAGAATATAAATGGGCTATTAAAAACAAAGAAAGTGAAAAAGAAGTTAATATTAAAAAGGAAAACTATTTTAAAAAAGAAGTTGGATAAAATAGATAATTATAGAGACAGAATGAAATTAAATAGCAAATTTTTGGAGGATATTAATAAAAGTGGAAGAGATGGGAGTAAAAAATTGTGGAAATATCTTAAAAGAAGGAATGTAGGGGAGAGAGAAATGGTATTACTAAATGATGAGGAAAAAGTGTAGCTCTAGAGAAGAATTAGAGACAATATTAAATAAGTATGTAATGAATATAGAAAAGATGTTAGATGTGTTTAGATCTTAGGATCTAATGCAATCCTGCAGCAGCCATCTTTTATCTGTTTAGTTAGCTGTAAAGCAATAAGCTCAAGCTGAAAACACAATAATGTTTACAATACAAGCTTATTTGCTTGTATAGTCATACAGATCTGAACTCAGTTCAGTATTTATACATTATCGGGTCTTTTATTTGCGGATGATGTCTTCTTGTGCACAGAAAGAAGGAAAGATATGGAAATTATGCTGACTACATGTGCATAGGTAGGCAAAGAGATGGGGATTAAATTTAGTGAAGAAAAATAAAAAATAATGATGATTAATACTGGGGAAAGACAAGACAAAAATTTTTTATCGGGGTATGTAAAGTTAAGTATGGAAAATAGGTATAACTAGTCAGGAATCGTCTTAAGTAATCAAAGAAATTGCTTAGATGAGTAGGAGAAAAAATTGATAAACGAAGCAAAGAAAAAAACAGAAAAATATTTTAATTATATCTTTAATATATATCAGGAGTGATTAACCACAGCCCAAGAGCTACTTGGAGCTTTTTAACATATAACATGCAGTTATTTATTATAAAATGTAATAAAACATTTCAAGATTAAACCATCAAACATCACATGATCACCGTTCTTTATGCTTACGCAAGCTGTTTATCAGAGGCAAAACTCTCCATACAGTAGTGCCACTCAGTGCAAGACAGAGTAATCAATGGATGCAGGGAGGTTTGTGCATAAAATTTCTAACTACTGCCTACTCATTCAATATCTCCAGACCAGTTTCTAACTTGTGGCTTTCATCAATGAGGAGCCTTGGATCTGAGAACACTGCACCTAGATCTTAGGATCTAATGCAACCTTCCAGCAGCTACTTTTTTTTAGCCAACTATAAAGCTTTGAGTCCAAAATGAAAACACAATAATATTTTCAAGCTAAGCTAGCTTGTATAATTGTATAGATCTGAACTCAGTTCAGCATCCACACTTTTTGGTGTCTTTGGTTCTTTAATGACCACAGTCCCCATAATCCTATTAGGCAAAATTGGTATTAAACCATCAAACATCACATGATCACTATTGTTTATCCTTACACAAGCTGTTTATTACAGAGGCAAAACTCTCCAAACAATAGTGCCAATCAGTACAAGCCAGAGTAATCAATGGATCTAAATTCTAGATGCAGTGCTCTTATATCCAAGGCTCCTCAATGATGAAAGCCACAAAGTAGAAACTAGTCTGGGGATATTGGATGAGTAAACACTGGATAGGGATTTTATGCACAAACTTGCCTGAATCTATTGATTACTCTGGCTCATTAAATGGCGCTACTGTATGGAGAGTTTGGTCTCTGTGATAAAACATTTCAAGCTTTATTATTTACCAGATATTAATTTATCATAGTGAGTAAATATACATAAAGATATGAAATATTGCAAGTCATAAAGAAATCACCTGGACATATGCACTGTGTGAATTTATAAAGTTGAGGAACTCTCATTTTCTAAACACAAGATAGAAAAAGATGAGAATAAATCCACCTTATTTTAAAGCTGAGAAATACTCTCACTTTCTAAACACAAGATAGAATCTTTGAAAATATAAAAATGAATCGACCTTATCTTTTGTTTACTTATATTTAGATAAAAAGATAAGTTGGATTCATTCTTATCTTTTCAAAGACTTTTTTTTTGTGTGTTTAGAAATTGAGAGTATTCCTAAGCTTTATACATTTATACAGCACGTGTTAGGGCGTTCCCATATGGTTATTACAAATAAAATATTGCACTAGATAAATAATTAGTTAAATGAAATGTCAAAAAATTCTGTTTCAATTTCCTTTACTAATATTAATAGAGATTTTCCATAGTTTATTATTATATTAAATTCACTTAATATAATTAAAACAATTATCTATTACGACTTCGAAAATATTTAGTGTATGTATTTTGAGATTATTGAAACTAAGACAAATTAAATTTTAAAAATCATAATATAAGAATACATACTAAGTGTACCTCATGAATGAATGTTGTTTACGAAATGCCATGGTGACAGAGGATGGTCTGAGTTTCTGGATTGGTGGAGATCATAATATGGTGGAATTGAAATAAGGGATGGATTAATAAAAATAAAAAAAAAACTTGAAGAATTCTTTGCAATGCACCATTCATTTGCACTTCCTAAGAGTATTAAAGATAGACAGAAACTCATCCCTAATCGTAACCTAAGGATATTAAAGATAGATGAAACTGGTCCAGAAAGTGGTCCCTAATTCTATCTTAAGGGTATTAAAGATAGAAAGAAACTGGTCCCTAATCCTATCCTAAGGGTATTAAAGACAGACAGAAACTGGTCCCTAACTCTATCCTAAGGCTATTAAATGTACAGAAACTGGTCCCTATCCTATACAAATACAAAAATACTGAGATATCAACACAAGTGTGGATGTACAAGTTGTTATTTCTAGCTCATCTGAAGATCAAAGATTGTTCATAATATGCATGCTGTAAGAAAATGGGTCGTTTTTATATTGGCTGATGATTGCGACGACAACCAAAAATTTTCAACTATTAAGTGGAATATACATTTTTTAATATTCATATAAAATTTTTATAATAAAATATTCATATGAAAATAAAAATGCGTAACATTTATTGTATCATGTTGCTCTCAAACATATGAAGTCTAATGTACTTAGTTCGCTTATGTTAAACAAATTTGGTCAATCTGATTTATTGTAAATGTAAAATGTCTTAATATTTATCCAAAAAAAAAAGATTAAAACCCTTGAACTAAAAACTAGAAAATATGAATGCCAAAAAGAAATGATTACATAAAATAAGTTTTAGAAAAGTACACCAAAAAAAAACTCTTGACGAAAATGAATGGAATTATGACAAATTTGAATGAACGTAATTTGACAAATAGTGAATGGCGAAGATGGATATCCTAACACTAAGAGAAGCATGCAAATGTAATAAGTAATCTTATAATTTATAAATTGTTAAAACAGGCAAAACTCACTATACGTATTGCCACACACAGCAAGCTAGAGTAATCAATGGATACCAGAAGGCTTGTGCATAAAATCCCCATCTAGTGCACCTTCGTCAGTGAGGATCCTTGGATCTGAGAGTACTGCACCTAGATGCAACCCTCCAGCAGCCACCTTTTATTTCCATTTTACTACAAAACTACGAGTCTTAAACTGAAAACACCTTAATGTTTTCAATCCAAGCCCATTAGCTTATATAGCTTGCTGTGTGTGGCAATACGTATAGTGAGTTTTGCCTGTTTTAACAGTTATACACAAGCATAAGAGGTGGTGGTCATGTGATGTTTATTGGCTTAGGTTACAAATTGCCTATCTTTAATCAATAGTTATGATTTTTTCCTACTAAAGACAATAGTAACAATTATTTGCATTCATAATATATAACATGTAATATTATCAGTAATCTTTTTTTTTTGGCTTTTAGTCTTACATCAAACTCTCAATTATATGTATATATTTTTTATTTTATCAAGATTACTTAAAATTTTGCACAATTTTAAATATTTATTCGTAAAACCTTATTCACGTTCATTACACTATAGAATGCTAAACGAGCAATAAAATTGGACATAAATCATCGTTAATTATTTGTTTCCTCTAATTGGCACCATATTGGTAATTTATTGTTCTCAATTAAGATTTCTCCATTAGTTGTGATACTAATACTTAAAACTTCATTAAACCACTAAACATCACATGCTCGCCATTTCCTATGCTTTCACAAGCTGTTAAAACAGTGATGAGATGTTCTCTTTTTTCCAGAGTCAGAAATCTCTCAGCTACCAAGCCCAGAAAAACCCGTTAGCCACTTTACTTTTGTTTTCCATTCCCCACCCTAAGTTATTTCCATATTCTTCTCTATTCTGCTCCATCCTATTTCCACAACATAATCTTTGTCAATTCCATGGCCTGTTTATCTAAATCTCCCATATTTTATTCTAAACCCAGCATAAAAACCAAGAATCCATTTTCTGTATAATCAGATTGTTTATATTTATTCTCCCTCAACTTGATTATTTGTACCCTTTCTGCTTGCAGACATTTACATTCAATTAACAGATGCCTAATATTTTCTATGCCTTCCTTACATAACTTGCAGACTAAATCACCCATATTTTTCCATTTATTTGTATATTCCTTTGTTGCTAAAGATCCTGTTCGAGCCTTAAACAGTAAACTACTTTCCTTGCTATTATCATAAATTAACTCGCACCCAATATTCTGTTTACTTCTATATATATTTAAACTCTTTTTACTCTCCATACTAGTTCTCCATCTCTCCAACTTCCTATTCTTTATTAATGCATCTATTCTTCTATCCCATTCCTTGCCACTATAACACTCAACAATTCTCCTAACACAATCATCCCACCTTTTGTATAAGTATACTGACATAAATTCTTTATCCAAATCTTCTGCATACCATACTACCTTTCTCACCCATCCTGTTGCCTGCCCTTTACTCATAACCCAATTAAATACTATTTTGGCTATTCTCTTATTATCCATAAATTGCAATCTACCAAACATTTTCATTTTGTTTTTTGCATCTCTCATATAAAAACTTGACCATCCCATTTCTCCTTGAATTGCCTCCTTTGCCATCCACACATCTGCATCTAATGCATGTCTTCCTACTTCTCTTTGTACTTTTTCTAAGTAATCTAATACCCCTTTACTAACACATAATGCATCATTACCATATGTTAATCCTGCTACTGACCATTCTCTTCCATACAATTCTAGCTACATCATAATTTCTTTGCTTTATTTATCAAATTTTTCTCCTACTCATCTTAGCAATTTCTTTGATTACTTAAGATGATTTCTAAATAGTTATATCTATTCACCACATTTAACTTTATATCCCCCACTAAAAATTCTTTGTCTTCTCTTTCTCCAGTATTAATCATCATTATTTTTTATTTTTCTTCACTAAATTTAATCCCCATCTCTTTACCTACCTATGCACATGGAGTCAGCATAATTTCCATATCTTCCCTTCTTTCTGTGCTTAAGAAGACATCATCCGCAAATAAAAGACCCGATAATGTATATACTCCCTTGCCACCTATTAATAATATGCCTATCCATCTTCCTAGTACTATGGCTCTCTCCATTTCTCTCAAATACGACAAAAACAAAATAGCTGACATAGGGCATTCTTGCCTTAGTCCCACCCCATTTTTAACTTTAACTGATTCTATATTCCTTAATTGATATGTATAGTAATTATTTTCATATAATTTCTTAACAATATCCACTAAAGCTCCATTACTAAACTTACCCATAATCTATTTCTAGTTACTCTACCACATGCCTTCTCTATATCTATAAAACCATATATAACTGTCTACCTGTATTTCTATTCATATCCATAAATTGTGTAACTACAAATAAACTATACACCTATATGCCTATCTGATCGAAAGCCTCCTTGCATTTCTCCCACTATATTATTTTCATCTATCCACTTTGTGACCCTTCCAGCCACCACATATGCAAAAACTTTATATAACACTGAAATTACCGCTATCAGTCTACAATTACTTAACTTTCTATGATCCTTACCCTTTCCTTTAAATAGTAACCTTACTCTTGTATTAGTCCAACTATCCGGAAAATCTCTTCTTTGCCATCTTATTAAAACATAATAGGTTTAATTTTGGCCCTATGTCCTAAATTCATTATCATCTCCGCTGTGCATCCATGTAAACCTCTTGCCTTTTAACTTTTCATATTTCTTCCCTGCCTCATTCAGTTCATTTTCTGTAAACCTAATATTTCCATTAGTATATGCTGTTATGTTTGTTATCACTCTGTCCTTCACATCTAACATCTTTTCTATATCCATTACATACTTATTTAAGATTGTCTCTAACTCATCTCTAGAGTTACATTCTATTCCCTCATCATCTAGTAATACTATTTATCTCTTCTCTACATCCCTTCTTTTAATATATTTCCAAAATTTTTTACTCCCATCTCTACCACTTTTATTAATATCCCCCAACAATTTCCTATTTAATTTCATTCTCTCTATATAATTATCTATTTTGGCCAACTTCTTTAAATATTTTTCCCATTTAACATTAATATCTTCTTCACTTTCTTTGTTCTTAATAGCACACTTATATTCTCTGCATGCTTTTTCCCTCTCTTTTACACTTTTTCTAACTTTCACTTTTCTATTACTTTTATTCTTCTGAATATTCTCACCTAAAACCTTATTTGTTACTTTTTCTACTTCACCACACCAGTCCTTATATTCATCCCCAACCAACTCTTCCATGGTTTCTTCAACTTTTATTTTATATTCTTCTAACTTATTCTTATCATTCATTCTCCATCCACATCTTTCACTATCCTTTCTACTTTTATTACTATTTTCCATCACATTACTAACCATTTCTATTATAAAGAAATTATGATCACTATTACATACTCTCTCTTCATTATCAAACACTTTAATTTTCCATACTTTATTCATTCCCTCTTTCTCTACTAATACATAATCTATTGTGTGAAATATATTATTTCTAGACCATGTGTATTGTCCCTCATAAATATTTGATAAATTTCCAATGCTCAAATTCACTCTCTGACAAAAATTCTTCAAAAGCTGTCCATTCTTATTATCTACATCATCAATTTCTTCAATATGCCCATTCATATCCCCTATAACCATTATTCTCTTCCCCTTTTTTTTGAAACTCTGTATATCCTTAACTAGGCATTCATATATGCTACTGTTCCACTCCATTATAGTTTGACTATCTCCAGTGGCTATATAAACTATAGCCACCATCCATTCGTCTTCCAAACTTTATCTCAAACCACAAATGTTCTTGACATTTAACAGTATTTAAATATTTTTTTGACATAACTCCTAGACCACCCCTTTTTTCTTTTCTATTTATACCCTACTATACCAAGTCCTCCAATATAGGTTCTTCTTCTCTTAGATGTATTTCCACTATTGTTAGTACCTCAAGCTCTTCATTTTTAACTGCTTTGTTTAATTCCTGCCATTTTTCTGGTCTCCTAACACCTTCCATATTCAAATAGTCAATTTCAACAATTTCTTCTTTCCTAACTATTCTTTTATGACAAATTCTCCACACAGAAAGGTCACCTAGTGCAAGCCAGAAGTAAACAATGAATGCAAGGTTTGTCCATAAAATCCCTATGTAATGCCTACTCATCCAATATCCTGACTAGTTTCATCAGTGACATATGTTGGATCTGAGATCACTGCACCTAGATCTTAGGATCTAATGCAACCCAACCTTTTAGTGAATGCACTTGAATTGAAAATATTGTTTTCATTTTGGATTCATAGTTTTATAGTTAGCTAAAAAGGTGACTGCTAGAGGGTTGTATTAGATCTTAGGATCTAAGTGCAGTAAGCCAGAAACTAGAAATTAGTTTGGGGATATTGGATCAGTAGGCACTAGACAGAGATTTTATGCACTTTTCTTGCATCGATTATTATGGCTTGATTATGGGTGGCACTACTATATGGAGAAATTCACTGTTAAAACTTTATTGCATTATCTTTCTCGACTTTATTCTTTACTAATACTTAGCAAAAAAATCCTTAACATAGTAACTCCTATAAGTGTTGTACAGGCTGTAAGAAAGATTACAGTTAAATACTTCGAGCTTTTATGACCATTTTCTTGGACATTTTTTCATTGCCAAAGACTTTTCCCTCCACCTTACTGAGAAAATTTTGCAATGACCATTATTTAAAATTCCTGGGAAACATGATCCATTTTTTTTTTTTTTACTAATTATTTATAGTCAGCCTTTATATTTTAATGATCCTTTACACGATATATAAATAATGCGACAGTATATAATTGCAATGGTTTATACGCAAGAAATTAAGATTATTGCAGGACCAGAAGTAATGCAGTTTGATAGTGAACTACAAAATTAAATAAACTTCGCAAAAACTTAAATTATAATAATTATATATCTATACTTTTAATAAATAACAAATAGTAACTCACAATATCTTTTACTCTTTCTTTGGCCTCTCGTACTTTCAATTTTGTCTGCTCAAGTTTCTGTTTCGCTTTATTTACTCTTGTTTTCGTTTTACCAGGTATAGTATTACCAAATTTATTATCCGAAGAGTACCATTTAATAATTTGTTTTACAAAGTATGTTGAATTATAAAGATATTTACAGTTAAATAAGTTATAATCACTCTGATAAGCGAAAATATAAGGTAAACATGTGCCACTAAACTTCACATGATCACAGGTGCCTTTATAACTTTTCAAATCCGTCAAATTAAGACAGAAAAGCTTACAAATTGTGGGATTTTTCTGAAATCTATTTGAACGTAAAAAGAAATTATAATAAAAAGATAATCTACATAACATTGTGAAAACGTTATGTATTCACTATGTCAACATATTACCACAGTTAAAATTCATTATATAATCTATACACCAGTATTTTAATATTCGAAATAAAATAAATAACAATATTAATGTTTTTTTATTTAGTGATAATACCTCAGACAGATTTATTTACTAATATAATTATATAAGATAAAATGTAATAAATGATTGTTTTAAAACTTATTTTAACAAAATGAATTACAGTATTTGCTAATTTAGTAAAGAGTACTGTCTCGATTTCATTTGAAGTTTACTTCCTGTTTTGAGTGCCACGTTCCTTTTACTAGCAAAATGGAGGTTTGTTTTGAATTTTAGATTTTCGTTTTCTCATTATTTATTGTTTATATATAAACTGTATATTATTTGAAAATCTGTTTTCAAAATTGTTTTTCTTTGGATACATTATTGATATTTAAAAATATTTTTTTTAATATTTTACTTTCCAATTTTAACTAAAAATGTTTAATATTTTTCCATTGCCTAACATTTAAATCATTTATAATTGCTGAAAGTTACATGGCTTTCGACGTTATGTAGTGAAATTAAACATGGTCCTTCTGAAAGGTCATTCTATGTCAAGTGATACAATAAAAAAAAAGAACCCCGACCATTTTCAATTATTTCCAAATTTGGTTCAACAAAGATAACCCAATTTCCAAATTTTTACTTGATGTAATTTTGAAGTTACAGCTATTTGAAATCTTTAAAAAATCATGTTGTCTCTCGTATGCAATTATAGAAAGTACCGAATTTTAGTTTGTGACTTTTCCTACTATGTATGATAAATTTCGATAATTTCTAATTTGAAACTACTTTTTCCCCTCTACTAACTGTATCCAAATTTAATAAGTGTATGTAACTATATCTAAGTGTAAATGTTAATAAAAAAAAAAAAGGAAAAAAACTTACATTTACGTGCGTATTTTTCATTTATAACGGTCTTCGCTGTATATATAACTTTTAGGTAAAACTGACGTTTAGCTACCCGAACATTTCGCCCTCTATTTTTAAAAAACTTAACTACTTTTTAAAAAACTTAGCTACTTTTTCCCCTCTAATAACTGTATCCAAATTTAATAAGTGTATGTAACTATATCTAAGTGTAAATGTTAATAAAAAAAAAAAAGGAAAAAAACTTACATTTACGTGCGTATTTTTCACTTATAACGGTCTTCGCTGTATATATAACTGTAAATAAATTAACTATAAATAGAGTGGAGATAGACAATTAGAAAGATCCAACTTTAATCAGTTTATGTAACAAGAAATAAACTGTGTCTAAATGGAAATATTAATAAATAAAAAAGGAATAAAACTTACATTTTTATGCGTACTTTTCACTTGGAATGTACATCTAGCGGTCTTTACTGTATATATAACTATAAATAAAGTATATCTAACTATAAATGTATTTTTTACACGAAGATTAATAAATAAAATGGATGTAAGAAAACTTACTTTTTTAGGCTCTATTTAGTCTAAGTCCCTGCTGTAAAAATTATGAACTACTGTACTTTTGTCACGTGACATTTTCATCATAAAGGAATATATGCAGATTAAAAACTACTGTTGAAAGTCTTTTATTTTTCAAATATTGATGAAATTTTGTATTATATTTTGGAAAGTAGGATAATTAGTTTTTTTGTTTATAGATACTCCATGAAATAGTGTTGAAAGTCAGTGAAAAATTTTTTTTTATATGTCGTGCAGTTCATCCCCCCCCCCCCCATCCATCATTTTTCTAATTATCACTTTGTTTTATTACCTAGTCTTTCGAAAAAAGCATTAAATAGTGCTTAGCATACGTTAATTTTTTACAGATTTAGTAATTGGGCAACTGGGTAATAAAATAAATTTTTTATATATTTTATCTAAATTAATAAAAAAAGATAATGTGGTTAACTAAAGCTGCAGATGCCTTGTTAAAGGCTGTACCATCCATTATTTGAAGGGTTGTAAAGATAAATTTATATGCAATTATTACTGAAAATAAACTATTCCTTGTCATATATTTTTTTGTTTAAGTTTTCCTTTATGCATTTCACCAAGTTAGCTTAGTAGTGCAACATTGCAAATGAATTTCATAAACTCCAAAGCTATGATTCGATGTTAATGCGATGTCCTTTAAAGGCTATAAGTTCAAACCCATGTTGCTAGTAGTGCTATTATTGGACTTCAATAATATAACAGGTCTAAATTAAGAAATATTCTAGCCACCTCCAGCATCATAAGTTACATATATATGATGAGCAATAAATGTAACCACTGGAGCCAAAATTATCAGCAATCAGTTTTAATCTTATAATGATCCTTAGTATGCTCATCATTATTTGTGATTGAGTGAATAGACTATCATCCTATATGCTTGGAGTTTAGCTACATTTCTTGCTAAACATAAGCCAATTATCTTTTTTCAAGATAGTTATCTAGGCATCTGGTTGCAATAGTAAAAAAAAAATGAAGCACCTAATATTTTTCCTTAGAACTGTAGATGTTATTTTATTTTTACCAAGTAATAATGTTCCATTGGTTATGCTATTAGAACAGTGATAATGGGTCTGTAGAAGAATTCAGAAGTCTGCAAAAGCAGTTGCCTAATAGTGTAAAATGCAAGTCAACTCTGTGTGACAAATGTGCAATGTTGTGAATGAGTGTCAAACATGTTTAAAGGTGAAACAAAAAGAACGTCTTGAAAAGTCAAAATAAAATATAGTTGTTCTGGAAATAAAGAAAGGGTGCTGGTGAAGAATGTATTTGGATTATCTCTGACATAATGTGAGTAGTAAGGTGCTTGCAAAATAAAGACTTCAAATATATAATAACCTCTCAGGAGATATGAAACTTTTGAAGAGATCTAAGTGATCTTATTATACTCAACTAGCAAACTAGCAGTTCAACTATTAACTATCTTATTAATATCTTTATTATTCATAATAAAGAGCTCTTGAAAATTTATTAATACACATAGAAATATAACATGATCCCCATTTGTTATGCTTGCCTGATTTAACATCAAAATATAATGGATAAGAATCATCAAAATTTAACTTGAAAGTATTGTTTTTGATAGAAATAACTTGTGCATTCAGATAATCTCACATAGTTATTTCAGGACCACCCCGGATTCGATTTGTCTTCCTTGGCAAGTATCTTAGACATTGACTAAAATAAGTTTCCCAATCACTATAGAGTTTTTTCAGCCACTTGAATTTCTTGTCAAATATCATAGTACATCGTATATACCATATTGTCTTAAGGGTATGCACAGTCATCATTGTATTGTGAGGGTTAAATTTGTCAATATATTGACTAAGTAAAAGTTTTAAGTTTATGATTGGCCTGTGGAACACTTTAGCTCTTATTTACCTAAATGCCAAACATTCTTTGAATAGATGCTGAAAAGTCTCATTACCAGATTTGCACAGCAAACAGACTGGATCTAAATTCATATGTAGTCTTTCATTTAGAACCTTAATAGTTGGAAACAAGCCATTCACTAGTTTGAAAATAAATTTCAAATAGGATTCGGGTGCATATATAGAGTGGAACTTTTTCAACATATTTTTCTTTCATATATCCAACCATGCATTGCCATGACTTTTAAAATGATTCATTAAGTCTTTATATTTAATACTTTCCAAACTGGACACCTTCATATCATCCTGGAGATCCCTATAAGCAATGAACAGATCAGCTATAAAAGATCTTCCTTTACATCCTATTTCGTTAAAGGCGCCGTCAAAATCAACTGAAGGCCCAAGAAATTGACTTTTAATTAAGTTAATAAATGTACTTGCCTTGATGTAAGATATGTATAGCTCTGGATCAATCAGGCCAAGAACTCCTTTTTCTTTTGGCATCTGCAAGGTTGATATTGAGATCCATCTTGAAGCTCTACCCCAGACATATTTCTTTGCAGTTTGGTTTATTCTGAGTATTGTTGTTATGTAGGGTGTATAGTATGCCAAAATCCCTGAAACAATGGAATTAAAAAATTGACGCTCTTGTAATTTCATATAATTTAAGTGATGAAAAATTACTTATTTTATCTTCAATTTTTTTAATAATTAATTTATTCAAGTAAGTGTTCATTTTGCCGCAAGGGGAGAACCCTGTGGAATGCCCCTCTTAGGGATAAAAAAAATCAGATCTCATAAAGTTTTTAAGAGATTCTACTATTTTTAATATAATTTTCAACTGCATTCGCCAACCATATGTGATCTGGGATTAAAAGACGGAAGGACTGAATCAAATATGTCTAATGGACCAGATCGAAAGCAGCCCTAAAATCTATTTAGATAGCATAATATTGGGTTAAGTTTAAATCCCTTGCATATTTAATAGCCTCATGAATTTTTAAGGCAGCATTTACTGCACGTCTACCCTTAATGGCATGGTGGGCAAATGATATTCTAGTACTGATAAGGTGATGTAATTTTTTCAAGAGAATTCTAGCCAGAATCTTCAAATCAATATCTTCTACAGAAATATGTCTCAGTTCATCAATTGTTGGACTTGGCACTAATTTATCTTTTTTTAATGCTAAAAATTACTCTATTGCTAATAAAGGGCCACTCAATTCTCTCATAACAGAACTGATTAAAAAATCACATTGCAAATCTGAGAGCATAGTCAAGTTGTTTATAAACAGAGGCTGGGATTGTGTCATTTGCCATTATTGATTGTACCTTGAGCATATTAATTTCGTCTTGAATACGCTGATTTGAAATATACTCTTTCTGTTCCCATTATGATACTACTGTTCTGATCAATGAAACCTGTACTTACACCAAATTTCATTTTTAAATTTTCAAATATGTAATTATCAACATAGATTCCAGAGGCAATGCCATCATCATCCTTGGTGATACTGTCAATACCCCTAAAGTCTGGGAATATATAATTTAGCATAGTTTATCATGGGTTTTGATAATTTACTCAACTTAGGAATTAATTTCCTGAGCCATATTGTATGAGCAGCTTGATGCATAAGTTGATATAAGCTGTTGTATTCATCTTGTAAACTATTTATCAATGAATGATTAGGTCTGAGGTAGGTAATATTGCGTAAGACTCTGAATTTCAGAGATTCTATTTTTCATTTGATTCATTGACAAAATATTCTGTGCATTCTTATAACATATTCTAGAGAGATCTTTTTTAATTTTAAACCAAGCAATACAGGGTGGTAGGCCTGAACATTTTGTATAATTAATGACAGTCAATATAACTGATAATTGGTCAATCGAGAGCAAAACTCCATCTCTAATGTTTCTCCTAATAGAAAATCTACATTGATTTGATAATAGTTATAAAGAACTAACTTTAAACAGAGGTGATCTGAAAAACCAATCAGAGATGTATTAATAGTTGACTCATTTAGCTTATACCCCGACACAAAGAAAATGTCTATAAGAGATGAGAATCTGCTATTAAAGAAAGTATATGCATTATCTCGATATCTTTCATGCAATGAATTATAGTGAAATTTCTTTCATTTTATTTTGTAATGCAATAGGAAGAGATCGAAATGTACAATTAAAGTCACCACCCAGAATTATAATACCTGGTGTCTGTAAGAACTTATTTTGAACATTATGGATTATATTTGCAATATCATTACCCTTAGCTACAGAGTATACAGCAATCAGATAATGCAAGACTGCCTGATAAACAAAGGAAACTAATATATAGTTTGTTTGTAAAGACAATAACTGAATTTTTTCAATCTCTGAATGCATATATAATAAAACAGCTGCACCTTGAGCAGGCCTATCATTAGGTTTAAAAAGCAAAATATTCTGTTGAGATAATTTATCAATTATATAAACAAGTGCATTATGACTGCGAGATTTTGTGTGATTATCGGGATGTCTTCTTTTTATATATTTTCTTAATAATCCTTTTTCAGCAGCTTTATAATCACAAAAATTACATTTGAAAGGCTTTTCTCCAGTGTGAATTCTAATATGGTTTTCTAAAATATTATTCAAAGAAGCTTTGTAATCACACAAATTACACTTATAAGGCTTTTTTTTAGTGTGAGTTTTTATATGAACTGTTAAACCCCATTTTTTGGTGTGTTATAGTTACACATAATACATTGATGATGTTGTTTTATTTTAGTATTATAATGCTTCTTTCTAAGGTGAGTTTTATTATGCCTTTCTAAATAACTTTTATTAGTAGTACTAGAACCATACATTACACTAATGATGAATTTGTTCATCATTGTTGTAAGGCTGTTCTGTAGGGTGTTAATGTCTATAAAAATTCCATTTTATATCTGTGCTATAACTACAAAGTTGACATTGATATTTTTATTTTGACGTAATATGGTTGTAATATAACAGTACAAACATTTTTACAACCACACAAGCTACACTGATAGAACTTCTATTTGAGGGTTCATGTCTTTTTAATGCAATTTTATAAACAACTCTTCAATGACACAAGTGGCAGGATTGTTTTTTCCCAGTGTGAATTCTTTTTCGAAAACAAACTGCAATAAACTCTTCATGTTTTTCTTTTACGAAAGATTATTTTAATAATTTTTTTAGATAAAATTATATGTGCCAATATCAATATTGGTGCAATAGATAATGCATTTAACTGATATTCACACTTTGTAAAATTATACTTTTGAAGAAGTTTTAATTTATTAAAAGAATGTGAGGCACTTGGAATTATCACAGGCAAAGAAATATGACTTAATCATCATTTCAAACATTCTCAATCTATTGCAGAATGGAGGGTGTCTCAGTTTCATCCAGTTTTCTGATCTATTTTCAACATCAGATCAACAAAATTTCATATTTCTTTCCATCTACCTCACATGTAGTCTCTAGATCTTGTTTTCGATCCCTTCTACCATCTTGTTATGCCAATATACATCTCTCCATATTTTGTTGACTGATCAGAAGCCTCTATAGCTCTTTTGTTAAAAGCCGAAGTCTCAGGTCCACAAATAAGAACGGTTAATATACTGAAATTTTTTTTTTTTGCAAGGTATAGATATATTTCTTTGTAATACTAAGTTATTTCTATCAAAAACAATACTTTCAAGTTAAATTTTGATGATTCTTATCCATTATATTTTGATGTTAAATCAGGCAAGCATAACAAATGGGGATCATGTTATATTTCTATGTGTATTAATAAATTTTCAAGAGTTTTATTATGAATAATAAAGATATTAATAAGATAGTTAATAGTTGAACTGCTAGTTTGCTAGTTGAGTATAATAAGATCACTTAGATCTCTTCAAAAGTTTCGTATCTCCTGAGAGGTTATTATATATTTGAAGTCTTTATTTTGCAAGCACCTTACTACTCACATTATGTCAGAGATAATCCAAATACATTCTTCACCAGCACCCTTTCTTTATTTCCAGAACAACTATATTTTATTTTGACTTTTCAAGACGTTCTTTTTGTTTCACCTTTAAACATGTTTGACACTCATTCACAACATTGCACATTTGTCACACAGAGTTGACTTGCATTTTACACTATTAGGCAACTGCTTTTGCAGACTTCTGAATTCTTCTACAGACCCATTATCACTGTTCTAATAGCATAACCAATGGAACATTATTACTTGGTAAAAATAAAATAACATCTACAGTTCTAAGGAAAAATATTAGGTGCTTCATTTTTTTTTACTATTGCAACCAGATGCCTAGATAACTATCTTGAAAAAAGATAATTGGGTTATGTTTAGCAAGAAATGTAGCTAAACTCAAAGCATATAGGATGATAGTCTATTCACTCAATCACAAATAATGATGAGCATACTAAGGATCATTATAAGATTAAAACTGATTGCTGATAATTTTGGCTCCAGTGGTTACATTTATTGCTCATCATATATATGTAACTTATGATGCTGGAGGTGGCTAGAATATTTCTTAATTTAGACCTGTTATATTATTGAAGTCCAATAATAGCACTACTAGCAACATGGGTTTGAACTTATAGCCTTTAAAGGACATCGCATTAACATCGAATCATAGCTTTGGAGTTTATGAAATTCATTTGCAATGTTGCACTACTAAGCTAACTTGGTGAAATGCATAAAGGAAAACTTAAACAAAAAAATATATGACAAGGAATAGTTTATTTTCAGTAATAATTGCATATAAATTTATCTTTACATCCCTTCAAATAATGGATGGTACAGCCTTTGACAAGGCATCTGCAGCTTTAGTTAACCACATTATCTTTTTTTATTAATTTAGATAAAATATATAAAAAATTTATTTTATTACCCAGTTGCCCAATTACTAAATCTGTAAAAAATTAACGTATGCTAAGCACTATATAATGCTTTTTTCGAAAGACTAGGTAATAAAACAAAGTGATAATTAGAAAAATGATGGATGGGGGGGGGGGGATGAACTGCACGACATATAAAAAAAAATTTTTCACTGACTTTCAACACTATTTCATGGAGTATCTATAAACAAAAAAACTAATTATCCTACTTTCCAAAATATAATACAAAATTTCATCAATATTTGAAAAATAAAAGACTTTCAACAGTAGTTTTTAATCTGCATATATTCCTTTATGATGAAAATGTCACGTGACAAAAGTACAGTAGTTCATAATTTTTACAGCAGGGACTTAGACTAAATAGAGCCTAAAAAAGTAAGTTTTCTTACATCCATTTTATTTATTAATCTTCGTGTAAAAAATACATTTATAGTTAGATATACTTTATTTATAGTTATATATACAGTAAAGACCGCTAGATGTACATTCCAAGTGAAAAGTACGCATAAAAATGTAAGTTTTATTCCTTTTTTATTTATTAATATTTCCATTTAGACACAGTTTATTTCTTGTTACATAAACTGATTAAAGTTGGATCTTTCTAATTGTCTATCTCCACTCTATTTATAGTTAATTTATTTACAGTTATATATACAGCGAAGACCGTTATAAGTGAAAAATACGCACGTAAATGTAAGTTTTTTTCGTTTTTTTTAATTAACATTTACACTTAGATATAGTTACATACACTTATTAAATTTGGATACAGTTAGTAGAGGGGAAAAAGTAGCTAAGGTTTTTAAAAAGTAGTTAAGTTTTTTAAAAATAGAGGGCGAAATGTTCGGGTAGCTAAACGTCAGTTTTACCGTTATTTTGTAAGGTTTTTTTGATTTTGACGTTTTCTAAAGCATATTGACAAAAATCAAAAAAGCATCATTTGTGAAAAGTTTTATTATAAAATTACATCAGAATCATATTTTTTTTGAAAAATATATAAACCGAAAAACAAACCGTAAATAAAATTGATATTTTAATTCAAATTTTTCCATTCTGGAAAAACGTTTCTATTTTAAAATGAAGAACTGTTGTTATGGTTATATGTTGTGTTCTGACTCTCTGAACAGTTATGGTTGGCTATAAATACAAACGCTTAACTACGTTTCATACTTTATTACTCAAATAGTTAGACCAGTAGTATAGTACTTTAAATGCCATCCTGGACTTAGTTGTTTCTGTCTTCAACTTTACAGTGTTGGAAACTTCTATATTGGCCTGGATTGGTTTTCTGCCTGATGCATCTGCTTATCTCCAATATCATATCAGCTATATGAGCCTCATTGTGCATGGGTGCAAATGGATTGATCTATATCAGTTGTCTGACGCTAGAAAACTATTCATTACTCTAGGTATGTGACTGTGTCTATTCTCTTGTCAGCTCTGGTCGATGTCTTGGATGCTGTGGATAAGGTTGAATGCTACTTGGAAGTCAAACATATTTACATGTTATCCTTCTGTGCAATAGGTAGATCTACATATTTGCCAGCATATTGCATGATGTCCATAATAGTCTTACTTTCTTATTGTGCTGCATATGTAGAGATTCTGTGACTTGTAGTAGTCGTTTTAATCGTTGTTAAAGACTTGACTGTGATGGTCAAATTTATAATTTTTAATTTAGTAATTAAAGTTCAAAACTCAACTGCTTTATTGACTTGTAACGAAGAACTCGTCAACAACTTTTAGTTTGGATTATTGTCTGAGAATATAAACCAATTTAACATTATATTTTTGGAGAAAAAATTGGACTTGGACATTGAGGTGCAGTGCAGAATCCAGACATTTCATCATAGATAGATAACTCATTCTGCTATATTTATGATATTGAAGCAAGACACCTATTAATTAATATATTATAACGATATTAAAAAAATTTCATTTAAGAAAGTTCTATGTGGTTTAAAAATATAATGGCAAGAAGATAAGATCAAAAAAGTACGTTCTTCAATTTGTTAGATATGATACTAAAGTCTATTATTGTAACTTTTCATTGAATTTGGAATATGAAACAAATGAATAGTAAAAAAATTACACTAAACTTGGAACATGATTTTCATGAGATTGACTTCATTTACTTATTAAAAAGATTATCTCAGAAATATCCAATAGGAATGCAACAGATTACTTTTATAAGATCTATAATTAGATAAAGTATTTAAATCTTTTTAAAAAAATAAGTTTAAAATATAATAAATAGTCTAAAGGACTTTTATATTATGTTTGAGATTTATAGATTAGTTTGTACAGACATTGCAAAACTCACTTTTAATTTTCTATTTTTTGTTTTCTTCTTTTGGAATTAAGAAGGGCAAATGGCTATTAATGATTACGAATTCTGGGAACTGTACGTTTCTGTCTAATAATTTGAAAAATTTATTCAAATAATGTGATATTAAATTTTGATTGAGCAATTTTTTAATTTTTGTAGAGTATGCCAAATATGATTACTTATATTACGCACTCTGTAATGATTTGATGTATTTTTATAATATGCAAAAAAAAATGTCTGGGCATTTGTCTATTCAAATTTTTTACTTTATTTTGTTGATATATTTAATGATATATATTAGATAATGTCCATTATTTAATTGAATTGTTAAATGTTTATAGAATAATTCAAACTTTATTTTAATTCTTCCAAATATATTCAAATGTTTCACATTCCAAATTCAATGAAAAGATAACTTGACAATAATAGACTTTGATGTCATATCTAAGAAATTGAAGAACGTACTCTTTGATCTTGTTCTAAACCATTATATATTTAGACTATCGTAGAACATTCTTAAATGAATTTTTTTTAATATCTTTATATTTTATTAATAGATGTCTTATTTCCATATCATAAATATAATAGAATAATGATCCCACATATAATTGATTTAATTGAGTAGTTATCTATCTATGATGAAATATTTGCATTCTGCATTGCACCTCAATATTGAAATGGTATTATTTAGCTATCATCCCATTTCACCTACTATGTTCTGTAGTAGTATCTTTTCCCCAGTTCGAACCCTCCCAAGTCTGTAGATTAACTGAAATTTTTCATCAATAATGTATGTGAATTTGCGAGTGTGTGCTTCTATATAGGTATAGCGTACATTAACTGTAATAATTATATGCATATGTTTAATATATGTATATTAAATTATAAATTTAAAAGATAATTAAATTAAGTTGTGTGAACATTATATGTGTGTAACCACTTACATATATATACGAAAGAAGCTGTAATGCAATAGATTTTAAAAAGCATTACAACTCTTTTAAATTAATATAAATTTGAATTATTCTCAGTTAAAAATTCTTTATTTAAGTGCATTTGTATATAAATTTCAGTTCCTAGGATGGTCTCTCACACATATATAAGAAAATGTTTACAGAACATAAACTATAAAAAAAATGAAAGGAAAAAAAAAAAGGTTATCTGTTTTGAAAAACAAGAAATTCTTAGAAAAACCATCTGTAAGTAATTAATAAAACTAAGAACAAAGAATGACCTGGTCAATCGTCATTAATTTGGCAAAGAAATGACTAAAAGTTTCATTTTATGGATTTAAAATTATTGATTGGAATTTAAGAAAATTTTGTAGAATGTTGTAAACAGGACACTCAAGTTACAGATTTTTTTTGCATAAATAACCATAAATTTTAAGTACAAAAACTTTTGTTTGTTTTTTTCACTCGGATAGTAGGAGATGGTAATTGCTGCCAGTCACTATGACTGACTGGAAAATGAAGCTTGGCCGGTTAATGGCATACCATTTGCTGGCTCTCCTTTCGGGAGTTTGGTCTGTGGAGAGGGAAGAATGGGGAGACTAGTAGACTGCTAAGAAGACATCAGAAATGGATCAGCCCAGCCACGAATGATGGTGCTACAGCCACAGAGAAACCTCAGCAAAGAAGATGCGTTAACAATTTTCCCCGCAGAGCTCTTTAAAATAATTCTAATAAATTATTTCAATCTTAAGCTAGCTATTAATATTAATTGTGCACAAACTTCTAAACTATAATAATGTTCTAATAATTAAAGTTAATTTAAATCGGTAAAATATAATTTAGAATTCTGCTAAAATAATATCTGTAAACCTTGCCTATTTTATATAAATGAAGTCTAAAACTCTAAATTCTTGTTAAATAATGCCTATTTTATATAAATGAAGTCTAAATCTCTAAATGCTTGTTAAATAATAACTGTGTTCATTTATTACTTTATTGGTTGCTAATCTGCGGTCATGCCTTTCTTATTTAGTTTATTTTATATTGTTTCCTGAACTATGCTATGCCCAGTTCAGAACGGAGATTGATTCTATGAATAAAATTTGGGGAGAGATGATTAGAAGCTCTCATAATTCAGTAATGTCGCTATTTAGTACGCACTGAAACAGTAAGGTCTGCTTTGCAGATCTTCGTTTCACCTTTTTCTCACCTATTTCCTACCCTCATACTTTAGTTTAAACCCCAATCTATCGTAGTGTGTCTGCAATACGCTTACATACCGAAAATCCCGCCTAATTTTAAACCACGAGTACAATGCTCGTATTATATATATAACTCATTCCCAAATAAATAAAAGATTATAGATTATGTATATGTTCACATAATTTTGATTTATTTAAAAAGTAGGTTATATAAGTTGTAATTGCGCACACACTATGATATGCATTTTAAAACATATCAAAATTATAAATTGTTAAAGTTATTTTGTTTGAATCTATTTACAAATATATATTACCGTCGTAATATATTTTTGATTTAAAATAAAATTCATTTAGTAAATATTCGTTTAGTAAATAGATTCAAATATTGCAATTTAAAAGTAAAATAATTTTCGTTTAATTTAATAAAAGTCATTCCAAATATTTCTGTTAAAATAAATGAGGGACAATAGTTTAATTAGTTAATGTTATATAAGTTTATCTAAAAACAGCAGATGTCCACTTAAGGTTTTCTTTAATTAGTAAAAGTAATTTTTAATTAAATCTAGTTTGTAATTCGAATGTCGACAGGGAAATTAACAAAAGAAATTAATTAATGTTGAATTCCTTTAGACATTCGGATAGATTTAATTACAGCTGATAAGTCCGATATATTTTTGTAATGCTCCAGGGCAGTTCTATTGTTAAATTCTACTATAAAAAGGAGGGTTTTCTTTTGTTCTCCATTCTAATGTTTCTAAGAGAAATCATTCTGAGGTCTAATGTTTCTAACCAAAATTATTGTAGTAATTTGTAAATCTTGACATGACGGAGTAGAGCGCAAGAAGGCTATTTCTCTCCGGAATGGTCATATGCTGCCGTAGACCATCGGAAGTTATCACACAAGGAACCCCGGAACTGCTGCTGCTGCCAAAAATATGAACATTTCCAGATTTTGCTGTTAACTTATATAAAAACCTGCCGACCATCAATCTACCTAAAATGCGTTTCCAGAGGTAACCCTAAATTAACCCAAGAGCTCTTGTGATAACTAACATGCTATAGCTATTTTAAATTGTTTTCTGATATTTCACATAACTTTATTATGTATTTCTTTTAAATATAATCAACATTTTGCTCTCTATCCTTGGGTTAATATTTTCTATTTATTAAGCTTTCTGTTATTTTATTATGATAATGTGTCAGAATCGTCTTTGACCGAGTGAATTATTCCTTTTGTTGAAAATAAGACGCCTCTATGAAGGCATATTTTAAATTTCTAAATAATTTCCAATTTTATTATCTTGCAAATCACTCGTTCGAGGGCGATTCTTTTCTTTAATATATAATATAATCACATAGTTTAAAATCTACATGTTATTGATTTTAATCTAATATGAGAGTATGTGCGAGGTCAATGATTAAATGTGTCCCCTAATGCATGATTGCGTATATAAATCTATACTTACTTTTCAAACCCGCAAGCATGCATTTTCCTATTTTAATTACCGTGTTCTACTTTAATTACAAAGTTCATCATTGACGTCGAGAATGTGCGGACCCCTTTAAATGAATTTCTGGGAATTTGATTGGGCATTTCTCTTAATCCAAGTAAAACCCATTCAGTATGTTTTATATACACTAGTCTCGTATTGCTGGTAAATGAATTGGTTGTTGAGACTGCTTTGTTTTAATTTTCCAAGGATTCTTTACACGGCCAAGGCCGTTCTCTTCGCTTCTTGCGATTTCCAGGCAGAGTGTGTCCACAAATGACACACCTGGGAATTAAACGCAATCGTCACCCAGTCGCTAAGTTTCGGCTGTTCATAAAACACTTTCCTACAGGTTAGCGGCGAGTTGCCCTCTGTAGTCATTCTAAATATTCCACTATTGTTTTATTTTATATTTATTTTCACAAAGCATCCATGACTTAAACGTGTCACACCCTCCAATTTTAATAAATTCATTATTAGCAATACTGATCTCCCAATGTAACTTTATTATTATTATTATCAAATAAATGCCTTGATCACATTCCCACTTTGTTGCTTAGTAAGCTTTTATCCGTACTATTCTCGAAATCAATAAATAGTTTATAACACTTAATTTTCAAATATTTTCTTAAACTGGTATAATTACTCAAAGCACCTCGCACATGTTCCTATCTTTTCAAGCACATTATCGTAATGCTATTAGCCCGAGGGATAGACTTTATAATTTTGCTTTAAAACCTTTTTTATTAGAGTGTGATGCCAACAATTATTTAATACACGTCCCTGTCTCATATAAGCAGACAGTGGCTTCATTATATATTTCTATATAAATAAATTTTGAAATCATTTAAAACTAAATTTGATCTCTTATTTTATTGATTCTTATCACTGTCTCGGTCTATATATCTATTTTATACATTTCTTTTGTACATCCATAGATGTTAATTAGCCACCCAAACTTATCTTAGTATAGAGTCTTTTTGTTTCTCCCTGACCACCAGGCACTGGTAAAGGGTTATACTAGTAGTAGCATCAGATGCGTTGTCACGTAGATGGCACTGTGAAATTTGGACTTTAGATTCGAACTTAGTATATCTAGAAGGCAACCCCTCCTAGAATGTTCAGTTTCGTGTCTGGGGTTTGAATTCTGCAGTATGTTAGCGAGATAGACGATTCTGACTGTTACAGCACACACAAATCTCCTCTCTGAAAACCTAAATATATTCATTAAGCTATTATGCTTATCTTATTATTGTTGTTAAAACCAGGTTTGCATGTTAATAAAATAATTAGTTAATAATTGCAAGAATGAGTTATAAAGCATATTATATATATTGCTTAAGTTCCAGATATGCTTTAGCCCTCTTGAGGTATAGTATAAACTGTGCAGATTTGTCAATAAATTAGATTACTTTAAGTATCCTTTCAGCATGTTTTAAGAATGCTAATTCATGAACTGGTGTAGGGTAGTTTCATGGATTGAAACTATAGAATTTGCGTACATTTAGTTTAATAGTTAATATTATATTTAGCATGGCAAGGGTGTCTTTAGGAAGTGCATTTACGCCTTGCTGTATGTTTACGTATATAAATGGGCTTCTGATTTAATGTCGACCCATTCTTTCTGAGTTAGGACAGCTTTCTTTTAGAACTGAAACATGAGGGTTCAGATTGTTATATAAGCTGCTCCGATCGCCAAACTAAATGTTCTCATAATTCACAGCAAGTCGTACAGTCCTCGGGAACTGCTTACATGGTAAGAAATCCCATGAGTAATGGCACATTCGAGACGCACACCTCTCTAGTAATTTATATAAAACGCTGTAGTATCTGAAATCATACTACAAAGCTCCAGTTCACCCTTCCATAATGTTAAAAATAGTTCAGCATTGATTTGAACTTGTAATCTAGTTATGTATATAATAATCTGCATAGGCAGCACATTAATGCTCAAATTGTATTGTAATAGAGATATGTAGTTATTATTGATCACTCTTGCATATTTAACCATAGCAAACCTCTAGGAAGGGCGTAGTATAATAAAGCATGAATAGACTGTAGATTAAATTTGTAATAAGCTTTTTAAATTACAGTGCATCAGATGAGATTTGTTCTCAAATTTGCTCATCATTGTCACAGCCTGCATGTGTCGTTCAATGCACTTACGTTTGTTTGGTCTTTATTTAATAATTAAATATATTAAATTACAATGAATGTGTTGCATGTCATTCATAGTCCATCCCAAATCTTAGTTAAATTTATTAATATTAGCATTAATTATTAATATATGCATTATCTAGTCAGCCATAGATGTATGTGTTTAGTTATTTATGCAGTAATTTAGTCATTTATTCCCTGAGTCTCTTGCTCCACCCTTTGCTACTGCCGGCACATGAATTAAGAAATTGTGAGTGACCTCATATATGTCATTCATAGGGTAGTAAATCTTGGAGCATTGGTGGAGCTGAGGTGCAATCGGATTCGAGGTCTCAACCCCTCATCTAGATCAGCCTTGGTATAATTTGCCAAAACTCTGGATTTTGTTGGGTGAATGTACAAATATAACCGTTACAATATTCAAGTCCACTTTTTTTCTCCAAAAAATATAACGATGTTAAATTGATTCACATTCTCAAAAAGACAATAATCCAAACTAAAGGTTGTTTAAGAGTTTTTTCCCATTACTAGTTAGTAAAGCATTTGAGTTTTGAACTTTAATCACTAAAGTAAAAATTATAAATTGGATTCAGAACCTTAAGAACATTCTATAGATCACCACCTGAATTGGCAAAAACAACACAACCATTGATAAATCTAGAAGCCAAGGGGATGAATTTCTCATTATTGCTTTTAATCAATTAACATTAAAAACTTCTCTATCAAACCTTGATCACATCTTAAAGCCTAGTTCATAAAATCATCTATAAGCTATCGTAAAGACTGGTTAATACTGTTCCTGTTTAACACCAGTTTTTATTTAACTTTTCTCAGGTATTTCACCATCAATAATAACTCACACCATCTTATAGATGCTAAATAATATGGATAAACTTCAGTGAACAATCAACTACTTTCACATATTGCAGTACACTTTTTTAATTAACTGAATGAAAAAGCAATATATATAATTATGCCTTTGCTCACAGCACTTTTTGCATTGGCAAGTAAAACTATATTTGTAGTGCTTCTTGATTTCCTAAAGCCCTATTTGTACTTATGGTTATGACTCATCTATTACAAGAAGCAATATATTAAAATCTTTGAAAATACTTTAGCTGAAATGAATCTTTTTATCCTCTTTATTTTTACAAATTGAAGCAATAGAAACCAGGTGCATTTCGGATCGTCATATTTTTTAAAATTTTAGTTTGCCGCTTTAGCACCCGTAATTTAAAACTTCTTCAGTCATCTTGTTTTTACTTACAATCTTTCTGTTTTTCAAGATTTCAAAGAGTTAATTCATTAAGCTGGATGTTTCTGACTGAATTTTAATGAATCAATAAGATTTGGCATTGAAAGCACTCATCTGAATTTTTGCAACATTCTATCAAAATATTATTGTTTGAAAGATTATCAACCACTGATTTAATAGAGATTAGTGCATCAGAAAATGTTTAAATTGGCCGTGATCAGCAAGTTTTAATTCAACAATCATTTTTAATTAAATTATTTTGTCAGTCGTTAAACTTCTGCCTTTAAATTTTTAATAAATTGTGAAATTTCATTTTATTTTTCAGTCAATCATATAATATCCCATTTCTTTTTAATTAGATGACTAACAGAGAATCAATCGATGTACTTCTTTTTATTGAACCCCAAATCAGATTTACTCATATTTAAAAAATTTCAGTAAAATTTTATTCACAATTATCTATCGATCAAAATCTAACACAAATAGAACTAGGGACCTATTTTTGAATGTTGAATGCATTAACTGATGTTTTATCTAATGATCTGTTCCTATAAGCTGTTGTGTTATATTAAGTTGTTTTTTATATTTGACTTATAACTATACATAATTCATAAGATGCTATTGTTATGAGCATATGTGCATCTAAATTCTTTCTTATCAATTTTTTTTGCCTAAATAAAATATTAGTAATAATCAGTGTCTATGATGAAAAAATTTGATGTCATTAGAGCATTTGAATTCTCATTTATAATAGTATTATATTATGAATGAGAGCATTTTGATGCCCATTGTTACCAAATAATTATATGTATGCATATTAACTATAAAGAGGATTACATTTAATTGTAGTGTGGTTTCATCTTGAAAAATTTAAAATAAAGCACATAAAATCTGCTTAATATAAAAAAAACTCAAGCCCTATTCTGAATTTGTGATAAATGGGGCATGACCCAGCTAAAAGAATTTCCCTGAAACTTGTCCTTTAAGCCTTGTATGACCATACTTAACAATTCAGAACATAGATGTTTGATATTGTAACAGACGGGGTTCGAATACAAGAGATAAGGCAATAGTGCTAATTGAGAGTGTTGATATGGAGCGAGTATATGCGAAAAGATATATATGTAAATAGTCATTCGAACCCTGTTACAAGGAGTGCGAAAGTTATGTGTGTATGCATATGTAAATATAGTTGTATGTGCGAGTGTACAATATGCGTATGTATTAACGGTGATGGTTACAATCAATTATATATAGAGCTGTATAAATTGTAATTGATTATTCGTATATATTTTATCCGTTAAGTTTTTTTTTTTAAAGTTTTAATAATATTGTCGGTAACACGTGTTTTTCTTTTGTTAATTAATCTCTTGAACATATGAGGACAGAAATAGAAATGAATCAATTGCTGTAGGCAGTTTAGTCAATAACTGGCGTCGAGAAGTCTGAAAACTGGTCAAGTGGATATTTTTGAAGAACAATGGAAGAACTGGTCAGTGGCGTACGGATACACAGAGAAAATTTTACAAAGTTAAAAGTGAAAAACAAAAGAACTTTTTGTTGTGCTCGAAAGGAGAGATATAGATAGAAAAAAAGAGAGACGCGGCTTGAACTACAGATTGTGTGGACGTGTAATTTTTTTCTTAAGAAGTCATTAATATTTTCCCACCCAAAATGTCGGGTAATTCTATAGTGCGAGTTTCGTTAATCGGCCCAGTGGACACTTGTCGTGGATTAAAATAAAGAAATTTTGTTTCATCAAGTGTAATGGTGACGAAAGATCTTTGAAAATTGGACCCTGTCCTAAAGCGAGTGAATCACCTACTCCACCTCTGGGATAAGCTATTCAATATACTCTATTGGAACTGTTTGCCATCCGTTATATCTACCAGACCAGTATTCTTGGAGAGTTATAAATGCGGACTTGTCTTTGATCGCGTGAACTAAGGTAAATTGATGTGGCACAAAAATATATGTTCAGTGAATGTGTCTTAATAAAGAAACTAGTGTTACCTCAATATTAATTACTATAATGGGTCTCTTTTAAAATTAAATAAAATAACAACATTAAATAAACAGCTCTGATGTATAATTGCACTATTTTGATGCGTGTATGAATTATATATGTGTGTATCAGAATAAATGGGCTGTGCGCTTGAATGTTGATATATTTATATGCGTGTATAAATGGGATTTATTGGTAATGGGTATAGCCGTAAATAGAATAAATTTTATGATAAGATCCATGTTAGATTAATGGATTTATAACAAATAAACTATCGTACATAATAATAGGCATATAAGACTTAGGTATTGTTTTAGCTTTGTTCTCTAGTTAGACTATCGTCCCCAAACCCTGAGATTGAGCTGGTTCGGTGCGCTACCATAAATAGATATACATACCAGAACCCTTATTTACATTTTCGATGAGATAATTCTTATCCACGTGTAAGATTGGCGCGTGAGATGGAATCAAACCATGCTCACAAATATCTTCATTCGAAGCTACGGGTTAAAGCCTACAATGGTGGTTTAAAAGATATCGGTGGTATTATAATATCTTAGATAAATAATGAGGTAATAATTCATATTATTATAAGATCTAGCTCTGTAATATATTAATTGCATAATAGGTTATATAATGCCATTTTTCATGACGTTGGGCCATAGTTTACTATTCACCAATGCATGTATGTTTTCAAGAATTCAAGAAGGAAAATGTAGCTTTTAATGGTATTGATGTTATAACAGTAAGGAATAAATCTTTTTTTTTCTCCGAATTAAAATTTATAACTCTAATTTACATCAGATCATAAGTACTGAATAGCACAAATACTAACATGCAAAGTTATTTTTAATATTATTTCCCTGATATATCTAGGAATGCCAATAATAAAAAGTCTCAGGCTAGACCTCATAATATAACTATCCAAAAGAAAGTGAAAATCGAATCTTACCATAATCTGCACTACAAGGGCGCCATCTAGGCATTTGAACCTAGAAAAATTTATAAAGTAGGCAGATACGCTGTTAAGATCCCACTTTATTTTATATTTAGATCGTTAGCCCATTGTCACTAGCTCAGTGGAGACGCAGAGATAATACCTATATCTTTAGTTTATATCTTAAATATAAAAAAATAAAAGCCACTGCCAGTAATTAATACACAAACAATATTTATTTACGCACATATATAATCATTTTAAATTCGAGGAATAACATTTATTATTTAGATTTTAATACTAATTTTTTTAATTTAAATTATTTTAAAATTGTTGAGTATGAATGAATTTAATATTTTTATTAAGATCGTCGAGTATGAATAGACTACATAGATCTGCATTTGAAAAGAAAATATTCTATCCCTTATTTAACCTTAGGCCAAAAGTTCGCAGTCAATCCGGCGTCAATCCATCTGATACATTAATGTATTCAATGTAGCATGAAAATACAACAGCACTAAATATACTATACTGTTAGGAATGTACATCTGAACAGTATAGTTAGAGAAGACATTGACTCTTGTCCAATACAGGAATGTTACATCTGTATGGCAAGAAGAACAATAAAATAAAAACTCCATAGGAAGGGACGGTGGTTCTTTTTGCCGACTTACAATCCCATCCATAGGCAAAAGGGTTTGTGCGGCATATACAGCGATTCTGCACGTAGCGAACCTCATACTACATCTACTAATTACACCAATATATCCAATCCATTGACCCAATTTAACTACGAAACAAATAACCTAAGATTACCCTCCCCTAATTAATTAATATAACTTTATAAATCTATATAGCCATTCATGCCCAACTTAAATTTAACATTTATTTGAATTCGCACAGATGAATTTTATAAAATTTGTTTTATAATGTTGAGTATAGATTGGCTGCATAGATTCCACGGTTAAAAACATTTCAAAATAAACATAACCGATCAAAATACAAAGTCATTGATAACGTCAATTGCAGAGGGAATACAAGAAATCCAATGGCATTCATCATAAGATGCCGCATTGACATCGATGACTTATATATTCTAATCGAATATGAAAACCACAACATAATTAACCGCTAACGAATCCATGCAATGTCCATACCCAACTTAAATTTCATTTAAATAATTTATTCAAATAAATATTAATAGAAATAAAAAAAAAATGGTAATGATTTTTTTTTAGCAAACTCAAATATATATAATTTAAACATTAATTATCAATTTGAAAATTAAATAAAAGTTCATGTTAAAATTTAGATTAGTTGAATCTTAAAAAAAAATTGACGAAAGTTCTTAATTACTTTTTTTTTTTGTTAATTTGTAAAGTTCATAGCTCACGGTAGAAGAGTCCATGTTTCTTGGTGTCAATTCCCATGAAAACTTTCAGGGAAGACCGGTCTGTTGTTTATACCGTAGTTCTCAATCCGGAAGCTGCCTTAGCTGGTTCAATCTTGGTATTACAGTCGTTTTATTTGAAATAAGTGAGAGAGAGGACAAGTGCGTCTTATCGCTCTTCTCACAAAATCAAGTTGGAACTGTCCTTAATTTCAATATTTTTCCTTTTATATCATCCACACAGATTCAATGAACAAACATCACTAATCCATCATTTTCATTAGGGCTGAGCTGAGGCTTGGTGCTTCCATTGGTCAAGCTAATTTCTTTATTTTCTTATCTATCTTTCATCAGACTTTTTAATTATACATGAGCCCAAGGGCTATCTTGCTTTTCAATTAATTTATAAAACAATCATTTCCATTTACAAAAATATTTTATCTTTAAATCTTGTACTTTTTTATAACAAAGTACGTTTAAATACTTTTATTTATTAAGAAAAATATTTTTAAAGTTTTGCATCATCTGTGCGAATATATATATATATACATTTAACAACTCTTTAAATTTTTTTTTTTTTTTAGCTTTTAGATTTTTAATAAATTTATTTTTATTTGTGAACTTAGTTTTTATTTTAAATTAATGTAACAGCATATTTATATATTATTACAATAGGGATTCTAATACCTTAATATTCTCCTTTTATTCAATAATATGCTCTTTCTTCTCTAGAAGAATTTTACTCAGAGTATCTATCTTAATGTTAAATCTTGGTCTGAGTACTGTTTCTTCATTTAATTGCTTGAAGAATTTTTATCGAGCAATGTTTGCGTATTCCATAAATCTTATTTTGAAAAAAAATTGAAATGTTTATCTTCATCATTATTATTACTGTAGACCATTACCATTATTTTTCCCATTAATTTAAAAGAGTATTCCACAAGGTATGAGGAACTCGTTTAATTTTGAAAGACAGACCATTTTTGACTAAACCGTTTCACATTTATAGAATCAAAGACAAAAGTATCTAAACAAAAAATCTTAGTCAATGAAATATCTTCTCAAATTCCAGTTCCAGTGTAATTATTAATTGTGCTGCTTTATGCAAAATTATAGTTAAGTGTTCCCATTCTTGTAAAGTTGTTCCATTATGATTTTCTCAACCATTGAAACATCACATGATCCCTATTTCTTATGCTTACAGGAGCCGTCAAAACACTAGCAATTCTCTCCATGCAGTAAGAACCACTCAGTGTAAGCTAATGTAATCGATGGATGTTAGAAGATTTGTGCATTAAAATCTCTATCTAGGCTCCTCACTGATGAATGCCACCAGCTAGAAACGGTCTGGAATATTGGATGACTAGTAGGCATTCGATAGGGATTTTTATGCGTAAACCTTTTAGCATCCATTGATTACTACAGCTTGAACGGGGTGGCACTACTATATGAAGGGAGTTGCTTCTAATTTAATTTTTTCACCGCTAAGAATTTTTCATACTAAAAAAAATTTGCATATGCACAAATTATCTTTTTCCATTAGTGCAAAGAAAACTCTGTTTTCATAAGATACTTAAATGAAGCAAAACTCTCCATACAGTATTGCCACCTGTGCTAAACAGAGTAATCAATGGATGCCAGAAGGCTTGTGCATAAAATCCCTATCTAATGCCTACTCATCCAATATCCCCAGACTAGTTTCTGGCTTGTGGCCTTCGTCAGTGAGGAGCTTTGGATCTGAGAGCACTGCATCTAGATCTTAGGATCTAATGCAACCCTCTAGCAACCACCTTTTATCTCCACTTAACTACAAAACTATGAGAATGAAATTGAAAACACAAAAAATATTTTCAATCTAAGCTCAATAGCTTATATAGTCATATGGGTCTGAACTCAGTTCAGCACCCATACATTTTGGTGTCTTTGGCTCTTTTACAACCATAGCCACCACTATCCCATTAGGCAGGATTGGTGTTAAACCATTAAGCATCACATGATCACATTTCCTATACTAGCACATTAATTGTTGATAAACAGAGCAAAACTCTCCATACAGTATTGCCACCTGTGCTAAACAGAGTAATCAATGGATGCCAGAAGGCTTGTGCATAAAATCCCTATCTAATGCCTACTCATCCAATATCCCCAGACTAGTTTCTGGCTTGTGGCCTTCGTCAGTGAGGAGCTTTGGATCTGAGAGCACTGCATCTAGATCTTAGGATCTAATGCAACCCTCTAGCAACCACCTTTTATCTCCACTTAACTACAAAACTATGAGAATGAAATTGAAAACACAAAAAATATTTTCAGTCTAAGCTCAATAGCTTATATAGTCATATGGGTCTGAACTCAGTTCAGCACCCATACATTTTGGTGTCTTTGGCTCTTTTACAACCATAGCCACCACTATCCCATTAGGCAGGATTGGTGTTAAACCATTAAGCATCACATGATCACATTTCCTATACTAGCACATTAATTGTTGATAAACAGAGCAAAACTCTCCATACAGTATTGCCACCTGTGCTAAACAGAGTAATCAATGGATGCCAGAAGGCTTGTGCATAAAATCCCTATCTAATGCCTACTCATCCAGAAACTAGTCTGGGGATATTGGATGAATAGGCATTAGATTGGGATTTTATGCACAAGCCTTCTGGCATCCATTGATTACTCTGTTTAGCACAGGTGGCAATACTGTATGGAGAGTTTTGCTCTGTTTATCAACAATTAATGTGCTAGTATAGGAAATGTGATCATGTGATGCTTAATGGTTTAACACCAATCCTGCCTAATGGGATAGTGGTGACTATGGTTGTAAAAGAGCCAAAGACACCAAAATGTATGGGTGCTGAACTGAGTTCAGACCCATATGACTATATAAGCTATTGAGCTTAGATTGAAAATATTTTTTGTGTTTTCAATTTCATTCTCATAGTTTTGTAGTTAAGTGGAGATAAAAGGTGGTTGCTAGAGGGTTGCATTAGATCCTAAGATCTAGATGCAGTGCTCTCAGATCCAAAGCTCCTCACTGACGAAGGCCACAAGCCAGAAACTAGTCTGGGGATATTGGATGAGTAGGCATTAGATAGGGATTTTATGCACAAGCCTTCTGGCATCCATTGATTACTCTGTTTAGCACAGGTGGCAATACTGTATGGAGAATTTTGCTCTGTTTATCAACAATTAATGTGCTAGTATAGGAAATGTGATCATGTGATGCTTAATACTTAAATGAACTAATCTTCACATGATCACCATTTCTTATGCTTGCTTATAACCGTTATTAAAACAGGCAAAAACTCACTATACGTATTGCCACAAGCATCACATGATCACTATGCTTGCTTACAACTGTTATTAAAACAGGCAAAACTCACTATACGTATTGCCACAAGCATCACATGATCACTATGCTTGCTTACAACTGTTATTAAAACAGGCAAAACTCACTATACGTATTGCCACACATAGCAAACTAAAGTAATCAATGGATGCTTTTTTTTTTTTTTTATGCACAAGCCTTCTGACATCCTTTGATTACTCTAGCTTGCAGTGTGGCAATATGTATAGTGAGTTTTTGCCTGTTTTAATGAACTAATCTTGTATTAATCTAAATGACTGAGGTCAATAAAGTAAAAGAAAAAAGCAAGAGCATATTAAGAAAACAAAAAAATTATCGGAAATAGTGTAACTTTTGATGTGCCACCTAGTGCTTAAAACTGCTTAAGAATCAAAGCCATAAATTTGTGGAATTAAAATGGATTGTATAATTGTTCCTATCATATGAATTGTTATCATATCAGACAACAGTTTTACTTACAAAATGCATTGGCATTAGTCTTAAATGAAGTTTATGGTACTGTGCTGAATGAATATTTTTTGTTTGATGAAATGTGTCTTGTGAATCCCTGGCTTATTCTTTTATCATGTAATAGCACTTAATAATGGTTAAAAATTTATTTATTTAAAGTTTAACACTCTATATGAAGTATATTTTCATTGTTTGTTGCAAATTTCATAATGTCAGTAGTAAAATTTTACCATATCTTTATTTATTAAATATTAATTTAAGTAACATCTTTAAAATGAGTCGTATAATTATCCTACATTTCATGTTATATTTTTTGTGAAATCTGTTTAACATGATCATGTTTTACATTGTAAACTGCGATTATATCAAACAATATGCACACTTTGAAAATAAAATGTTGTGTTATATGTTAGTTATATATAGGTATATGTCGTTCTGCCGTGGCATTGTGTGGAGTTTGCGTTTTAGTTTCTTGGATAGGAAGTGTTCGTACTTTGCATTAGTGAAAAGTCCATTGAGTACCATAATCATTGTTATTAATGTTCATGATTTATTTATTTAAGGTTTGACTCTATAGAGCACGAAAGCTTAAATGTATTTCATTGTTTGCTTTATATGTATAATTTTAATTATGAAATTAGTGTAATTATCCTTTTCCGAATGTCATGCATTAAAAAAAAAAAAATCTATAAAAGTAATATGTTTATTTATATATATTTAAGAATAATGAAGATGTTTGTCCACTATTTTCACCAGATATTTTATTACAAGTTGATTGTAATAAAAGTATAACAACATTCCATCCTCCCATATCAGTCAAAAATCCCGGATCCTGTCTCAGAATGCGACCACTTTGCATATCCGATTACGATAAAGGTAATAAATTGTGAAAAATGCTTTCTATGTATATTTTATCATTTATTTATTTTAAATAAAATTTGTATGAAAATATTGTGTATCTATATGTAATGCATACTTATACATATATGTAAATTCTTAAACCATTATCAATATTAATAACAATCAACAAATTCAATCTGTTGTCAAGGCAACCTTTAACAGTATTTATTGTTAAAAGGAGGTTGCCTTGACAACAGATTGAAATTGTTGATTGTTATTGATATTGGCCTGGTTTAAGTATTGACTGCTTTCAATGAATTTACATTTATTGACCTATTTAGCCTTGAGTACTATTAGATATATATATATGGAAACGGTTCTACAACTTATAATGATCACACTGCTTGGTGGTGCTGTTTTTATGAAAAAGCACAGAAATAAGCTTTTTACAAGGCCGCTCATATATCTTATGGTCTGTAAACTGTTCAAACCCTTGATGTTGTTGAAGTCAACACTTCCCCAACATCGCTAGCATGTGAACATTATCAGCAACGTGTTGTGACAACTATATAGTCGTTAGTAATGAATCGTTAACCGCATATCATGAGAGTGTGTGTATTTGTAATCAGAAAAAGGGTATCAGTACGCAGTTAAAATCTTTTCCTTTTAAATGGAGTGTAATTTTTATGAGTAACTAGAAATAATAATTATTTCGCAAGCGTCCCTAATTTCCTTTTTAGGTGACAGAATTGAATCAATGAGGAGTGTAAGTCGTGATTCGACAATGTTCATGTGAAAGTCGCGCAATTTGCGAGATAAAATGAAATGGCAGAATAACATTTGTCATAATGGGACATGGTTTGAGGGCTGCAGACTAGATTTCTTGAAGACCGTACGCCTTATATATTTAAGAAGCAGGGATGATCTCACAGAGAAGCATATATATGCAATGAAAGTTTATTTTATTTTGTTATGCAAGCATTATATTTTAAAAATTTAAACATGGAAATCCAAAAAAAAAAACAATTATTCTATGTATTTGTTTATGAATAAAAGTTAATATTTTTGAACCCCCGATAAATAAAAAAAAAACAAAAAAAATGACCGAATGTTTTAAAAAGAAAAAAAAAGACAGAAGGTTGTTAAAAAAAAAAAAATACAGTATGTTTTAAAAAGAAAAAAAAAAGACCGAAGGTTTTAAAACCAAAAGTTATATTTCTTTTTAAAAAATTGAAATAAACCCATTACAAAAAAAAAAAACATATATAAAAAAACTATATAAAACCCATTAAAAAAAATACAAATACAAAAAAAAATCCTTAAAGAAATATATTTTTAAAAAGCCTGGTAACGTTATATTTATTTGTTTTGCACAAGTAACAGTGCCATCGAGCGGTGTGGATCATCATACATTGTATTACCATGGAAACTATCTATAGTTAAAATATTCATCTGAAAACAATAAAATTGAAAATTTATTCTGGTTTGTATCATTTGTTTACATCATTTCTGAACAAAATAAACAACCAGATGGTTTATTACTTCTTAGTTCATAAGGAGCTTGAACAGTGTAAGTGATAGTATGAAAGCCACAATTCATGAACACATTGCTCTCCTGTCTGTCAATTTTCCCACTGGGTCAAACAATGCAGAGTGTTTATGGATGGGATTGAAAAAAAAAACTGCGTAAATATGCTTTCACTAAGTTTCGTTCGATTATAGCAGAATCATTTCAATGGAAGGAAAAAGTATATTGCAAATTTATTATAAAGCAAGAAGTTTAAAAGTAATCACTTAATGATATATATTTATAATGGAAAAACAAGAGTTAAATCTCTTGACATGAGTCTTCATTATGTAATTAATCTGATAATAACTGGATTTAGTAGTCCTATATGTTTATGATCCATAAACATTCCTGAAAATTGGTCTGATATTTCTATCCTTCTGAATCGTTTGTCATTTGATATTCTTCTTTTTTTGGGTTTTTTTATTACACAATTTTCAATGAAGAAATTCATCATTTAATCAAATTAGAAATCTTAGAACATGCCGTACATTAGTTTAATCCATATCAGTGACCATTTTCTGCCATATTAATGGAGATCTTTAATTTCAAAAATTTCTGAATCACCATAATTAAGTATTTAAAATCGTAACCTATTCAGTACCTAGTGATAAAAAAAAATTTCAGTTGCAATAACAAAAAAGGTAAAATCTTTACAAAACTTGATCTCTAAGGTCAGCTTTTCATTATTGGTTATAATTGATGAGATTATCTTAAGGCATCTTGACAGTCCTCAATATTTTTTTAGAAAATAGTGGATCAATTTTTTGGTGGTGGTGTTGTATTCTGAATATTTTGATAATAGTTTAATATCCACTTTGTCGAAATAACAACTTAAAGGAAGAATTCAGCATGTGTTCTACAAATTAAAAGACATTTGAGCTAAAGTGAATAAGGATTAAATTTATCCAGAATCTGAAAAATTAAAACTGGTAGCTCTGATTTCTAGCATTCCTATAGTTATAAAAGAAAATTAAGAAATAATCATTCCTATTATAGTCAGTTATATGAAAAATTAATTGCTCCAAAAGATATATTATCAACTTAATTTTTTATCACCTTAGAAAAGGCTATTGATGAATTTGGGGAGATCGTTATCAAAAAACCTTTTAAAATTTAAAGATATATTGTCAGTTATTAATTTATTCTGGTTTAAATGAATATTATATGTTATAATTGATACTTCATCTCAGTGTAGGGAAAAATCATTATCCCACAAAAAAAAAAAAAAACAGCCAAATTTGAGAAAGATATTGTGATAGGACTCTTTGTATTCAAAAAATTTCACCCATATATTTTTATTGTAACACTAGTATGTGTAGAATATAAAGCTTTACTAAGTATATTCAATCCAGGAAATTGCATATGAGAACTTATCACCAAGAATTTTTAAATGAAACATGATTAATAAATTTCTATTTGTATTAAAATAAAAAGACTTATGAAAAAAAATCAGCCATGTAAATATGATGTCAAGATTTTTCTTCAAACAATTATAAATCAAGTAAATAAAAAATATTTATTTGAAGTTAAATAAGTCACTTGAGAAAGTGGATTTTAAAACTATATGGTAACTGTAATTGTCCATTCAAGTCCTTTATAGTAAAATCTTTTTTAATCTGCAGATCCTATCGTCAGAAACTCCAGTTAACAAACTTTACTTTCAACTTATCATCGGTAGAACTAAACAGACTAAATTCATTTGCTAAGTCCTGGTTCTAGATTTATCATTTACAAGTTTACCATGATATTTACAATTGATTGAAATAGTCTTTAAGAATGATATCAAAAGCATTAATTTACCATGTGAAAGCTTTCTCTTTCCTTCCTGACTGGATTGATTGAGAAAGGAGTGCAGACCTTTGAGAAAATATTCTTTTAATTTTTGTTTGATTAAAATTATAATAGACTATATTAGCTGAAAACTATTGAGATATGCTAAAATCATTTTGTGAATGATAGGGGAATTTTAAAATGATCCACACCCTCGCTTTTGTCTTTTTGTATTTGTAATTTACTCTTTAGTATTATAAGGATTATATTCAGTTGCTTGTAATAATCTATAATATTAATTGCCAATCCTACTAGCACTAGAGTTGGAGAGAAAATGGGGGGAAAAAATCAAACCTGTATCCTAGATCTTACAATAAACACAAACCACATTGTGAATGACAGATTACCAAATATCTAAAAATGGAAACTCAGCAGTAAAGACTCCTGAGTTCCCAAACTGATGAAACAGTAAAATTAAAAAAATATATTAAAATTAATTTATATTGAGAAATAATTATTTTTTGAAAGAACTATTTTTAAATAATTAAAGAGCTATTATATTCTCAAAAGAAGTAGTTAAGATAAACAGTTCATTTATTTGAGGACTTTTATATTGTATTACTGCCTGCCTTTTCATCTTTTTTTTTTTTCATGTCATAGCATTTGCCGGCAGGCGAACCTGCAACAACCGTCTGCAACCAACTGCTTGCTTGCAAAGTGGCTGCGCTGACCTCTCGGCTAATAACGCTTGACTGTCATCTTAATCCACTGAAATGGATATAATACAAAAAATATTAAACAATAAAACATACATCTAAACAATAATAGAGCATTGGTCTGCTTAACAATGAAACCATCAAGTTCTATTTGACATTGAAGTAATCACAAACTTAAATTTGATTATTAGTACCTTACGATGTCTGTTATTGCATTACCCCAAGAGCTGCGATCAAGTGAAATTTTACAACGGTTACTTGCTTGGAAAATGAGATATACAGTGTATTACAAATTCCTGTATTCAGCTCATTAAATATTAACCATATTTTTTTTTTTTTAATAATCACTTCTATTAATTTTCTATTTGAAGATCAAATTTCTGAATATGTAGTGCCATGTGCGATATGGAGCTAATAGAAATATGATTTCTTGCCATTTTTGGTTTGATCTGCTATGTATATAATTGTATATATTGCAATCATTTAACTTTATCTTATTGCATTGCCAAATCCATATAATATTAATATCATTTATGTTCTTTATTACTTTTACAATGCTTTTTACGACCCACTATTGACGATTTCGATTGCCTCAGCAATCTTCTTCAGTTGTGGGTTGGGCAATCAAAACCATCAATAGTGGGTTATAAAAAGCATTGTAAAAGTAATACAGAGCATAAATCATATTAATAAGTAGAAGTTCTGAAGAAGATTGCTGGGCTATCGAAACCGTTAATAGTCGGTTGTAAATTGTAAAAATAATAAAGAACATAAATGATATTAATATTATATGCAGTCATTTAACTGGACAGCTTATGTAGATTTATTCAAATATTTAAATTAAAAGAATTCTAGCATTTATCCATATTTTTGTTATTGTGTATATGAATTATTTTTGGATATTTTGTAATTCGTTATCTCAAATAAATAGAGATATGTTACACCAGTATTAAAAAAATTATTTAATGTGCATTATAATTTTATTTATGTGATTAGTGTTTATTTAGAAACAAAATAAATTGCATATTTATATATTAAAATTGCTTTTTATTAGGATGTTGAGAATTAATTATATAAATTATCTTTTGGTATAAGGGATAAATATTTTTTTAATATGCACATATATATCTTTTATAGGTTTTGTAGATTTATTGACACAATTGACTCATGTAGGTGATGTATCAAGGAAAGAATTTATAGGTAAGAATTTATAAGTGACTTGTGCAAGGTAATGAGATTAGAATGGATTAAAAATAAAATGTATGATTAAAATAATCTGAACTTTGGAATGTAGAAGTGAAGGAAAATAGAAATAATGAATATTAAAGAATTATAATTATGGAGAAGAATGTAAATAAAAAGTTTAAAAAAAAAAAAAGGATTTATTGTTTTTGTATGTTTAAGAAAAGGAAGATAGAAAAAAAAAATAGATGATGAAAGTTTTCAAAATTTGGAAAAAAAATATTGATAGGTGTAAAATAATTTGCAATAATATTTTTTGATGATTCCAGGTGCATCTTTTTAAAATCATACCAACTCCATTCGAAAGTATTTCATGATTTGAGTCATTTGGTGTTTTATTTTTAACTTCATTTTTACTTTATTTTGCCATCGTCATCAATAGTATGATTGGTCCAGAGAACAGTCTCGCCGCCAATTCATCCATTTTGCCGCTGTCTTTTTATTGTCCAGCTCTTCAATTCCACTTAACTCTTCTTATATATCATCTAGCATTGTCGATCTTTTTGTCCTATTTCCATTCATCATTCCCTCCAAAACATCTTTCATTAAACTATATTTTTTAATATATGTACAAGCCAATTTCTCCTTCTATTTCTAATTTCCTCCAACAATCTTCTTTTTCCATTTACTCTTTTCAAAACTTCTTCATTGATTATTTTATAAACTTATAAATACTACTTGATATTATTGATTTTATTTACATTAAATTTTAAGTCAAAATTTTTTAAACTAAATGTCATCTAATTTTTTATTTTTTTCAGCTGATGGCATAGTATTTTTTTTTTTTCTGTTAGTACTAACTATTCTATTTTTTTTATATATCTATATATCATAATGTTCTAAAAAAAAATTACTCGGTGAAAATAAGTTAAAGGTTTGCAGTTAAAGTTGATAATTATTTAAATACTGAAAATAGCAAGAGTGGCTCACATATCTTTATTAAATTGTGGAATTATCACCGTTCTCATCAAGATCTATTTGAATTCTTTATGGCATGGGATTACGTATCATTTAACTTACGTTCTGAGAAATATTAAGCTACTCTTGTGCAACAAAAGTTTTGCTCTCTGAAAGATGTCATTGGAGGATTTCAAGTTTTCAATCAGTGTTCACACTTCCTTTCCAAAGGCTCTCTTAAATCAGGTTTGTTGAGAAAATTATTGTTGATGTGTAACAATTTTCTGTTGTTTTTCAAACTAATTTTTTTATTGTGTGCGCTATAAGAACAGTGGAGCATATGAATGTTGTGTTTGTACGGTGGAATAAATTTGTTATTCTATAATTTTTAAATAGTCAGTATTTGAAATTGTACTTATAGAATATCATGTCCTATTATGGTTTCTCAAGTCATAACAATTCTCATAATCATATTTGACAGTTAGGAGAAGACATTATGTTGATAGAATTTTTTTTTTTTTTTTTGCTTATGGTCAGATACAAATATTTTAAATAACTGAAAAGTGAAAATAGTGATTCATCCAATCAATTGTTTAATATGCTTAAATTGTTACCGATTACTCGATTTTTATGCTCGTAATTCTATTGTTTTTTAATCATAGCATTCACATCAAAAACTCAGCGACTGTGAAATACCAACTTTTTTTGTAAATTATTGTTATAGATGAGGTACTTAGATGTTTGTTGATTTTTGCTATGATTTGTTTTATTATTCATATATATATTGGATAATCTCACTTCTTTCTGTTCTATTCACTCCTCTTTAATGAATGTAATTATCGGTCTTAAAACTGGATTTAAAAAACATTAAACGAATCAATTTTGAGCATCTTTTTTTTTTTGTGCTTAGGAAATTGATGTAAATTTTTTCTCAGATACTCTTATCATCTTCTTAGAATTCCAGTAGTAAAAGAAAAAAATTATATTAAAATTTATTTTTATATGATAGATATTTCTGTTGTTTTGGTCAACCTCTGTCATGGTATCAATCAATGAAATGTTGATATGAAAGTCTTATATATATATATATGATCACTAGATGGAGCTTTACCAATAGCTCCAAACAAGCTTTGTTTACATAAGCGCCGAAAGAGAATTCAAAATCTCTATTGTGTATTCCCACCTCCAGACCAGCTGGTTTCGAGCTTATTGGCTCACGTTAGTGAAGGGCTGGGAGACTAGAAACTAGATCTAAATACCAACTCTAAAGTCAGCACTTATCAAACATGTTTCTATCAGTTTGAAAGCATGAATTTATCAGACACATAATGTCTTCAAACCCAGCTTAACAAACTAGATAGCTATATGGGTCTGAAATCAAAGCTTGTTTGGAGCTATTGGTAAAGCTCCATCTAGTGATAAATAAAATGCAAGCTTAAAGGCAAGTTACGAAATTTATAACTTGTTTTAATTATCATATATATATGCTATTTTATATAACCCCTTTAGATTGAATGAACATGTTAATTTTAATCAATTGGACTGAGATAGAATTTGTATAACATCTTCAAGATTAGTAGACCAAATGAGAATGTGTTGTATATGGTGCAAATATTAAGGAATGCCACTGCTGAGAAAATAGTCATTACTCTTAAAAATATTAGAAAAGTTAATTTTTTAACACTTTTACAAATACTTATTTTTTTACAGATTAAATTTTAAGAGTTAAATTTTCATTTGACACTTTTCTAAACAAGTTAATCACATTCCTTATGAATTAAAAAAAAACGAAAACATATATAACATGACTTACGAGAAATAATTCTTAATTGTAAAGCATTAGAAATAAGACACGCTGAAGAGATCTTGCCCTTCTATGCAGCTATCTGTTGCACATATGCTTCTTTCTAAGCTACAAAAGAAATAATAGTTCACAATAAGTATTGTATATCAGATATTAGGCATTGTATATCAGATATTATACAAACAGAATTTTAATTAATTGTAAGTTATTATAAAAATGAAATTAATTATAAAATAATTGCAAAAAATATATAATATAAAAAGAAATATGACAAGATGAAAGACAAAAAGTTTTTTTAGGGTTTGTGTATATCACATTTCTACACATGGTGGTAACTAAACAAGAAATTTTTTTTTTCTTCAATTTAATGCAATATAAAATATTAATGAAAGTAGAAAAAAATACTCATAGATTTCAAAAAAATGAATCACTGACGAAGGCCACAAGCCAGAAACTAGTCTGGGGATATTGGATGAGTAGGCATTAGATAGGGATTTTATGCACAAGCCTTCTGGCATCCATTGATTACTCTGTTTAGCACAGGTGGCAATACTGTATGGAGAGTTTTGCTCTGTTTATGAAATATAATTGCTTATGTACATGAACATGACAGAGGTATATGATACATATCCATACAAAACAGACGAAAAACTGCTTACAGTAAGATATGACAATGAAATAAATTGGATCTTTTCATTATAATCATTATTTACAATATATGTGTAATATTTATATTACAACTCATTTAAAATTATAATTGGCTAGGTTCAAAGCGTTTGGAGACAGATAATATTGGAACATAAACAGACATTCTACAACACGAAACAAACCTTTATTCTTCAGCATTATAAATTATTTATATAAAAAAGTATATTTAAAATATTATATAGTTACAGGAAATAAAAAATATTATCTCTGAAATAGTTGGTTAGGTTCTAAACCCAAGGAATTACATATATACGTATCAGAACACAGACATTTTCAACACTAAATAAACCTTTATTTTACAGCATTATAAATTATTTATATATAAAAAAAATATGAAACATACTAACAGTTGGTGGAAATTATTATTCCAGCAGTTTTATATAATTATGGTAGTTTTTAAGCCTTCTGACTTCCATATATATCTATTGGAATAATAAGTTTTGTTTGCAGCAAAAAAAAACATTGCCGTTAATTCTTTTCTGTGAAGTTTAAAAAAGGATCAAAGGAAAAATAAAATTAAACTTACTAAAATGTTCATAAAAATTGTAATTTTTAAGATACAGGGAAAAAAAAACACTGCTGAAAAGACGGATACAATGACAAAAAAGTTGGTGTATATCATATGTCTGTACTCCTTACCATCTACGCGCAGTCATGATTTAAAGTCATTGGTTAAAATTCTAATCAATGTGTGACATTCACAGGCATCGGTCCAAAGTTGTATAACTATTTTAGTTATTATTAAGGAAAAATGGATTTTATTGTTTTAACAATCCTAATTATTTTTATGTCTTCATCTCTTTGGATATCATCTCATTTTTGATTTACATAGATTTCAATTTATTTGTGCATAATTTTCATTATGTGCTTAACTAGATGTGCATGAAAATGAACCCATGTTCCAGATAAAATATTTATTATGTGAGACATCCATACACACATCTATGTACCTATACTATTTTACACAGTTTTAATTTTATAAAAGTATACATTTGTTAATAAACAGAATTAATATTACAGATTCATGTTATAGAAAAGCAGTTATTTAGAAATTCAATTTATTTTGTATTATCTATGATTCATCTTCAGATAATTTATTCTTGCATGTTTTTACTGTATTTGTAACGTATTGGAAATTGATGATACCAATTAATTTTATTCATATTGTAAATAAAAATTTTATTATTTATTTTTATAAGAGTAGAATCTATATTATTATAATTTTTTATTTTAATTTAATTTTATAATGATAGTAATTATGAAGCAGTTAGAGTTCTTGCTCACCACAGATCTAGAGTCATAACTCAATGTCTATGGATGGGATAGGCCATTTCAGAAATGGAGCAGTGTGTTGTATATATTATTCGCTGTAGGAAGATCTGAGCCAAGAAAAACATTGAGGTATGTTATGAGATTTGTGTTTATTAGTATAATCATATGAACTTTTTAATGAATATTCATCTCTCCTAACACTATTCCAACTTTGTTAATAGCTTGATGGTGCCCAACATAATGATGCTTATCATGCCTTTTATTCAAAATATCCAAAATATTTAGATCTGTGCAAATCCAATCATAACAAGTTAAACCCAAGAAGCACTATGTAATCAATAACAGCTTACATTACATTTTCGCACCTATAGAACAAGTATATACACACCATATATCTATATGCCACATATACATGTTCCCACTCACAGAGACTTAAATAACTCAATGAGTATGATATAGTTCCTTATCAGATTATTATTACAGTTAATTCTATGATGCTAAAATGGGAAGATATCTATGTTACAGAATTATATGTTTAAAATACAAGGATTAACATGAACGATTGTATAAAAATCAACCAAAGTGGAAAGGTTGCAATAGATTCATTATCATTTAATACCACAGAATTAAAAAGTGCAGGAAACTGATAGTTGATAAGAATCAGCCTACCTCATATTGAGCCCTATATTTAATGAAATATGATAAAGCTTCATAATGATTGCACAGTCATCATAAATATAAGTATTGTAACGGTATGGAAGTAGGAGATAAATATGGGGAGATGGCAAAATATCAGCCTTATTTAATCAAAACGAGAAAATTTAAATGAATAACATAAAAGAGTTAAATATAAAAGGAAAATATAAAAAGAGCACAAGAATATGCATAGAACAAAAATATAAGTAGTTATACTAATAATTCTAAATTATATCACCAGCATTAGACAAGAATAATCAACAGTCATTCCTTTGTATTTAAAAGAGGTATATTCTAAAATCTAGGCTAATTATCTTTTAGCCAATGCCAAACAAACATCAACTGGATGCACATACTTATGTGCTAAAGTATCTCATAAAAATTTATTGCTGGGGATCCTGATACATGGTGATCATCATCAGTGCTCTGGTAATATGGTATTGTGAATGTAGAGACCAACTATAAACCAAATGTTCTGTAACAAAAATATAAAATGCAGTGAATGGACTTTAAAGATGATCTTGACATTTGCATCATCTAGAGAATTATCTGGATGTTCAAACACAAGCCTAAACTCCCCCCCTACACACACACATAAATAATTTAATCATTAATGCTTTAAAGTTAGTTCAAGTTCACAAGGACCATAGGGACTTGTGACTGTGAACAATTATATAAATTTACTCTAATTTTTTACTGGGATAATTTACAAATCCCTAAAACACTATGTTATAATGAAATTCAAACACACACTGCCAATTTATAGAACAGATAGCTGAAGGAATAAAGACATTAACTTATTATTTTTTCTTAACAGTTACTTAATGAATTAACAAATTAAGAAAATTAAAGAAAAATAATAATAATTCCAAGTCAAATACATTTTTATCGACAAATCATAATTCCACATAGCAAGTAATTTTAAACTATTACATTTTGAATTACAAATGTCAAACTTACCCACATTTTTTATGCTATCCATTTCAGATAAATCCAGTAATGATTATTACCAATCATTTACTAAACTAGGGATTGCTTTTATCACAGATATAAACTTTAAATCTCGATTAAAAATTAACATGTTTGACTTTTTTTTTAAAATTAAGCATACACACACACATGGAGTTATTCACATTTCTCTTGTGTAATTCAATTAATTAGTCTTAACTTTAACATAATTATTTCTCTCTTCAATGATTAAAATTGTAAAGCAACATTTCAAAGATAAAAAAAAATTAAATTAGCTAAAATCATTTTTCCCTTTTTTTATGAAAATGAAAAAATCTTTTACAATTACATTTTGGAAGGAAAATAAGATGAAAAGATTTTCAGTAAAAAAAAAAAAATAATTATTACTGAATTCAGTTTTCTTTCCTGTTGCATTCCTTTGTTGAGTTTAAACAATCTTTAGAAGTTCTATCAACTTTTTCTTTTGTAGGTTCAAATTTTCACTATGATAGCTTCTCCCACAACACTTATTTCCAGGATAATGTACACAGTTAAATTTATTCATTTTTACAATAGAATATTTTCAGGTTTCATACAGGCTGAATCTGTCTATTTTTTTCAATCTACTAATTTTTAGGTCAGGTTAACACAGATTTATGCTTTTGGATAATAGCCAGGTTTGTTGCAGATTACTTCACGGGTATTTAGATTTTTTTTTTAGTGAACAGACTACATGATAATGCTTGTTGATACTCAGCTATTAGCTAAAAACTTTTAAACCATTAAGCATCACATGATCACTACTGTATGGAGAGTTTTGCCTTGTTTATAGCTAAAAACTTAGCACATGGTTTTCGTCAAGTCTATTTTGAGCAGCATTAGTGCCCAAAAGATTCCCGAAAACACTTTTTTTAGAATTTTGAGCAACCATAGATTTTAAATTGATATAGCATATATATATATATCAGTCTTTTTGTTATTGGATCAGCTTTCCAATGGTGTTTTTTTTTCTATACGACAAAATCTGCATATTTTATGAATGTTTTAGAAAAAGTTTTTTTTTGTGTTTTTTTTTTAAACAGCATGGAAAAGAATGAACTGTAATTTTTTATTCTTAAAACAAAAGATATAAATCCAATGCGTATATATTTAAATCCAAGAGCTTAGAATCTAAAACAATCGTAATTTTATGAGACGCTTCATATGTCATATTGTCTATCAGCTGTAACTATACAATTTTTTTTTTATATATAAATAATTTATACCACTATAAAATAAATGTACTCTATTGTATATATATGTAACTCTGGATTTAGAATCTAATCGACTGTAAATACAAAATCCCAGAGATAATATTTTCTACCAACTGTAAGTATATAATATATTTTTTATATATAAATAATTTATAATGTTATAAAGTAATGGGCGTTTCATCTCTGGAATAAGTTTGTTTTGTGCCGCAATGCATAAATATGTAACTCCTTAAGTTATTTTGTGCTCCAATGAATATATATATATGTAATTTCTTACATTTAGAATTTAACCAACTGTAAATATGAAATTCAAGAAGTAATATTTTCTACCAGCTATAAGTATATAATATGTTTTATTTTTTATTTTTATTCAAATAATTTATAATGCTGTAAAATAACAGTCTGTTTTGTGCTGTAGAATAAGTTTGTTTTCTGCCTAATCTATAAACAATTTTATTATCTTTATATTTTCTTCAATCTAGCTATTTACAGCCTCAGTAAATATCATATTTAGTATAACAATTGATCCTAATTTTCATAAAATAAAGTCATCTACCTAGTAAGCTATAGGAATTTTTACAAGGGCAAATGAAAGATTGGACAGATAATAAGAAGCATCAGTATTATGACTATTCTTATTAATATTTTATATTGCACTAAATTGAAAAAAAAAAAAAGGGTTCTTATTTATTTATCACCATGTATAGAAATATGATATATCTACACCCTGAAAATCATTTGTCTTTCATCCTTTCTCTCTTTACTCATTTATGTTAATTTTTTTGCAATTATTTCAAAATTAATTTTATATTTTGATAAATTATAATTTACTAAAGTTTTCTTTGCATAATATCTGATGTGTAATACTTATTACTAAATATGATTTTTTCCATTAGAAAGAAGTATATTTCCAGCAGATACTTGCATGGAAGAACAAAACCTGGGTCAGATAATGAAAATAGAAGTTACCAGTCAATACATATTTCAAGATTTAGTAATAAAGAATTATCTCAAATCATATTATATATCTTTTTTTTTTTTTCCAAAATTTTAAGAGGAATATAATGAAGTTGTTTATAAAAATGTCATTTTAACATTTAACTCTCAATATTTTGAATTTGTGAACTTATGTAAAAATAAGCATTTTTAAAAATGTCAAAAGTCTTTTTCTAAATTTTTTTTTAAGGTAATAATTTTATTTTTAGCTTTATTTTATTTCTTTATATTTGTTTTTTCTAGCAATATATATATAACTATATTTAATGTATTCAAATGGAAGATATACAAATTATATCTATTGTATTTTTTTTAAATTCAATATGGCGATACATTTTGATGATGAAGACATTTATTTTAGTTTGAACTGACTAAGAGATTCATTCATGATTAAATTAATTTTTTTATTTTTAGATTGACTTTATGAAAAATTAGATTGACTTGCTGATTTTTAGGGGCTGATATAAAATATTTTTCTATTAGATATATATTTTTTTAAATTATAATAATAAAAGTCCTAGTTACGTCAAACATCTTGCCACAACAACACCCAGCTGAGGAAAGATAGTGCTTGGTCTGCACTGTTATATATAGGCTGAAATTAATGTGGAAGGTACTGAAAACCCCAGTGAGCTATATGTAAACTAACTATTTATAATTTATTGGCAGTTAATTTACATATATCTCACTGGGGTTTTTTAATAGCTTCAGCATTAATTATAGGTGGAAATGTAACTGTATTGAGATCGGTTTTTAATTGTTTCGATCACGGGATACACACAATTAAACCGAAGTTCCCATAGCAATATCACTGTCCCACTACATGTACAGATTAATTCTATTAATCTTTTTTATCAAAATTATTCATCTGGATTCAAATTTAAGTGTTTAAACATAAAAACAAATGGATTAGTACTTTGTGTATAGGAACATCTGAAGTGTGCCATAACTACTAAGCAGTGTGCAGGCTTTTAAAATTGATGCATAGTTGTGCAGCTTAGAAGAAACATTAGTCACTCCATTATGTTTACTCTATCTGTGCTAGAGAATTTTCCAACTTCATATCCTTACTTTACCAGATCCTCAGTTCTTGATACTAATGTGCTAATATTTCACTAGATATTTAATTCCTAGTATTTTATTTTCTGATGTTCACTTCAAATTGTCAGGTTTCATTGCTGCTTTTTTGTTATTATTATTATTGCTGTTGTTGAATGTAACTAATAGTTATAAAGGGTGCTTGTATTATAGATAAAGATGCCGTTGGATGGCGCCGTTTTCACGCTAAAACTATAAAATATGAACATTCACGGGCCGTTGATTTTAATAATTTTTCTGTGCTTTTTTGTAATGCGAAAATAAAAACAAAACAAAATCGTCTTTTTTAAATATTATTTTTTATTAACGTATACAATTTAAATGATAATAATAAATGTAAAATAAAATCAACAAATTACAATTTGATTCGTGTTTTTTATATCGTATACTTTTTAAATTGTGTTACGGCTTTCTTTTATCAATTTTCTATCGGATATTTTTTTACTTGTGTTACGGCTTTTTTTTTTATCAATTTTCTATTGGATATTTTTTTACTTGTGTTACGACTTTTTTTGTTGTTGTTTAACTAAAAAATAATAATCGTAATAAAAGTAAAAGTTGTTATGGTTATTTTAGGGTTAGTTTTAGGTTTAGGGTTAGTGTTCTGTTTGTTTGTAATGCTAAAATAAAAAAATTCAAAATCGTAAGCGTACTCGGACAGAAGAAAGAAACTCAAACTTTTTTAAACAACAACAAACACATACAAATGTCTTCTTTACTTATTAAACATGTTTATAATATTTGCTTTTTATTAAATTTACAAAAAAACCTGTATATTTGGACTTTTCTTACTGGATATTTTTTTCGTACCGCTCTTTTTTACTTCAAAAATATACAGATGGTAGAATCTTCTTTGTCTCGTGGAATGTTACTAACAGTACGTTACTTGACACGTTACCTAATTGCAACTCAATAAAAACATAGATATTTAACATTTACCCAAATAAAAGTTCAATACAGTACGTTGTAAAAAGTCTTATAATTATTGTTTTAAAAAATCTGAACATTTCAATAGTTTAAAATAAAAAAAAATCCAATGAAAACAACATTTCAATACAATTCAAATACAAACTCTCTCATCAAGCCGTAATTATTTTATAAACTGTGCGAATTCGGAAAATGTAATTGCTGCTTAGTGACATACATGCTGTACTGCGACGCGACATAGCGGCCTGCATTCTGTAGCACAACAAAAAAGTTGTATTATAGAAAACGCGGGTTCGAATGTGTCGGCCGCGGAAACAGCATTTTTATGTGTTTTAGCACGAAAACCGCGCCATAGAACGGCGTCTTTAGCTATAAGATGAGTACCTTATAAAGTATTACCAAATTGCATTCAAATGCATATATCAACAACACTGAATAGCTCGTAAGTTTTTGAGAGAGGTTATTACACAGGTGTAACTATACCTGTAATGAAAATGAAACAAAATTTTAACATATAAAATGTCATTCAACACAATATGTAATAATTCTATCTCAACCTGCTAATATTATCATGACATTACCAACAAAAAGAAAAAATACTCTCATCTAGTTTGCAGAATTCATGATCTTCAGACTACATAGAAAATAACTATAAAAAGATAAAAATGTTCCATATTCACTTGTGAATTTAATACTAAACCTTTTATTCCGATAGTTAGATGAAACCAAAAGGTGACATAGATTACTGACTCATAATCTTACTGATGAAGATCAATTATTTTGGTAATATATTATCTTGAAATCTAATAGATAAGCATTTTCCTGATAATAAAAATCCTACTATATGAGTAGAAAATTACACATGCAATATGTCAAATTCCCAATTAAGATAAAAGAAGATTTATAAACAAGATTATGGATAAAGCAAAAAAAAAAATTGTTATCAAAGATGCTATGTGAAGAATGATAGTTTGATCAAACCTTTGAAAAATGACTTATTGGATAGTAAAAGTGAATTATTTATTGAGAATGTTTAAGATGGATTTAGTTTCATTTATTTATGTAATGACAAATACAGACATTTACTAGAAGAACTTTTGGTTAATAGAAATAGATGTGTATTTTTTTTACAGTGCTCATTTTGAAAAGTTTGTGATGCCATATGTTTAATTCCTAGTTAGGAAAAGATTTGGTTATATTCACTTCAGATTTATTGGATGTTTAATTCCTCTTTTTATAGTGTTTATTTGAAGAATTTATATGTTAGATACCATAAAGACATTTTGATATTAGATAAAGCTTTTCACCACAGCTTCACTTCTGGATTATATGATAAAATTATAGATGTTTTTTTTTTTTTTTAACATAGCTTATGAGATAATAAATTAATGAACTTTGGATAGTTTAGAATAGGGAAAAATATTCCAATCATATCTAATCATAAACCCAAACTTTTTGAAAGGTATTATTGTTTGGTTGAATTGTTATCATTTCAATAACTTGTTTAGATTGGGCAGTCAGGCATTCACCTTGATGAAATTAAAATAGTTGTTTGCAATTTTATAAAAATGGAAAGGCTACAACCCTGATAAGATATCTGGAGAAGTTTCAAAATGTGATGGTAATGTGTTGGGTTCAAATTCACTGAAATGTATTAGGAGTATTTGGATTCACTAAATCATACCATTTGATTGTAAAAATGCTTCTGTTGTTTAAATTTATAAAAATAAACAACATAAAAAAGTCTGCAGTAATTATCACGGAATATTTTTATTATCTATTAAAACAAGATAACTTTCGAAGATTTTATTGAATAGAAGAGTAATTACTAGAATCTCAATATAGTTTTAAAGAATCAAATATTATAGACATGATTTTTGCCCAGGTATATGCAAGGAAATTGCAGTGAGTAAAAGCATGATTTTTATATTGTCTTAATTAATTTTATCAACACATTTTGACCCCATTAAAAAAGATTTATGATGTGTTTGAAATTAATTTTTGTTTATCAAAATTTATTCATATTATACAGTTTCTATAGGATGATATAAGGAAAAGCATTATTATTGGTAGTAAACAATCTAAAACATTTGAAATGAAAACAGATGTTAAAAAGGATTGTGTATTAATTTTAATTTTACTATTCATTTTTATGATAGTGATCTTTGGAACAGTTTATAGGCAACTTTATAAAGCAAATGTCAAGATTGTAAAGTTTTTAATTTGATTTTATTAAAAGCAAGAATGTCATCTTATTGACTTTTAGATTTACAGTATGTTGATGATTATTATTTTGTTGATTCAAAATTGATCTATTGAAAGTGCTTATTAAGTCCTTAGGTTAATACATGTTCAAAAAATTCAGGCCTTTTATTATCTTGTAGTCGAAGAAAAATCTAGCTATTTTTAATTCGGATGATTATCATTTTGATTATATGAATCGATTTAACCTCCTCACTGGCAAAGCAGCCATATTGAACATTTAAAAAAATATGTTAAGCCACAAATTTTATCATAACTTAAGTTTGTATTATTCAAAAATGACATAATATATATTGTTTGAAACATAAAACACCAAAGTATGTAATGAAGCTGAAAAAATATAGTCGTTATCCATCACCTGAACACTTCGTAGAATAAATATATTAGTACAATTAAAATAAATAGGAAATAATCATAAGTAAAAATGTTTTTTTTTTTTTAAAAAAATTGACTTATTAAAAATGAAAAATTAAAATAATTATTTAACATATATATTATCACACAGATGGAAAACTATTTAAAAAATTATTTAAAAGAAAATTAAAAATCTAAAGATTAGTATTTTTGTAGAAATGTAAGAGAAATAGAAAAATTTTGATTAATTTCTATTTAAAAATAATGTAAAAATCTTAGTGAATGGAAATGATTGAAATATAATTGAATGTAAAGCAAACTAGCTCTTGGGATTCTTAAATGATTGAAGCAGGTTGATCAATGCAAGCAATAACAAGTGCATGGGCCAGAAAGGAAAACAGGAACAATAAGATCACTGACATTATGTTCGATCGATCCGGTGAATTTGTGATAAGAGAGGCCAGAAATTATAAAAGACGAAATAATGGAATTTAGTAAATTAATCTGACTATTAATCCACATATGACAGCTAACTATAGTGCAGACTTCATGATGTAGGAGTCTGACACAAGATTTAGTTTCCTGATATTTTGCACCAGCTGAGGCGGCCTTCCGATGACAGTTCCGGACAGAATGAATGGCAAGTAGCGGTTTTGTTTCCAAGGACAATTTACAAATTGTGAGCACTAGGATGAACTTCCATAAATCTGCAGGATTCATAAAGACGGCCGTCAAATCTGTCAAATGTAAAGTATGAACTCTTATCTGACAGTAAAAGAACTCTAAATCAATTAATAATTTTTTTTTTTTTTTATGTATAATGTTTACTTTAATCATTTCCATTTTTCTTTTTAGTTATTTTTCGTTTATTAACTAAATTATTAAATTTAAAGTTGAGTGTAGATGGCTGCATAGATTCGTTAAAGTTTATATTAGTTTAAGGAGTTAATTTCAGACTATTTGTTTCGTAGTTGAGTTGATGCTGGTGGAGAGATGTATAGGTGTTTATATCAATATAATGTAAAGTGTGTTAGCATACAGAGCACCGTGCCCAAATGAATGCATAGCCGAGAGGTGTAGCCACTGCGTTGCAATGGACGTGGATGTACTTTCCACACCATTGATTTTCTTTCACGCTATGGATATGGACTATAAGATGGCAAGAACCGCTCTCCCTCCATATGAAGCATTTCTTTTTAACATTTTATATATATAACTCCTTCATCAGACAGACACACATTCTTGTACTGGATGAGGATCATTTCCTCTAAATAATATCGTGCTGCAGACACACATTCCTGTCAGTGTGGTTTTATTTTAACATCTTCATATTGCATTGGTTGCATCTGTATATCAGGAAGCGAGTGTTGGTTTAGCTACAAATGTTTAGCCTGAGGTTAAATGTTTTGAAAAGTTTTTAATTGTGTAGTCTATGTAGCCTATCTATGCTCAACATTCTAAAATAAAATTATATAAACTGTCCATCGGTGCGGACTTACTAAAGTATAAAATAATAATAAATTAAAGCAATATTAATTTATTCTCAAATTTATATATGTGCGTAAATAAATGTTTGTGTTATTATTACTGGCAGTGGTTTATTTTTTTTTTTTCTTTATTAAAAATATGCTTTAGAGAATTTAGATTATAAATCTCTGCTTCTCCTTGAGCTAGTGGTAAGGGCTAACAATCAATAAAATAAAAGTAGAATCTTAACAATTAATATCTGCCTACATTATACATTTTCTAGGTTCTAATAGCCTAGTGGCACTGTATGGCAGATAGGGTAAAGAGACTTGACTGACCGATATAATATCTTTCATTTTTCCTAGTAGCCCTTCAAAATGTTTTTTTCCCTACACATCTTTGCAATGAATATGTCATCTCTAATAACAAGTAGTTAATATTGATCAATAATTAGAATAATTTGAATATTATAATAAAGAACTTCAATAAAGTTAGTAATTTATTAAAAATTACTACTAAAATAGTCACTATATACAAAGTGAATGAAATACTAAATTCATTATAGAGTTAAGCTTGAGGTACATAAGTTAGTAGTTTAGAATCAGTGCAATGTAGTATTCTATCTTTATAGGTTTTGAGGGTTCATATTGCTTCATGCTACTATGACCATAAATTTAGTAATAGCTTCACCAACTGCCACCTCTCTTTGCATTTGATATGCAGCTTTGAAATTTATATTGCAGTAGTCTATAATCAGCCTATTTATATATTGTCAAAATCTACTTTTAGCATTTGCGTATTTTTATTACTATTAAAATGCAGACAAGTCATTATAGAAAAAAAATCTCAATTGAGTTATAATATTTACAAAATACGTTTATCTTTGTCATATCAGAAATCCAGATATCAGCTAATTCATACACTGGACATCTCGACCCAAGCCTGCGATATAAATTTACACAATTGTGAGCTATTTTGTTGATCAGCGTATATGTTTCAATAATAATTTTTTCGTATATATTTTTATCAAATATAAATTCAAATAATAATTTTAAAATGTATAAGATTAAACACGTAGCATCTGCTCCTAATAACATTCATTCAACTAAGCAGATCGGTTATATCTTGTATTTTTTCCAATTTTTAGGGCAAATTCAATTCCGTTAAAAATGAAAAAAGTGAAAGACAAAAAAATTCAATTTACTTGATCACAAAAATTACCATAAAATTTTTAATTTTTATGGTAGAAAAATAAAACATACCTTTTCTAAAACTAGAAAGAAAGATGGAAACGAAGATGTAAAAAGCGCATGTGTAGACTGTATAGATTTCCGGTAATTTTAAGCTGAAACCGGATGTTTATAATTTGAAAATTTATGGCCGCATTATGCGGTCATATTAAATATCTCTGTAGCTTTTGTAAATAGAAAGGCAGTTATGGAATATAGAAACGGAATACAGTTTTCAATTTTGCTACTGCATCTAACAAGTTACAAATAAGATATTTTGCAATAATATAAGTATTTCAACTAGATTAGTAAAATATAAGGTGACTGTTTTGCAAAATTTGGAAAAAAAAATTAAAAATATATCATAATATTCTGAACATTAATAAGATCGTGAGACTAATTTGTATGTTCTTCAGCTTGCTAGATCTGATATTATTAAATAAACTACTGTGATCTTAAATGATTTGAACGTGAAGTGAATAAATCATGTCAGACTTTCTAAAAGTATTTTATGAATTTATTTTGAGCATGGTTTTTATGGGAGAAGGAGATTCCATACATATTATAAAGATTATATTTTGGACATTCTAAAGAAATGTAATATTAATTATTTTTTATTGGGAGAATATTAAATTGATGGAAAACAATGAAAAGCTACAATTAAGAAAATTACTGAAATTCTTCAGAAAATAATTTTTGTTATACGAGAAATTGGAATACAGCACTTCAAGAATCAAATATACAGATCTTGATATTAACATTGATGTATTAGGGACATATTTGTCTTACAGATTGGTTTCTATATAACATTTTTTTTTATCTTTTGGTATTTTTTTTTCTGTTAGAATGATCAATCTCACTTATGTATGTATGAATATATATTTTAAAGTTCAATTTTAACTTTATTTTTTCTTTTCATTTCAGCTCGATTTGAAGCAATGAGAGCTTGTCCAAATTCTTACTACATAATTGTTATTGAAGATCTTCGCCAGGATAAAATTATTGCTTCTGCAACACTTGTTCTTGAACAAAAATTTATTCATCAAGCTTCATCGGTAAGATGATTTTATTCTACATTTTCCTGAAATATTAATTTTGCAAACAAAATTATACAAAGATACATATGACATATCAGGATTTAAATGGACAAAAATAGGTATTCATACCTGCTATGTCCAGCGGTTCTATTGCCTGCTGGATTGCAAATATAAATAACACAAATAATTGCTAATTAATGAGGCAGCTCGGTAAGTACATTTAAGTAACAAGAATTTATTTAGAGTTATACGAAGATAATCAATGTTTATATCAAATAAAAGTGTTTGCATTTTATTAATATGCTAATTTTAAGATATAGTAACCTATGGCATGCATGAATTGAGAAGTCAGACATTTTTTCATGTGACACCAATTGCTTATATAACATGAGGCAGCCTGCTTGTTATAGCGCACAAATATATGTGGCCAGAAAAGAAAAAGGTTGAGTATTGTACCGGTCAAAACAGTATGCCCGCTTAACAAGATTCAGATCCTAAGCAAAAGTACCTCGAATCCGATCATGTTCGAGATGCACAGGTCTGGAGCAATCCTGAATTCTCTCACCTATTTGCCTATTCTTCGAATCTCTGACCCAATGAACAACAATATTGAGGATACAGTAAAATTATTTTAATTCCGTGCCCAGAAGCAGAGTGGTAGAGCATAAGATCAGACTGATGATGATGATCGAGGTCAGAGTAGCCCAGGAATCACATTTATTATAGTTATTTATTCATGCTAAGATATCAGCTAAAGAAAATAGTTCTAAACACTAATTCGAAAATAATAATTCAACAACAAACCAGGATTTACATGAAATTATATATTTAATAAAATATTGAGAAAACGCATATATATGTTACAAAATGTTTCACGCTTGGGATGACATTGTTTATTTACAAAACTTGGGAATTGTTTTATAAAATCCCCTTTATTAATTATTGAATGATTACAAATTTATAGAGTGGATTATAACTTATGCGGAATTTAATATGCTAATTTAATAAACTTTTATTAACAGTATGTTGTGGATGCCTAAAATAAATATAAAAGATTGTGACAGGTTTAGTAGTAAATGATTTATTTGATAAACAAGCAAATTATACGATCTCAATCACTTATCTACATTATGAAAATCATTATATATATATACTTTTACTGGCATTATTTAATAAACAAACAATGCGCTATATTTACGAGAATCAACTATACAATCATTAATACAAATCAGATTTACGTCTATGGGAATCGATAACGGTTTTAAACGAAAGCAGTTTTAAAATCGACATACTGACTAATTAGCATATTGGCGCATTTCATGAATGAGTTATTATTCCCAACACCTAACGAAAGGTCAAACAGGCATAAATCCATTAATTAAAACAGTAACGATGCTAGCATATAATAAAGAAATATGGATCTTATGGTACTTTGAACTCTTGAGAATGAATGGGGTTGATACGTCCGCCGTTTTGACGGGACGGTATCGGATGGAGAGGTTTGGCTTGACGGCTAGAGCGCAATCAAAACACTAAACCTCGCGTTCCACAGGGAGCAGGGTCCCCGATTACGAATGACTTTGAGAACTAAAGCAATGAAGAAATATATATGTGGAAGTACCATAAGAGGAAGAAAAGGTCTGCCAGCAGCGCTACACGTACTCAAGAAACCCACTGTACTCTATATTCGAAAGCCTGTAAATGGCCTGACTCCTGCGCAATGATATATCTGAACAAAGAATCATTCTGAAATTATATTAGAGAATAACTCTACTAAGACATTAATCTAGCAAAATTTTTATATTTAATTTCGATTCCCATATACGTATTAACTGATAAAATTAACCTCCAGGCACCAACAAGAAAAGGTGAATTATATTAAGGTTCATGATCTTTTAAAATGAAATTTTAAATACAATTTCAAAGCAGTAACCTTAGCAGAATTCATCCACAGTAAAAGTTTTTTTTTATTGACTTTAAGAATAACGAATTTAAAATGAAACCAAACTCGCGAGCAATTTCTATTTAATATAAACAAAACTTTATCGATAGGTTTTAAATAATCCCAGCCCTTTTCCAAGTTAAACAATTATTTCCCCCTTTTCCAAACTCGCGAATTTGGCAATTTTGGCATATTAAAGAAAATAAATTATATTTATACATTAAACAAAATACATAAAATCTTAATGGAGCCGCACACAGTTATATATATAAGTTAATTAAGCGTGAAAGGTAAGTTAAAATACATGATATTAATAAAAGATTACGGAGAGAGAGTTTAAAAGCAAAATTAGCAGAAGCTTATAAATTAATATATAAATTAAGATACGAAGGTTGAACTATAGATTACAAATTACAAAAGTATTGACTTATGAAGGCAGCTCCATGTTAAAGGTTACCTAAGGAAAGCAGCATAGCAAGTAGATGCAGAATAGGCAATCAACAGCTGAAACAGCGATGGTCATCTTGGGCGGCCAGTCGGATGGAACATGCAGCAGGCAGGGAAACAGTTCTCTGAGAGAAGAAGAGAAAGGTGAAAAGATTCCTCTACTCAGGCTTCATCACGGAGAACTTGTGTTGACTTCTTAAAAGTAACTAAATTCAACTGACCCTAAAAACTCCTCTGAACTCAACTAAAAACTCTAAGTAACTGAATTCTTTTGTTCTGTGGCTCCTTTTATAAACATTAATCCCGCTAAGAATGCAATTTCAGATGCCCATGCTATCTCTGTAATCCCTTTAAAAACAACCTTTAATTAGCAAAATATTTTCAACAGATAAGGCTCGAAATACCATTTTAGCTGTTTTGAAAGATTTGAAAACAACTGACAAAAGAATTGCTTTCGATTTTAATTAAGATTTATAAATTTTAATTATAGACAACGATCTGACTAGAGATAAAGATAATGTCAGTATTTCAAGCCTTCCCCATTTTTCTTTGTTGTTACATTCCAATAGTTTAATTAAATACTTTAAATCAAAATACATATAGATATAACAAAAAATTTACAATTATATAAAGGAAATGTTTAGTTGTCAGCAATAAACATTAATAACATTATTGCTTCATTCATATATATACGCATCACGCACACTACTGTTTTACTTTACTAAATAGTTTTAATTTTATTAATTTCTCTAATCATTATGCATACAGTGTGTGGGTGAATGGCATATATTTACGGTGAGGTCTGAATTGCAGGCCCCATAGGAGGTTAGTGTAGATGGTGAAGCATGAAGCTCGATGATGATTACAGATCGACTGCTTCAGTATGGCTAGTCTGTTTATATATTATAAAATAAAGTTTATTATTAACATTTGTAAAATATATACAGACATTACATTGTTACACAAAGTAGAATACTAGAAAATTTGCCTGTCAATAGAAAGTGAATAGTAAATTATGCTAATTAGCACAACTATTAAAAGATTGTAAAGGAGCATATAAATTAAAGCTATATTCTTGTTTTGTAAATATTTGAAAGCAAAGAGCAGAATGACAAACTGAATTAAGATAGCATCTGTTAATCGTGTTAATGGAAAATAATTACAGATCAAGGATACTTAAGTTATAGATTTAAAAGATGAGAGTTAAAGAAAGTCTGAATAACGAATTTTAACATATTTGCAGTGTATGAGAATGAAGTATTTGCACACGCAAGCATAGTAATTCTGTCCAAGTTAAGGGATAACAATTGTTTCTGTTATTATTTATTTATTATTAATATTCATCAGGACAGATAAATAAACTTGCTAAGATGTAAAAGTGCCTTGTTATTTTATTTTGTCGCTGACATCGCTAGTAATATTGATTATCCCTGTGTACACAGCATATTTTAAGTTGGGTAATTGTTTTTATTTTGGTAAGTAAATTACTTGCAGAATATATTATTTTCTTGATTTTATTTAATATACTTTTCTAGTTATGAATTCAAGAATACATGTAAAGATTTTTATCCATTTTTTTTTTCACTCGATAGTAAGTTATACAGATCTATAAAGTTAATATATTGTGTTCTGTATTAGCATTGAATTTTCTTTTATATTTAAAAAGTATTGATATCATAGAAAAAATGCAGTACAGTTGTATACTAATAATTAATTTATTCAACGGAATCTTATCCTTCTTTCATTTATTGAAAACCAGTGGTATTAGTTTTATTTTCTGTTATTTCTACAGATGTAATTTTTTGTTTATTACTAAAATAGATACACTGAAATTTACTGTTTTATGAATGTTATCCTATCACTGTGAAAATGATTTTTTTTTTTTAAACTTGAATTGCACATGACATTTTTAAGGTCCATTAAAAAATAATTAGTAAATACTGTAATTCTACATGATAAAAAATGGTATAGTATACGTTATTCAAAACAACGAAATACTTCAATTCCAAGAAAAGAAAAATGTTATTAACCCATCAAATATCTCATGATCATCATTCTTTATGCTCACACAAGCTGTTTTTCAGAAGCAAAATTCTCCATACAGTAGCGCCACTCAGTGCAAGCCAGAGTAATCAATGAATGCAGAAAGGTTTGTGCATAAAATCTCTATCTAGTGCCTACTCATCCAATTTCGCCAGACTAGTTTCTAGCTTGTGGCTTTCATCAGTGAGGAGCCTTGGATATGAGAGCACTGTGTCTAGATCTTCGGATCTAATGCAACCCTCCAGCAGCCACCCTTTTATTTTTTTAGTTAACTATAAAGCTTTGAGTCCAAAATGAAAACACAATAATGTTTTCAAATTAAGCTCATTAGCTTATATATTTGTACAGATCTGAGCTCTTATATTAATTCTTTGCTATTAGAAATTGAAAACAAAAAAATCCAGCATCTACAAATGTTAAATATATTTCCTATATCGATGATTTTGTCACCTTTCTCCTTTCAAAAATATTCTTTCCTATACTACAAATTCCATTTTCATCTACATGGAACATCTTAACTGAAAATAGTATACGCTCATAACTTTCTACGTTTTTTCTTTTACATATCTACAATTATAACCAATTCGCTATCTGAAGCCTATCTATAATTACATGTCAAAATCACCCTCATTAATATTCTAATATCGCCCCAAAGAGCATATTACGTACCAATGATCATTTATGCCAACTCTTTTAAAATGAAAATAAACCTATGCACCAAATTGATATGGGGAAAGAAGGCTGTGGCAATGAGTGTCAGAACTATGAGATGTGCAGCTAACAATGAACTCTCACTCCATCTTACCCCTATAATCAATCACTAAAAAACAGTAAATATAATAGTCAAATTTCTAATCCTGACTTTCAGAAGTTTATTTGCATTATCCAGTAGATACACTATCTCTAATTAAAAATACCTTTTTTCAAATACCTCAATATCCTTGTCATACACTCCATCTACACACAACATACTCTATCAACTAAAGTAAATTACTGGGAAACTTACAACCTTGCTAACAAAACTGACTAATTATTAACACTCTGGCCTTTTCTTCATTGCACAAATAAACATTATCCAAAAATTTAAATTTTGGTATTTAAATTCCAAATATCTTGATTTCTTTATAAGATTAATTTGGAAGCATTATCAATCTATAGCTTTTAAACTAAAAAAATATTTTCTGCCAATATAGATTCAACTTGTTCCCTCTGTCTTAAAGAGGAAGAAACTATTCAACATTTTCTCGCAAACTCTCATTACATCTATCATTAAGTCTAGGCCTCATTCATAATGCTCATTAGTAACATAGAGGAAGTGGAAGAATTTTTCCCAAACATTAGGGCAGCTATTTGGGTCCTTAGATGTCAATTTTGCTTTAACCCAACCTCAAAAAAAACGAATCACATTTCTACCACAAAAGAAATAAAATTAGAGATCAATCTCTTGCACTACCAGATATATATGCAGCCAGATGGAGTTTCACCAATGTAACCACTGGTCATTAAAATTATATGATCTTTGTTTTAATACCTAGTATCTTCCATTAACCATATACTTTCTTCAGTTCAGAATTCATATATAATTAATCAGTCATGCAATCTAATACCCATAAAAACGGTTTAACAGCACAATTCATATCCTAATTAATTCTCCACTACTTGCATATAATTCTCTTTGAATCTGTTATTCCCTACCATACACCTAAACTAACTATATAACAACATACTTTATCATTAAAGATTATGTTAAAAGTAGAATTAGGGTCACCGATGATTTTTCTTTTAAGTAAGCCATCCTCACTATTCCAAATTGGATACTAAATGAATATCTAGGTATTTTTTAAATAATAAAAATTCCAGATTATTTTTGCTATGATTAAATGAATGTCATATGCTAGCTAGAAACAAAAATACATTATAGATGCGATCTTAATTGGTAGGGGAGATGATATATTTCTACAGAGGCTGATTCTGTGGTTTTTTTGTATATATCTAAAAAAATCGGGGAAAAATTTGATGATTTTATAATTAATATTTGTCCAATTATTTAAAACTATTTGTTTAATATACAGGATATATATTTTATCATTTTGCAGAGAGGAAGAGTTGAAGATGTAGTTGTTGATGAACAATTCAGAGGACGTCAGTTAGGAAAGTTGTAAGTATGGTACTTTTAACATAAATATTTGATAACAAATTGACACCATTGTTACAATGTATTTTCCAATAAACATACAGACATTTTATATAACATTTTTTTTTATTTCATTCAAAATGAATAGAGAAATTAACTTATGGGGCAGAGTATGATTTTCATAATGCTATATATTGTCTAAAGCAGTGCTTTTTACACTTGTGATTCCAAAATTTGATACACCCATTTGTTGTTTTTCCCATGGCTAAATTATAAATATGAGTATGTAAAGATATTCATACTAAAGCAGTAATAGTTTTAATTATTATACCAATTTATATTTCCTAGTAATATCTAAGTATTAAGCACCTGGAATTTGAAATGAAATTTTTGGAAAAAATAGTATCCTTATTAAAAAAAAAATAATGATATATATAAAAACAGTTTATTTTCATGTGATTTTTTATCTATTTTAAAAAATTAAATTCTTTCAAAAAAAAAAAAATCAATATTCAGAACTTAAGAGAGTTCCTTAAAAATTTTGTGACCCCCTAGGGGGATCTCGATCCATGGTTTGCACACCATTGGTCTAAAGCATTGTACAGAATTCTCTAGAGGGTAATTACAAGTTTTTAAACTGGTTTAAACATGTGGATGATTAGAAAAATTCTGAGAATATTTCGAACTTTTGATACATAACGTAAAAGTTTAGATTAACAGTTAACAAAAATAATTTGAAACAGTAAGAGAATTAGTCTTGCATCAATAATTGGAGACTATATTTTAAAAATAAATAAAAAGTTATTATTGCAATTATAATGCATATATTTCACTTATTTTATTTTCAGTGACAGTTTTCATCCTTAAATAGAATTCTCTTATTTTAAACAGTACTGAATGATATATTCTAGATCAGTGGTCTTCAACCCCCGATCTACGGACTGGCACCGAGCTGCAGAAGTTTTCTGCCGGTCCACGCTAAACTGACAAGAAAGTTTGTAATTACAAAATAATACGATTTTAAACTTTTAATTAATATAAACATATTTTATTTATTTTTTCATCGCATTTTTACCCGATTAAAAAAAAAGAAACAGAACAAAAACTAATTAATCATACATAAATTAATTTGTTTTTCTATTTATCACAGATGTTTATGGGGGGGAGGGTAGAATTAAATTTTTTATTTTTCTAAAAAAATTCAAAATTAAAAAAAGTTTTTTATTATACAAACTCCGGTTGTCTTTTGATAGCCAATCACAGCCACTTGTCGGCATTGTTTATGTGTTAAAACAATAAAATGTAACATTACCGGGCCGCGATTTTAAAAATATGGTGACTTTTTTTGATCTCTTAAATTTTTTCTGCTCCGTCTTTTAATATTTCATTTTTAGTGTTTTTTTTTTTTTGGCTATACGGCAATTTTTTTTTTGGTTTTAACTTTTATTTTTGAAATCAATTTTTATTACCCTTTTTTAAAAATAAAAACCAAAAAATAAACTTCTGTCTCTAACTTTTACAAAGTATTTCTCAATACACCCCCCTCTCACCCCAAAATAAAGTAAGATCAAAACTTTTGACTTTTTCAAGTTTCAGTTTTTTTTTTGTTTAAAAAGTATTTCTCAACCCATTCCCCCCAAAAAACATTAAAATAAGATCTTAATTTGGCTTTAATTTTTATTTTTCAAATCAATTTTTATCACCTTTTTTTAAAAAGAAAAACAACCAAAAAATTTCTGTCTCTAACTTTTACAAAGTATTTCTCAATCCACCCCACTCCACCCCCAAATTAAAATAAGATCGAAACTTTTGACTTTTTCAAGTTTTGTTTTCTTTTTTTTTTGTTGTTGAAAAATACGCCCACTTCTTTTTGGCCTATAAGGCGATATTTTTGGGGGGCTTTATTTGTATACCGCTAATATAATAAAACTTTTATTTTTAAAACCAATTTCTGTTACCTGTTTTTAAAAATAAAAACAAACAAAAAATAACTTTGGTCTCTATCTTTTGACTCAGTGAAGACAAAGTATTTCTCAACCCACTCCCCCCCCCCAAAAAAAAAAATATTTTTTTAATAAGATGAAAACTTTTGACTTTTTCAACTTTTGTTGTCTTTTTTTTTAAAAGACGGCGACTGTATGGCGATTTTTTTTTTTGGCTTTATTTCTATTACACGATGTCTATTTTGCCATTTTTTAAAAAAACTTTTCCTATTAATTACATTTTTTGATCTTTTCAACACACCAGCAGACAAAAAAATTACAATAACATTAAAACTTCAGACTTTTACACATTTCATTTTATTTTTTCAGATTTAAATACGGCGACTTTTTTTTTGGCTGTACGGTGATTTTAATTACATGATTTCTATTTTGGGTACTTACGTACTAGTCCCTATTTTGCTCTTACTGCTATCAAAAGACAACCTCCATATATATATAACTTCATCTTGTATATTTAACATTAAATACAGATATTACATGTATCATAATCATTGTCATGTAATTACACTAGCTGTAATATTTCCCAACATTCAGGTGAATAACATTTTATTCTTGCATGTTTTAACAATGAAATAATAAAAATAGAAATGCAAGCACATTAATGAGAACGATTGTTATTGTACAGTTTTCTGTAGCAGTATGACTGCGCACCTCGAAAAAGAGTGTTCAGCATGTGAAGGTAAGCAACACCATTACAATACACAATAACTAGTGTGCTGTTTTGGTCAGTTATAACAATTATGCTTATCTAAGGCTAAGCAGGTTACATCTTTAAGAAAATTTATCTGTAAACTTCAGCCAGTCTGTGAAATCTTATCCTTATTTTTGCCGGTCCGCAGGTGTGAAAAGGTTGAAGACCACTGTTCTAGATTTCTAAACTTAAACTTTTTTTATTATTCTAAATAAACTGCTATGTATCAAACAACTGCAAAAATTTAATCCAGTGAAATATCTATTTAACTTAATATTCAGTTGATTTTCTGGAAGATTATTATTGTATTGTAGCAGAAATTATTGGTGTTTTTTGTAATATTAAGATTAATGAAGTTTGTTTTGGAAAATTAGTCCAAACCATCTATAATTATATAGTAGATTAAAAGAATTGAGAAAAAGCTTATTAATGAAAAAGGCAGAAAAATAGAATACTTAATTAAATAGGCAGGTGTTTTTGATCATAAAATAAGTATGTCTGAGTAAAGGATTAAATATCAGAAAATTGATAAATTTAGATTTTTATTGTGCAATGAAATTTATATGTAATTATGTATGTGATGTGTTATTTGGCCATATAAAAAACTTATGTTTGATTTTATAATATATACTCATTCTTTGTATATATTTTTATCATGATAACATCTGACCTTATTTTACTTTTTAATTCATAAAGAAAACATTTTTTTTTTTTTAAACTTATTTATTACTGAAGTAATTAAATATAAACAAATTTTTGTACTTATTTATATCCACATACCAATGTTTTGATTATTTAATTTAATCTTTTTCAAGGTGTAAACTATATAGATATTTCAGAAAATTGTCATATAAAACATTATTATTATAAAGAAGTCAAGTCATATGTCACATGACCTAATTTAACAAAAATTGTAAGTTGTTACATTTTCATTTACCATTGTTGGGAATCATTTGTCTTTTATTATATCTTTATTTCTATGAATTTAAAAAGAATGGGGACGTATGGAGGTGTTTATTATATCTATAAAGATATTACATACAGGACCGAGAAAGGTGAATAACTCCGTGTGTGTAAATTTAAAAAATCAGTTATATTAATCTTTAACTGAGGTTTAAAGTTTATATCTGTGCTTCAGATAATCTCTAGTTTTGAAAATGATTAGTAATAATCATTAGTGTATTTATCTGAAATGGATGGCGTCAAAATTGTGAATGGAGGGAGTATGACAATGGTAAATGAAAATTTAACAATTTACTCTAGATAAATAATTTGCATATAATAGAGATATATATGAGAGGTAGTGACCTGGGCCAACTGATGAGTGCTGGTTCAGCACGAAATGCATCTTGGGAATCATTTGTCTTATTATATCTTTATTTATATGAATTTAAAAAGAATGGGGAAGTATAGAGGTGTTTATTATATCTATTAAGATATTACACATGGGACAGAGAAAGGTGAATAACTCTGTGTTTGTGTAAATTTAAAAAATCAGATATATTAATCTTTAACTGAGATTTAAAGTTTATATCTGTGCTAAGATAATCTCTAGTTTCGAAAATGATTAGTAATAATCATTAGTGTATTTATCTGAAATGGATGGCGTCAAAGTTGTGAGTGGAGGAAGTTTGACAATGGTAAATGAAAATGTAACAATTTACTCTAGATAAATACTTAGCATATAATAAAGATGTATATAAGAGATAGTGACCTGGGCCAACTGATGAGTGCTGGTTCAGCACGAAATGCATCTTGGGGGGCATTTGTCTTTTATTATATCTTTATTTATATGAATTTAAAAAGAATGGGGACGTATGGAGGTGTTTATTATATCCTGAAATATCTGTAATTTGTGCTTTGGCAAAGATAATATTAAATAATCTAAACATGGGTATGTGGATCCAATATGTATAAAAATTTGTTCGTATTAAATTAGATCATTAATAAGTAGTGATGTAATTTATATACGGTATTAATATTTTTGAAACTGAGCTAAATTTGAAAAGAAAAAAAAAAAAAATTTTGGAATATTTTAATAAAGAAATAATTAACTTTCCTATAAATAGATTTACATGTGATTGTTACATGAGGCAGAACGTCTTGTATTTCTCCTCTCATGATAAAGAAAAAATTTTGTTTATTATATATATATATTTTCATGAGACTTAGTTGATAAGATTTAAGATTTCATAAATTGTGTATTCTATGAACCTATCTTGTAAAATAATTACATTTTCACCATACTTTTTAACAATAGTATATGATCCTTCATCTATATTGCAGAATTTCGTCTATAAAAATTGTTTTACTTGGCTTAAATGAGGTATCTTCACAAATACCAAGTCCCCTATTTTCAATGCATTTGGAGTGTGCATTTTGTGATTGTTATCAATATCTCCAGCAGGTCTTGAGTTCTGGCCTTCTCATGACCTAACTCTTGATTTGTTTTTCTTTCTCACAATCAGAAGTATTTATTAAAAGATAATCATTGGCTCATTTTAAGATCAATTTATGTAATCTATAAACTGGTTTGGATCTATTTGGCCCATCTGTGATTAGATTTCTAGTAAACTCACAATTAAAGATGTCTCATCTGTCAAGCTTATTCTAGTCATTGCTGTCTTGAAGTCAATAGCAAGAAGAAAAAAAGGAATGAAAAGATTTGAGTTAGAACTGTTTTAACAATTAAAGGATCGAAATGTCGTCGCAAAAATTCAATTCCATTGTCATGGTTTTTGCAAGAAGGTCAATGGTTTGAGAAGCTGATAATGATTAGACTCTACGGTAACTTAAGTGATTGAAGATAATATAGTAAACGAAAATGAGATTTTTTGTCTTTTATTTCATAAATTAATTTTGATTTTGACTGCTGATATTATCTTCACTTTTTGTGAATATTTGTCATGATTTTATATCTTGGATTCTAATATTATTACATATGCTTGTTTTGCAGCTTAATTTTTACTTTTGTCTTGCCTATCATTTAATATCTTATGTTACTTTGGTTGTGGAGAAGATGACTATAAAATCTGAATCCGCGTTCTTGAATTTCTTTTTTAGATGTTTCAGTACTTCATATTGGTCCAGATAATGTTTTCAAATATTGGCAAATTCGAGATTGCCCTTTGAATGTTAAGAATAAAACTATCAATTCTTGTCAATATGTATATATAAATATAAATTGTGGACATGTGTACGCACATTTAAATTTATGAAATTATAAATTGCTTCAATGTTATTGGCTAATAAACATGTTACAATCAGTATTAATATACCCTCAGTAGATTTTGGATATTTAATTAATAATAAATTCAAAGAATAGTCTTATTTCCCATCTAATGTAATTAAAGGATCTGTCTTTTCTTACATAATATAAAGCTTTAATATAGCAAATATATAATGATTTATATGTACTTTAAAAGATTTTATATATATATAGCAATACATTTATGGCATATGAAAGTGAAGTTATTATATAGGTGCATGTATACATGTAATTAATTTGAGTTTTATATATGTACGATGATCAAAATTAAGTCTGATTTATACTAAATGAATTTTGCTAAAGAATTTATTCAAATTTAAATGAGAATAAAACTTTTTTGTGTGTGCCTAAATTGATAATTCAATTATTGCTTGTGAATATTACAAGAATTGTGCTTAACTACAGCATAATTACAATCTTGGCAATTTTTGGTGATATCTCCCTCACCTTATAAAAATGTTCAGTGATCCCACTGTGTTCTGACAATAATGCATTTATCGTTGGATTCTCTGGCTTGTTAGGGAAGAATAAAATTTATTGATTCAATAAGTAAATCTAAAAAAAATTACTTTGAGGATTATATTCTTGATTTTTTGTCATTTTAGCTCTACGTTTTTCCAGATGATTTTTTTTTTTTTTTTTTAAGTGAAATCTATATATTAAGAATCAATCACTAGATGTCATTGCAAGCTGTTTAATGATCTTACTGTACTACTGATTGTCTTGCTGTCCTGACATGGCTGATTTGTTCTGCAAGATAAGTTAAAGTTTATGTATTTTTTTGAATATCATGTGGAAAAAATTTTGTTGCTACAGAATTTTTTGCGTAGTGTGTGGAGGTGAAAAGAAAATTGGAGTGAAGAGAGATAGATTTAATTGGATTTGGAAAGATCGGGAAAAATATTGCTAATGTTTGGAAAGTGATTTGATACGCCATTTTAAATATAAAAGGAAAAAATTTAATTTTTTTTGTGTGTGTGTTTACTACAAGGAGACTTTAAAACTAAGTTGTATGTAAGATTAGTTGTTTTTTAAGTAGGTTTGCTATTAAAAAATCAATTTAAGAAAGAAAATGATTTATTTGAGAAAGAATATAATGTTTGAGGGGTATTTAAAAAAAAGTAAAGTTTTTTCTCTTTTTGAATAAAGAGGTTTGAAGAGTAGTAGAAAAAGCATAAATTTAAATATCGAGTAGGGGACTTGAAAAATAAGGAATGTGGATTGCATTTGTATCCTACAATGTATATATAATGGTCAGAAGGAAATTAGGTGTGCTGTGGTACAAAGTATTGTATGTGATACGGTTTATCATTTGAAATACTTAAATAAGACTACGAAGGATGTAACAGGGGTATGATTATATAGATCATATATAAATGTGATAGGTGAAAAAATGATTTCTAAGTGTAGATAGTTTAAAGAGAAAGTCATGAGAAATGGAGCAAAATGTAATTAAGGAAGATAGAGTATATATTTAGTGGAGTGACGAGATATGGGTGACAAAATAAGTAGTGCAATGGAGATAGTTAGCCAAAGAATAAGAAAGGTAGAGGAAGAGGTAATGGATGTAGAAGCAAAATTAAAATCATTAAGAGATGAAGTGTGAGCATATTAAGGAATTTATGAATAGAAACGATAAGGAAGAACTAGATAAGGAAGTTCAGAAGGTGGAAGAGAATGTTATGGATGAAGTAGGAAAAGTAAACTATGAGACAGTATTGTTAGGAAAATCACTAATTAGAGGATGTAGAGATATAATTACAAGGGAAAATAGAGATAGGCATGTAAGAATGTTTGTCGGGAGCTAGAATTAGGTTAGAGATAAGGTAAAGAAAGAAGGGAGTAGAGATGTTTATGTTATGGTAGGAGCAAATAATTTGACAGCGCCATCAGAGAGAGTAATGGATGAGAACAAAGAATTGATTAGTAGTTTGAATAAGGTTAAAGGATGAATAGGAATAGTTGGAAAATTAACAAGATTCGACAATAGGTATATGCTAGATAGGGCATGTTCTATAAATGAGAGATTGAAAAAATTGCAAGAGAAATAATGTTATGTTTGTGGATGTGTGAGATTTTTTTATAATAAAGATGGATTGCACTTAGCAAAACAAGGAAGTGAAGTATTAGGGAGTTTGATTTATAAAAAATATTATAGTTGGGGCAACTTATAAAGGAGATAGAGTTTTAAATTGCAATATTATAAAAAAAAAAAAGATTGGACAGGATGTAACAAACAAACAAAGGGATAACTAATTTAGATTTAAATGTAGATGTGGAGAGGGAATGTGTCTGTAAAATTAATGATATCCAAGCTACCCACAACTGTAAGAGAAGAAAGTCAAAAGAATTTATAAAAGGGTAGTAAATGAGACATTTATTTTATATAGCGTGATGTTTGTGAATTGTAATAAACTAAAGATCAGCTTTTCAAGCTAATTCACATGCGCTTTATGTATCTTAATAATAAATGAATACTTTCACTTTCAACACAAGATAAAGTCTTTACGAAAGAATAGAATGAATCCACCTATTCTTTCAACCCAAATGCTTAAGTATGGGCAAATCTTAAGCACTGGAAATGAAAGCGTGAAGATAAACCAATCACTTTAAATTACTTTTTACTATGTCTGAATGAATGACGCCAGCGAAATTTCCTAGAATTTACGATACGTCATTCTTAAATGAAACTAAACATATGTAAATGAGACATTTATTTTATATAGCACAATGTTTATGAATTGTAATAAACTAAGGATCAGCTTTTCAAGCTAATTCACATGCGCTTTATGAATCTTAATAATAAACATCGCACTATATAAAATAAATGTCTCGTTTACATATGTTTAGTTTCATTTAAGAATGACGTATCCTAAATTCTAGGGAATTTCGCTGGCGTCATTCATTCAAACATAATAAAAAGTAATTTAAAGTGATTGGTTTATTTTCACGCTTTCATTTCCAGAGCTTAAGATTTGCCCATACTTAAGCATTTGGGTTGAAAGAATAGGTGGATTCATTCTATTCTTTCGTAAAGACTTTATCTTGTGTTGGAAGTGAAAGTATTCATTTATTATTAAGATTCATAAAGTGCATGTGAATTAGCTTGAAAAGCTGATCTTTAGTTTATTAAAAGGGTAGTAAGAAAGGAAGAAATTGTTAAAATTGAATATTTGAATATGCAAAGTGATAGAAGACAAGAAAAGTGGCTGGAATTAAACAAAGCAGTTAAAAATAAAGAGTTTGAGGTATTAGCAGTATGACAGGGTATAAATAGAAAAGAAAAAAGGGGTGACGGTATAGGAGTTATGTCAAAAAAATATTTAAATACTGTTAAGTGTCAAGAACATTTGTGGTTTGAGATAAAATTTAGGAAGACAAGAATGGATGATAGCCACTGGAGATTGGCAAACTAACTATAATGGAGCGGAACAGTAGTATATATGAATGCCTAGTTAAGGATATACAGAGTTTCAAAAAAAAGGGGAAGAAAATAATGGTTATAGGGGCTATGAATGGGCATATTGAAGAAATTGATGACATGGATAACAAGAATGGACATCTTTGTCAAGTATTGGTGGCCTTGTGGTTAGCATAACTGCCATCCAAGTAGCTGGCCTGGATTCACTTCCCGTCAATGGTTTGGCTCATGAAAAAAAAAAGAATGAACAGCTTTTGAAAAATTTTTGTCAGTGTGAAATTGATTATTAAAAATTTATCAGATATTTATGTGGGACAATACCCATGGTCTAGAAATAATATATTTCACACAATAGATTATGTATTAGTAGAGAAAGAGAGAATGAATAAAGTACTGAAAATTAAAATGATTGATAATGAAGAGAGAGTATGTAATAGTGATCATAATTTCTTTATAATAGATATGGTTAATAATATGATGGAAAATAGTAATAAAAATAGAAAGGATAGTATAAGAATAAGTTAGAAGAATATAAAATAAAAGTAGAAGAAATCATGGAAGGGTTTGTTGGGGATGAATATAAGGACTGGTGTGGTGAAATAGAAAAAATGGAAAATAGGGTTTTAGATGAGAATATTTAGAAGAATAAAAGTAATAGTAAAGTGAGGTAAAAGAAAGGAAAGAAGCATGCAGTGAATATAAATGTGCTATTAAAAACAAAGAAAATGAAAAACATGCTAATATTAAATGGGAAAAGTATTTTTAAAAAAAGGTTGGCTAAAATAGATAATTATATAGAGAGAATGAAATTAAATAGTAAATTATTGGAGAATATTAATAAAAGTGGAAGAGATGGGAGTAAAAAATTTTGGAAATACATTAAAAGAAGGAATGTAGAGGAGAGAGAAATATTACTACTAAATGATGACGAAAAAGAGTGTAGCTCTATAGAAGATCGGAGACAATCTTAAATAAATATGTAATGAATATAGAAAAGATATTAGATGTGAAGGGTAGAGTGATAACAAATATAAAAGCGTATAGGAAATATTAAGTTCACAGAAAATGAATGAGGCAGAGAAGAAATTGAAAAGTAGAAAAGGCAAGGGGTTTAGATGGATGGGCAGCAAAGAGTGTGATGAATTTAGGAAATAGGACACGATTAAATTTATTATCATGTTTTAATAAAATGGCACAGAAGTATTTCCAGGTAGCTGGAATAATACAAGAGTAAGGCTATTATTTAAAAGAAAGGGTAAGAATCATAGAAAATTAAACAATTATAGCTCGATAGCAGTAACATCAGTGTTGTATAAAGTTTTTGCATATATGGTAACTGGAAGGGCCTCAAAATAGTTGGTAGAAAATAATATAGTGGGAGAAATGCAAGGAGGTTTTCAATCGGATAGGCCTATAGGAAATAGTTTATTTGTAGTCACACAACTTATGAGTAGGAATACAGGTAGAAAGCTATATATGGTCTTTATAGATATAGAGAAGGCATATGATAGAGTAAATAGAAATAAATTATGAGTAAGTTTAGGGAATTTGGGAATGAATGAGCTTTAGTGGATAGTATTAAGGGATTGTATGAAAATAATCACTAATTAAGAAGTATAGAATCGGTTAGAGTTAAAAGTGGGATGGACTCGGGCAAGGATGTTCTATGTCACCTATTTTGTTTTTGTTATATTTGAGAGAAATGGTGAGAGCAATAGAAAGACTAAGAAGAGGAAGGGTGCAAATACCATTAATAGATGGCAAGAGAGTCCATATATTATCAGGTCTTTTATTTGTTGATAATATGTGTAGGAAAAATATGGAAGTTATGCTGAAGATGTGCGCAAAGGTGGGTAAAGAGATGGGGATTAAATTTAGTGAAGTAAAATCAAATATAATGATAATAAATGCTGAGGAAAGAGAAGAGAAAGAATTTTTATTGAGGGAGATAAGTTAAATATGGCAAATAGATATAACTATTTGGAAATCATCCTAAGTAATCAGAGAAATTGCTTGGATGAATGGGAGAAAAAATTGATAAATGAAGAAAAGAGACTGATAAAGAAATTGAACAGTGGTTTCATATATAATAAATGTGATGTAGCTAGAATTGTATGGAAAGGAGTGGCAGTAGCAGGGTTAACTTATGGAAACGATTAGTAAAGGGGTATTAGATTACTTAAAAAAAGTTCAATGAGAAGTAGGAAGACATGCATTAGATGCAGATGTGTGGACAACAAGGAAAGCAATTCAATGGGAAATGGAATGGTCAAGTTTTTATAAGAGAAATGCAAAAAGCAAAATAAAAATGTTTGGTAGATTGCAATTTATGGATAATAAGAGAATAGCCAAAATAGTATATAATTGGGTTATGAATAAAGGACAGGCAACAAGATGGGTGAGAAAGGTAGTACGGTATGCAGAAGATTTGGATAAAGACTTTATGCAGTATACTTATACAAAAGGTGAGATGATTGGGTTAGGTGAATTATTGAGTGTTATAGTGGCAAGGAATGGGATAGAATAATAGATGCATGAATAAAAAGTGAGTTGGAGAGATGGAAAATTTGTATGAAGAGTGAAAAGAGTAAATATATATAGAAGTAAGCAGAATATTGTGTGCAAGTTAATTTATGATAATAGCAAGGAAAGTAGTTTATTGTTTAAGGCTCAAACATGACCATTAGTAACAATGGAATGTACATAAATGGAAAAATATGAGTGATTTAGTCTCCAAGTTATGTAAAGAAGGCATAGAAAATATTAGGCATCTGTTAATTGAATGTAAATGCCTACAAGCAAAAAGGAGACAAATAATGATTGTGGGAGAATAAATATAAACAAAGTGATTATGCAGAAAGTGGGTTTTTGGTTTTTTGCTTGGTTTGGGAAAAAAGATGAGGGGTTTAGATATAAAGCCATAGAGTTGACAAAGATAATGTGGAAATGGAATGGAGCAGTGTAGAGAAGAATGTGGGAAAAACTTAGGGTGGGGAATGGAATGGGTAGAGTAAGGTGGCTAACAGGTTTCTGTGGGCATAGTGGCTGCGAGATTCCTGACTCTGAGAAAGAAGAAGCCATAGTGCATCACAACATTTTAGAGCTGGGGCTGGCAATTTATCCTAATCTCGAGGCTCTTTTTATCATGCTAAACATAAACATATTTTTAATTTCTACTTGTAATTTATAAATATTTTATTGATTCTAAGTGAGGAAGAATGCACTTTGCAATGTAGTTTGTTGAACTTAGCCCTTTATAGAATAGTAATTATTATATATGATGAATACTTAAATATTAGAAATTTATGAGTAAATCAGACTGTCAAAATAATTTTTTGTCTTCATTTATTTATTTTTAAGAGAATTATTTTCGTTAGCATGTATACAGACTCTATTATGTTCTGTTACTAAAATAAATGTTCACATATATCCAAGAGATTGTAAAAGACCCAGAAAGAGACCACATGTGAGATGGATGGATGAAATAAGAAAATGTGCAGGGGTGTTGTGGAGAAGAGAAGCTAAAGATAGGAAAAGGTGGATTAAACTTGGAGAGACCTTCATCCTGCAGTGGATTGATAATGGTTGATGATGATGATGATATCCACATTCATTCAAAAATTTATATTTTTCATGAACATTTTTTTCAACGCTTTCCATAAGGCTCTACTAATTGGGGGGATACTTTTTACCTTCCGGCCCTTTAACGGGAGGAAGGGAGATATCTCTTTTTTGCTGCTCTTTAATTGAAAGGGGGGGGGGGTAAACCAAATGGCTCTTCATATTAAAAAGTTTTCCAATCCCTGCTCCAGAGTATGGCCTATGTACAGAAATTTCTTACTTTATCCAAAAAAAAAACCCAAAAAAAAACATTTAATATCACATCATAGGAAGGTTTAAATTAAAATCACTTCATGCATGTGTGTATATAAATAAGTACTTTTTATTAGCAATATTTATGATAATAGTATTTATTTTGTTAAGTATTATTATTGATACTATTTTTCAGACTTGTTGCTGTGGTGACAGAGATGAGTAAACAGTTAGGCTGCTATAAAGTGTCACTGGAATGTAAAGACATAATTCTTGATTTCTACAGACAATTTGGCTATGAAAGAGAAGAGGGAAATAGTTTTGTGGTATTGCGGCATAAATTATGATGATTACTTTGCAATATTCATTTGCGAGATGCCAATAATTTAAACCAGATCTCCATTATTTTTTTTTTGTGTATAGATTGCAAGGAAAAATAAGTGACTGCACTATATCTATTTTTGGGGTTTGTTTAAAAACTGCAATGGTATATTTTTGATATATAATTTATGGTATTTAATTTGATCACAAATTGTATTTATATTGGGTAGCAAGGAGCAACCAAAAAGAATCATTACTAAATTAAAATGTATTTAATAAAAAAATAAATGATTTTTTTTTTTTGTAAAATGTTATTTGAATGATGATGATCGCATGAGAATATTTATATAAATTTAAAAAGTGAAATATAATAAGTATACTACAGATGCTTGAATCTGATTGGTTGGTTACATGTATTCCAAATGTTAAAAGTTAATTATTACATATATAATAATTGATAATTTGCTTTATTTTTATGTGTAATAAATAATCCATTAATAATAATGTACGTTATTACTAATGCACTATTTATTGTATTACTAACAAGAAATGTAAGATATAATCAAAATGTGCAAATTCAAAGCAGGTTTGAATAATATGGAGTATGCTTAAATGATTATGTATCAAAACAATTTTTAAATAAAAACAAGAAGTGCATTCATTAAAATTATAAGTCTTCATAATGTTAATCCACCTTTGGAATATTGGAAGAAATAAAACCTATAATTCGAAGATAGTTTAGCACCAATTAATGAATGCCTATATATATATACACATCACTAAATTATTTATTTACGTATATTCAGACTAATATAAATTGAATCACAAGTATTTAAAAATGAGGAATTTTCTCTTCCCTGTGATATATAAATTAAATTTGTACAAATAATTTGTCAATTGAAATATCGGACTCATAATTAGTTCAAGTTCTGATTTAAACAGGATCAATAAGGGTTGGTCTTTATATAAGAATTAACTCTACGCATAAATGTTACACTTATGCTTTTAAAACACTTATTGACAGGTGAGTGTGCATTAATTTAACATCTATTAAATAGCACATATGTGAAGATTAATTTCCTTTCATAAGATTACAATTATATACATCGCTAAATTATTTATTTATTTATATATATACTAACAATACTGATATAAATATTAGATTAGATGAAAACTGGCATAGAATGACAAGAAAAAAAGCCCTATTATAATAAAGCTGAAAAAAATTGACGGCAGCGCTGCCAAAAACATCCAGATTGGTTATATCAGCCTCGTGAATTAAAAAATGAAGAACTGAAACATTTCCTTGGATTTAAAATTTTGCTGAAAATTTTGGCAATTTTAAATCTGTTTTCCAAGCTAATAATCTATCTCCAACTATTAATACAACAGTACTTCAAATTCCAGTTGGTTTATCAAATATATAATAAATATAGGAGAATTTAATGTCACCAACATTGAATCAAAAGATATTCCCTGCTTATTTCCAAATTTGGTTTTGCCTGCAGTATTAAACAAAGAATCGCCTCAACAGATAAATCCTCATATATTATTTATTATCCTGTTTTAGGTGATACAAATATACATATTATTAACAATATATGAAGCAATAGTAATATAACCTAGTCATCCTACTCAAATATCACAATTAAAAAGTAATCAAAACCTTAGAAAATATCAATACAGGAGTCAGTGATATATATATATATGAGATATTTTAATATCCGGAAATATCATATTTTCATATTAAAAAAATCACTGTCAGATGTTAATAGATAATCAATAAAAATAGTAAATTGTAAATGCTTTTTGCATTCGAAAGGGTACATCTAAATGTAATCTTTTAATGTTAGAGACTAAAGCACCACAGTATATATTTGCACTTTAAGGAAAGAAAGCTCACAACCTTGAACATATTTCTCAATATTTGTCTGTTCCACTGATCAGTTAGATGTTATAAATTAATAATTTTTAACGGATGTTATTGTTGACATATTTTAATATGTGGAAATATCTGTTATATTTTCATATTAGAAAAATTACCATCAGAAGTTAATAGACAATAGTCGATGAAAATAACAAACTAAATATTTTTTGCTTTAGTCTTTGTATAACACCAAGAGATTGCATTTAGAAGAATACTTTTTTGAATGCAAAAGTGTTTACGGTTTATTATTTTCATTGATTACTGTCTGTTAACATCTAACGGTGATTTTTCCAATATGAAAGTATAATAGATACAGCAAGGAGGAATAATCTGGAATTTTTATGCACTGGTCAATCGACATAGTTGGATATTGAGGTAAGGAGAGCATATAAAAATTTGATTGATTTATATATATTCCTTAGAGCTCCATTAATTATTTCATATTTTCATTGCAATGTGATAATTGCTGTTTCAAAAGATGGTATAATATTGATAATTGTCCTCAACTTATATAAGAGTAGCATAACTGGAATGCAGACAATTTCAAATTGTGGTTGATTATTTCTTTCTTCAAGGCAATTGTTATTTATTATGTGTGTGTGTGTGTAAACATATTTCAGATTAGTCTTGATTTTATATTTGCCTATTGTGTTATATGACATTTTCATTGATTCAAAGTAAATGTTTATATGGATGTATCCAAAATATATGTTCCAATTTTTTATTCTTGAACATCTTTAATGAGGTGACATTAAACCAAAAGCTTTTTTATATTAGTTTGCAAATTTAATAATTCCAATCAAATAGATTTTAATTTTTAAAGATCGAAATCAGCAACCTGCCAAATAATTTTTTTAAAATTTAGTATTGGACACCGCATGCCACTAAATTGAACTAATAAAACTATATTAAGAAAAATTTATTTGACTATAATAATACACATTATATGTAAACATCATAAAAAATGTACAGTATTTAAACATTTGTGACTTCCTTATTCAACTTTTGAAGCTAACACTTCAGTATTTGGTTCATAGTTTGAAGGTTTTTAACTTTATGCATGTTTCCAAATTTTTTCAGTTAAACAATTTGTATACGGGTTAATAATATATTTCATCATTGAGAAAGCTTTCTCACAGTAGTATATTATATCATAAATAGTTAAAATAGCAAAATGCAACTTTTCTTAACATGAAAATCTATCAGCAGTTTGATCCCACATTTTAGTAATTATGTCAAGATAATTTTCTTCGTTTTTCATAATCTTGTCTCTGTCATTTTTAAATTTAATTTTCCTAATTTGTGAATTATTAAATTGTATTAATTCTACATCCAAATATTCAATTTTCAAAATTTTAAAATATTTTTTATTTATTTTCTTATATTTAAACATGGGTGAATGTTTTTGTAAATCATTAAATCTGTGAAATATTTTTGCAAAGTTGATTACATAATCCATAATTTTGGTTATAATAACGTTATTATATATAGCGTCCACAAACTTTTTTGAATTTGGAAAATATAGATGTTTAAATCCAATGTTTTTGTTAAAACTTTCATTTTAGTCTTTGTATTATTGTAAAATAGTTTGCTTTTTGTCTTTAAGTTTTTTTGTGTAATCGATTTAAATGGTCTTTAATGTCATCCAAAAATATCAAGCTTAAAACCCTACATATCATCTAAATCAATACTCTTCACCTATTTCTCTTAAAAATATTTTTATTTCTGCTAAAAGATTGATAAATCTTTAATACTTTTCCCTTAATTAAATAGATCTCCATACTCTGATTCAGTTTCTTTTAACAATAACCTAGTTTATCTTTATAAGAGAGAAGATCCTGCAATAATTGTATTGACAGTTTTTGTCATGATAGATATAACTTCCAAATTTCCTACTAGAAATATATGCACATAAGGTTTTTGATGAATAATACAATAAGAAAATAAAATTGGTTGTTTTAAGATATTTTTTAATTATTTTTGCCCATCATTGCAGTTACTCCATCCATCATAAAAATACTTACATCTTCATACTACCCTATTTATTTATTCATTGTACACTATCCAAAATATCTTTTCCTGTTGTTGTGATATAAATTGGTGAAGCAGACCATACTTGTTATTTTTTAGAAACAATAAAATTTTGCTATTAATGTTAAGCAATGTCATTTCCATCAGTACTGTCACCGAAAGATAAAGTAATATATCACCAAATTGAATTATCATTTATATCTTCATTTGTGAAATTTATTTTTTGTTGAACAATTCGAGAAGATAAAAGGGTATTTTTAATTTTCTGCATAATTTCATTTTTATTTGAAAAATTCAAACATCTGTAAAAAGATTTATTTTAAAAACACAATTTGTATTGGTTTTCTTTTTTTAGAAATGTAGTATGAAGGTCTAAAAAAACTTGATTTGTTGACTTCATGTTTTTTATAAAATTTTGTCATAAAGTTTTTTTTTTTTTTTTGATTTTTGAATTCGTAGATTTTCTTAAGTATTTTTTTTTTCATCTGTAATCAAATGATATAATCATTCTTTATAAACATAGGGGATTTGAACCCGGACTTTTAAGCACCCACCAACTATGCACACTATCTCATACAACTGATATACATGACCACACACATGTAGAAAAGATAAATAATCATCAATATACATGTGTGTGGTCTTATATATCAGTTGTATGAGATAGTGTGGATAGTTGTTGAGTGCTTGAAAGTCTGAGTTCAAATCCTCTATATTTACAATTAAGCTCCAGGTTTGCGAAGATGCGGTTTTCAAATTATCATTCTTTATGTTTTGTATCATAATGTTTTGTAATATTTGAAGTATATACTGCAATTGTTTGTAATCACATACACATTATTTGTTCGTCTTATGAAACCATAATTTATTTTCCAGTCGTCTTGAAATAGTTGAAGTTTTTTTGATTTTGACATTTTCAGGACTGAGAAAAAAATGTTTGTGTAAATAAAATTTTTAAAATATTTATTTTGTTTAATTTAACTTTTTCTTAAATTTAATTTAGTTGTAGCATAAGTACAAAAACCATGTACTGCACAGAACTGACTGAATAGGATACTGCAGCGATATGTGATTGTTTTGAACTCTCATTCCATTCAAGCCAAGCAAATGTGACTACAGAATCATTCAATTCACAACTAACTATGCATTATTATAACTACAGTAGCATCTTCAGTTAGTTTAGAGAAAAATTATGCATAAAGAAAAAAGTATTGAAAAATTTAATTAATCTTTCTGTTAGCCATGCCACTAGATCACATATATGCTATAAATTGCCGACTGTTAGTCTAGATCAGGGGTAGCCAAGATATTGACTGCGGTCGACCGCAATGTCTCTGGAAGTTGATCACGAAGCTGACGCAAACTTTGACAAATTATAGTGATCAATTCAAAGCTGATTTGAATATAAAAAAAGGAAAAATTCAAAATTATTCTCATTTAAAAGTAATTAAATTTAAAATAACATTGTTATTGTCGAACTCAAAAATAAAGCCAGGTTGGAAGAAGCTGAAAAGAGTTAAATTATTTTTTGTTTAACGCTAGAGCTAAAATTCTTAGAAATATTTAATTGCCATTTTTCCAAGGAGAAATTGTAATACTAGAGGGAGCTGAGGTAATTTAATAGTAGTAGTAAAAATGTCTTCGGCATTTCATATCTTATTGAAAAATATCATCAGTTCATAAGTATCTTCTAAGAACTTCACCAATATTTGTGAGTACCTAAAAAGCCCTCATTAAAAAAAATACCCATTAGTAAGTACATTCTAAAAAAACCAGGACTTTGAAATGTTATTTTTTCCGATCTGAGCAAAAATAAGGGTTTTTTTCTGTTTTACGGTTTGAAACCCTGAAAAAAACAGTTGCCCTCAGGCACACTTTCACCAAAAAAGTCACCCCCAATGTCTAAAAGTTTGGCCGCCCTTGGTCTAGATCGTAGCTGCTAAATAAATTTTTTTTAAAAAATTAATTAATTAATTTTTGGGTTATAAGATAAAAAAGATGAAGATTATTATCTATAAAATGTCCAGATTCTAACAATGCATAATTGCAATCCAATAAGAAGAAAGAATAGGCTGTGATCATTGAAAGAAATGTAACATTTACCTGAAGTTTTGTGATGATAGTGTATTAAATGTGATAATATGTTGGACTATTTTTACTAAATATTGAATGTCAAGAAAATTTTAAACTTTTCAAATACAAGCAACTTGTTAGTAATAAAAATCACAAATAGACAACACAGGTTCGTAATTACACAAAGTTTCGAATAGTATTCTCCACTCTTCAGATGTTTGCAGTCTAACCAGTGACATTATTAGCATAGGAGCCAAACTTACATCTTCAGATTCTTGAATATCGAAATTTTTAAGGCAATGCTCTAATCTGCATTGTGTTTTATTACTAACAACTTATTTGCATTTGAAAAGTTTAAATAAAGTTTAAAATTTTCTAGACATTCAATAACAGACGATGGAAATAGTCCAACATATCACATATATATCATTTGGTCTGCAACAAGAAAAATCATAGATGAAATCAAATTATCACTTATGTAGAACTATTAAATATATAGCTTCATTTTAAAACGGTAATTATTGGCTAACCTAAAGAAGGGAAATTGTCAAGTAAGACTAGAAATATATAAGATATGGTCTTGTACTAATTTCTATTTTCAAAAAGCCAATAGTGTTTTCTTTATTGAAGATACTAGAAATCTAATTTTTATTATCATCTTAAAATTAACTGAATTAGAATTTAAAAACCTGAATTCATGAGTTGATTTTATTTAGTTTTGTTTCGTTTAGGATAATTAAAAACCAATATTTTTGCATAAGTTCTAATTTATCTGTTTACAATTTACATTATATATTGCTTATAACATTTCTTTCATATACACTTCAATGCAAACAAATTTTCTTAAAAACTTCTTTATTTTCTTTACAGTTTCGACTGTCCAGCAGTCTTCATCAGAGCTCTAATCTTCTCTGCTTTAATTAATTTACATTCCTTACAATTTAGTTTGATAATTTTTGTGTTGCATTTTTGTCATGTTTGTTTAACTGCAATACTTTATTCAACGGCTTTTCATCTAATTAGAAGTCAAATTTGTTCCGAGAAGTATTTAATAGATTTCATTGCAATTCGAAAAAAAATCTTGTACTTATTTCAAATTTAGAATCTGAAACTAAATCTTTTGTGTGTGTGTTTCTTATTATAGAGCATCTTTTACTTTATTTTTTCTCTCCTTATAGTGTTATTACTGCAGATTGAATGATAATATCACCAAACTGTCAATGTGTCTTTTATGATAACTTGAAATTATAAAGTTTAGTTTGGAATAAACAGATAGTCCTAATTTACAAAATATTTTACAAGTGTCACTTTCAATAATGTACACTGAAAGCCATAAGTATATATAAAATACAGAGGAATTATTCACGTTTAATATATAAAAATTCATTAAGATCAAAAGCGTTTGTCGTTAGAGGCAACCATTAATCGATAAAATAAAAGTTTTTATAATTCTAGAATATGGTTGATTTAATCAATAACCAATATTAAAACAACCAAAAATTTTACAGGACAGGATACACATTTGTGAAATTTTCAGAAAAAGAAAAAAATATTTTAAATTTCTCCTTTTTTTGAGAAAAATGCCAAACAGAAATGGACACGCAAGCATTCAAAGGTAGCAGAATTGCATTATATTTGGACAAATAGAAAATATATATTTCAAGATCATAATGTTTTTAATAGATTCAACACAAACTAGTTAGTGAGATGTAAGATACATGTTAATATGAAGCTAAAAAGACAAACTATTAAGAAAAACAATATTAATAGTTGATATCCCTAAACTTGAGAAACACTACAGTGAATTTAAATTAGAATGTAAATCAGGTTATTTTGAAATATTGATCGATTTCAGAGATGGTTTAGATTTGAATGAGATAAGAAATTAATTGATATTCTTATAAAAAGTTTTACATAGTCATTTGGTAAAAAAAAACAACACTAATTTTCAACAAGTTTACGTATGAGACAAAACAATCTATAAAGAAAAGAAGTAATATAAAAATGTTTTTAAATAATTCATTAAGAATAATTAAATAGGACTGAAATTTTATAAAATTGCATGAAAAAGAAATAATGAGAAAATATAGTTGCAAATTGATATGGAAAACTAGAAGATATTAAAAGTCTCAGAAATGTAAAACAGCATCTTGATATTAAAAGAAAATTTCAACACTAAGAAGAAAAGATGGCATTATTACTACAAAGAAGGATGATGTCATCAAATGTAAAAAAGTTTTATAAAGGGTAGTATAAAAATAAATACACACTTTTACAATTTCAAAATTTTGGAATTCCAAATGTTCGAAACAAAAAGGTAATTCGTGCATTTAAATCCGTGACAAAGCAAAAGCTCCGGGAAGTAATGGAATTCTTATTGGCATTTTAGTGTAAAGGAATAAATTGTAAAAGTTTTTACAAAATATCTGCACAATAAAGATATATCTGGTGATTTGCAGAACGCAGTAATCATTAAATTTTTAAAAAAGAATACTACAGACCTATCACTTTTTATCAGTTGTATGCTAACATTACTACTATTTGTCTTCACTGAACTTTAGACTAACTTCAAACACAAGATGGTCGAATTAAAAATGTTTCATAGTAAGTCATAGTATAAACTGCTTTAGACTTGAGGATTATGAAGTGAACATTTTTACAGTGTTTAAACTTGCAGTGATTAAATTACTTCGTGCCACAAAGATTAACATTGGTAAGGGTATATGACGGGGTGATTTCATATCCAAAGCTAAAGGAAGAAAATGATTTTAAGTTAACGAGATTTTGCAATAAATATTAAAAAAGTTATTAGTTGGAATTCAAATAGACAATATTTAAAAGTATATAAAATAATATTCAACGGTTTTTCACGGAAAATGATTTTCATAAATTAGTAGTTAACTACTATCAATTTGTCTGATTATGGATGAAATTAATCACAGAATTAAGCTCGAATGAAATGCTTATGATAAAAATATAGTAAATGGAAATTTGCTGAAAAGGAAGGTTCTAGATGATATATTTTACCAGTTTTTATATATGTCAGATTTGGGTATGTAACAGAAAAGCAATATAGATTAAGAAAAAGTGAAATACATGGGCAAAAGAAAATGTTTATCATTGAAAGAAGTAATTGAAATAAAGCTGAATGAGATGTGTAACTAGAATAACAGATAATAGCTACACGTTTGAAGTCTGGAACAAGATTTCAAGAAATGATACAGGATCTAGTAAAAAGTCACATGATATGTATAGATAAGAAAATTTGCTGAATTGATGTTGAAAATTATAGACTGAAGAAACTTGAAGAGATCATCCCATAGTTCATTGATATTTGAAAACCAGATGTACCGAGCTTATGTAAAGACTGTCGTTTACAAAAGATTTTATATATAAATAAATGTGAGAAATGTATCTGGCCTGAAAGACCATCATTACCTGGCAAGGTATTAATAAAGCTAAATTTAAATTTTTAAATATACTCATTATATTTGATATGTGAATTTGACAGCATTACAGATAATTATAAAAATTATGGTTTACTAATGGTGGAATTATGTACTTAGCATAAAATATGCTTCATAATAAAAATTAACGGATTTGTAAAAAATAAAAATTATTGATTATTAAATATAAAGGGTGGAATTATTTCATTTGCATAAAATGCTTGTAATATAAATTATGGGTTCGGTAGTATTTATAAAAAATTTAAAGTTTTTTTTTTTAAATTTTTCAATTGTGAATTTCACACGACAGCCTTACAGATAAATATACATTAACCAATCAGACAACAGAAAATGGGGATTTTATATATATAGATGATTGTGATATGTTAAGTATTTTAATCATATTAGACACAAACCAAATCTAATGTACTTTTCAAGTATTGCTAAAATTCAAGTTCACTTTTGTAACTCATCATAAACATTATAATGAATAATATAAAATAATAATTAGCTTATTTTTTCCTGAAAAATTTTATAAGAGTAGTATGCAGTGGGTTTTTATTGCAATCGACTGATTTGTATATCTTCTTTACTTTTTTTGCATTTCTTCATATATATTACCTTTTTTATATAAAACTTCTCATATACACTAATGCAATTTTTATAATTCCTCCTTTATTTTTATTTTTTGTAGATCTGATGAAGACTGCAAGACAGTCGAAACTGTTAGAAAAATAAACGAATTATAAAAATTGCAGTAGAGTGTATATGAGAAGTTTATAAAAAAGTAATATATATATCAATTGATTTGTCATAAATTGCAGTTTTATATTTATTTCATTTCATATAAGGCTATATGCACCATTTGGCAGGTTAATGTATTTGTCTTCTATATTGTAATGAAAAGGTGCATCATTTAACTTTTATGGTGGGAAGTCTTAATTTTATTTATTGAAAATTCCAGGTGTTGTGTGATCCTTCGTAACCAATAAGCAACTATATGTATTAATTTGTAGCATGTGCATACAAATTAATTCACATGCTTCATGGAATTTTTCAACCATCCACGCAAATATGCAACAATGACCACTCTTTGACATTTATGATTATAAGTAAAGGTGATAGTCATCTTTTTGATTAAAATAACTATCCTTTGATGTCTGGTTGATACATTCACTGAAAAGATTATTATACATACATCCAGCATTTAATATTGCAGATATTTTCAAATTCGTCTTTATAAAATATGCCTATATGGTGTATATTTAAATTTATTTTCATAGTTAAATACATAATTCAAAAGTCAGTAATTCTTTTTTCATAGGTAAATTCTCACCAGCATATTGGACAAATATCTTAATGATATATAAACATTCTTTCCCTTTCATATCTTGTTAAACCAGACTCGATTGGATATTACAGTTTGAAATTAGATTGAGAGACTAATGTCAAAATTTGGAGATGCCGTAAATGATCATTGAGATACAAATTGAATAAATAATCATTTTCTTACAACAAAAATAAATTATAACAGTAATAATGTTAAGGACTAAGAAAATGATTTAAGAATGGATTTGCCTTTTGTGTGTTCTACATAGAAAATTATTTTATAAATATTTAAAATATGCACATCAATAAAACATTTTCATCATCCACATATCTCTTGATCTATATGTTTATTATGAGCAGACTATCTACAATGATACTTTCAACAGAAGATTGATTGGTAATTATGATTATGCCAAGGTTTGATCCTAGCTTATAGAATTATGGAAGAACTTTATCACACATACAAAACAGATATAACTTTGAAACATTTTTATAAATGTCAGTGAGCCTTTAGAATATCCATGTTGGAAATCACCATAATTCTTATTATAATTCAAGAAAGACTAATATTATTCAAGAATAATCTTTTATATACTTTTTTAAAATGCTCTATCAGAAAAACTAAGTCATCATCCTGGCTTTTATATTTCTATAGAACCAGCATCATTTTTATTTTATAAAAAAACGTCTCTGAATCCATATTAACAAAATATGCAGCACAAATCAATCGAGAGCCATAATCAAAATAAAGGATCTATTCAATTATTAAATCTATAAATCTGTTTGCCAAACTGTTCCGAGCCATAATCAAAATAAAGGATCTATTCAATTATTAAATCTGTTTGCCAAACTGTTCCACAGAAGGTCAATGAGTATTCCATGACATAAAGGGAATTTGTAATTCAAATAAGCAAAAATATCCAAGTCATTAAAACATTATTTTGATTTTATTATTATTATTCTACTTTCAAGAGTTCTGGTTTGTATAACTAAAATTTTGGAATACATGTTTATTTTCTTTTTTAATTCTTATATTTATTTATGTTATTTGTTATTAAAACTGAAAAATCTAAACCTATCTTTCTATTACAAAAACCAAAGTGTTGTGTTAAAATTTTAAGATTTGTAAAGTATTCCACAATAGAATAAGTTTGGGAAATGCTACTACAAATAATGTTTATCTAAATACATGTAAGCGCTTATTTCAATAATAATATTCTTTTAAAATAGCAATGAAATACGATTTAATGATATGCCAATCAGCTACATTTGACTTATTATATTTACAAAAAAGCATCGTTATCTATCAGACATTTATTTATATATAAACATGTCCATTTACTATATCTGTAACATGAATACTGATTATATATATGTAGTTTAACTATAATAGCTTTAATAAATTAACAAAAAGTAAAATCTTGATTGAAAATATATTATTGGGATATTTATAGACATTTGAATATGTTTTATAAAATTATGAAATCTAAATTGAAGCAAATATGCATAGAAAGATAAAAATAGAATGACCCCCTTTACCTCCCATAACTTGAAATAATGAAATTATCATTTACTTTCCCTCATTTGGTTTTTCAGGGAAGAAATAAAATGTTCTAATTAAAATATTTTTTAAATTCTTTTAGTATGAAAATTCTTTTTTCCTTGAACAAAAGTGATGGATGTTGAAAACGAAAATTTGAAGAAGTGGATATCTTATTAAAACAGACAAAACTCACTATACATATTGCCACACCCAGTAAGCTAGAGTAATCAATGGATGTCAGAAGGCCTGTGCATAAAATCCCCATCTAGTGCCTACTCATCCAATATCCCCAGACTAGTTTCTGGCTTGTGGTCTTCCTCAGTGATTACTCTAGCTTGCTATGTGTGGCAATATGTATAGTGAGTTTTGCCTATTTTAATAGCAGTTATAAGCAAGCATAAGAAATGGTGATCATGTGAGGTTTATTGGCTTAAAACCAATCCTGCCTAATAGGATATTGGTGGCTATGGTTATTAAAGAACCAAAGACACCAAAATGTATGGATGCTGAACTGAGTTCAGACCTATATGACTGTAAGCTGATGAGCTTGGATTGAAAATATTAAGGTGTTTTCAATTTAAGTCTCATAATTTTGTAATTATGTGGAGATAAAAGGTGACTACTGGAGGTTGCATTAAATCTTAAGATCTAGGTCAGTGCTCTCAGATTGAAGGCTCCTTACTGATGAAGGCCACAAGCCAGAAACTCGTCTGTGAATATTGGATGAGTAGGCAGTAGATGGGGATTTTATGCACAAGCCTTCTGGCATGCATTGATTACTCTAGCTTACTATGTGTGGCAATATGTATAGTGAGTTTTGCCTGTTTTAATAAGTTATAAGCAAGCATAAGAAATGGTGATCATGTGATGTTAAATGGATATCTTCAGTGTTACAAAGTAGCATGAGAAATTGTAAATAATTAAAAGTACTCGCATGTGTAATAGATTTTGGTGTTTAAATGGAATAGATATTTTAGAAATTCTTTAAAGTTCAAACCTAATGTTTCTTAGAAAGTCAATATTAATTTACTTTTCATCAGTCAGCATAAAAAGCATTAGATTAACTTTTATCTAGTTGCCGTTTCCTTGATTTTATTATCACATTTCACTCACTGCTGATTAACATATTCTTTCATTTAAATATATCCAATAGTATAATGTTGGCACTTTTGAAGATAGTCCATATATTTGTCAACTATTATCTCGGGGAAATAATTTGCTCGGCAAACTAAATATAAATATCCATTTTGGAAAACATTCACATAAAGAAGTACATCACAAAAATTAACACTATTTTTTCTTTGATCAAAATATTATCAAATGTTTATTTATATCTTATATTTAAATCCGTGGAATTTTCCATTGGGGTGATGTGACACACATCAGTTATTAAATATATATGTTTTCCTAACAAAAATATAATTTTTTAAAAAATTTGAATTCTATCAATGATGTATTTTCATCTCTAAATGAGTATTGATTCACTGCAAGTAGTGGTGGATTTTGTAAATGTGGATGAGGTGAATGTCTTAGCCCCACAAAAATCGGGGGACCTCGAATTTTTAAAAACATAAATTTTCACTTTAAGATTTCAAGTTTATCTATAAAAAAATTAATGACAAATTTATTTCAATGGTATAATTGTGCAAATACATTGTATATATTTCATCCCGCACATCAACAGCATCCATTTCATATATCAGTTGTTTAAGTCTGTTGCAATCTTTTTTATTATGTTACAAATTTTCACACTTATTTCACTTGACCACCATTTATTCTTGGTATTAAATTCAAACCAAAATAGTCAGATTTCTATACTGTGTCTAAAAATCACATTTTATCTAGCAGTGATCATTTTTTATAGTATTCATTTATGGTAAATGTTTTGGGTGAATAATGATAATACTGAAGCAGTAGAAGTGTTTGCTAATATAATACTCATATGGTTTGTTCATAAACTTTTGTAGCTTTAATTTGTAAAAACTAAATTTCAACTTAGGCAAAACCAACCATTTTTCTATTAATAAGACTGATTATTCCCATTATTCAAAAAAGTAATGCCAAATTTCACACCTGGCCTATTTTTGTAAAGAATGTGTTTCCAAATACCTTCATTCTAACTTCAGTTGCTTTCTGATTCAAAATAAACAAACAATAGATTATACAACGGATATATTATGCACATATACAATATCTAAATGTTTTGTTAAAAGAAACTAAAAAAGTAAATAGATTCGTATAGTACTCATTTCAATATAACACTGTGCAAAGAATACTCAAGAAAGTAGTACATGGAATGGAAGTACAAAGTAATTAAAAAAAAAAAAAGTAATTAATAAAAAAACTAAATTATGAATTTCAATTGTATTTTATAATTTAAATAGCGTTCTAAATATCCATTCTGCCTACAGCCATCAGGAAAAATCTACTACTAGATATGATTGCTTAAACTAACATACACATATTTTTAATCAGGCAAAACTTTCCATACAGTAATGCCACTCAGTACAAGTCAGAGTAATCAATGGAATGCCAAAAGTCTTGATAGTGCCTACTCATCCAATATTCCCAGATTAGTTTCTAGCTTGTGGCCTTCATCAGTGAGGAGCCTTGGATCTGAGAGCTCTGCACCTAGATCTTAAGATAATGCAACCCTCCAGCAGCCACTTTTAACTCTACTCAACTACAAAACTATGTGAATAAAATTGAAAACAATATTTTCAATCTAAGCTCATTAGCTTATATAGTCATATAGGTCTGAATTCAGTTCAATACCCAAACATTTTGGTGTCTTTGGATCTTTAATAACCATAGTCACCATTATCCTATTAGGCAGGATTGGTATTAAACTACTAAACATCATGATTACCATTTCTTATGCTTGCTCATAACTTCTTTCCAAACAGTAGTGCCACTCAGTGCCTGTTTTAATAACGGTTATGAACAAGCATAAGAAATGGTGATCATGTGACATATTTTTACCATTAATACTTTCCCTTAAAATAACATTAGAAAAAAGAATGAAAAGTTTAATTCTGATCTTAAGAAGAAAAATAATGTTTGAATGTGATGTAACTATTTAATGGATAAAAAAATTAAATATATATATATAGCCAAATCTTATTCTTTTTAAATTTATTTTCAGCACAAAAAATAATAATTCCAGATGTGGCTGAAGGTCATAATAGATATACATGTGTAAACAAAGCAAAGGGTGGGTTTATTTCCATGTAAATAATTAGAGATATTTTGCTTGTGATGTTGCTAGAAAATTACCAAGACTAAACAAATTTTCTCTAGCATTTTTATACCTATAAAAAATTATCTGGGTATAACTTGGATCAGAAGTAAAAAAGGATCTCCTTTATATAATTATTATAGATACTAGAGAAAAGTAGTTTAGTATTGATACTTACAGAAGCTAAACTCTCCATACAATAGCACCACCAATGCAAGCCAGAGTAATCAATAGATGCAAGGTTTGTGCTTAAAATGCCTATCTTGCTTACTCGTCCAATATTTCTAGACTAGTTTCCAGCTTGTGGCTTTCATCAGTGAGGAGCCTTGGATCTGAGAGCATTGCACCTAGATCTTAGGATCTAAGAAATGGTGATCATGTGTAGTATTAATACTATTGATAATTGACAATTGCCTAGCAACAACACAGGTAAAGATATTACTCCACATGTACAAAATGATATTGTTTCTCTTATTTATTTAATCTTTTAATTAATATATATTTATCAATCAATAATTCTAGTGACCAGCTCTCTGAAAGGAAAATCATAAACCTGCTTGAAACCTGAAAATTTTTTCTCCAAGTTCTACCCAGGTCATACTAAACATCATTAGGCTTTCTGTTATTCATATTAACGGTCTTTATCTATATAAAAGTTTATCTTTCAAAACTTACATTTAACATCTTTAAGATCAAGTTCCTTAATTTAATTTTTTTTATCAAGGAAATTTTACATCAAAATCATCATTTGCCAGTAATCTAAAGCCTATTTTCAATAGACCTGTCAAAATATGTATTATGTATAAAATTTAAACCACTAAACATCACATGATCAACATTCTTTATGCTTACACAAGCATTTATTCAGAGGATAAACTCCGTATAGTAGCCACTCAGTGCAAGCCAGAGTAATCAATGAATGCAAGAAAGTTTGTGCATAAAATCCCTATCTAATGCCTACTCACCCAATATCCCCTGACTAGTTTCTAGCTTGTGGCTTTCCCCCTTCAATTAAATTTACAATAGAATCAGCAAAAGGTCAAAAACTGGCATTCTTTGATGTTCTTGTAACAGACTTCTCACTGATGAAAGCCACAAGTTAGAAACTAATCTGGGGATATGGAGTTTATCTTCTATACATAAAATTTAATATTTGAGCATATAGATGTATAATCTCTTCAACAAATCAATGTTGCATTTAAAAGACAAGCTTCTTACAAATTTGCCTTTCTGTCATTATTGATAGTGAACCAGAGTAATTTTATTTTATATCAATAAATCATGCAGATTTCAAGATGGGACGTGAATATTTGGGTAATTGATGTTTTTAATGAGTAATAGAAACTCATCTGACATTATTTTCTTCAAATTATTTTAAAAAGACTGCAAACTAATTTATTTCATTGAAAATTTATAAACATTATTCCATTCACTTAATACTACCAGACAATCCTGATAATAAATGAGATAGCTCTAATTGTGTTTTCCTGAAGATTTGTGATGATAGTATTTTAATTGTATTTATATATTGGACTATTTCCATCATCTAATAAAAGTAGTGAATATTTTTAGAAAAATTTAACTTTGTTTAAATATTGCAAATACATTCAACTGTCAATAATAGCACACACGTTAAGTATATGCCCATTTTGAGAGGTATTATTTTCCCCTCTTTAGGTCTTGCTGGCCTGACCAATGACAGTACTAGCGTGGGAATCAAATCTGAGATCTTAGATTCTTGAATTTTATAGTAAATAAGGTAATGCTCCAACAGCCATCCTTCCGAAGGCAAGTCAGAAATTTCATATACTTATCTATGAAGTTCCCCCTGATTTCACCACTTTTTCTTAGATAAGTATATGAAATTTCTACTCATTGTTGCCTTTGTCAGGATGGCTCGGATAGAGCATTACCTTAAAATTCAAGAATTTAAGGATCCAGGTTCAATTCTTATGCTAGTATTGTCACTGATCAGGCTAGTAACACCTAGAGAAGGGGGGAGAATATCTCTCAAAACCTTGTACATATTCTATCCTCTGTGCTACTACTAACAGTTAAATGTATTTGGAATATTTAAATAAAGTTAAATTTTTCTAAAGTCATTCAATCCTTATATTAGATGATGAAATAGTACAATATATAAATACAGCTCAAATTGTGTTTTGTACTGAATATTAGATGATTAGGGGAATGGACTATCTAAAAGAAAAATACTAAACTCATTAGGGAAATAATTTGATTGGGTAGTTTTAATTTTACACTTTAAGGTTTCATATAATAAAGTCAAATACTGCAACATACGCACTATAGTTTTGTTCAATAAGTCTATATTTTTAAACATTCTACTGACAATTTTTTATAAAATATTTTAATTTCTAGACTTTTTTTATCTTTACATTTGAAACCTCTTAAAAAAGATTAAACAATTGTATATAGAATTTTTTTATTACTACTATTTATTTCAAAGTAATTTTTGTTTCCACTGTGCAAGTTTTTAATCACTATTTTTGAAAGTCACTTAAAGCAAAATTGATTTTATTCAAATGTCAAAGTAAAACTTAGAATTGACTTTTATTAAATTAGATTTCTGCTTACAATTACTTCGCAATCAAGCTCAATGAATGCTCCCAAACTTTATCTTCATTTTTTGGTTTTATCATTTATCTATAGAGAAAAAAATTATTTATTTATTCTTCAAGTTATTATATTCTAATAATGAAACCTTTTTTTTTTCTCCCAGTCTTATAATAAGACCTAATGGCTGTTTAGTCATATTTGAAACATTTTATTTTTATAATAAAACCTTTAACATATATCATATATTGATAATATTTACATTATTTATTACAAACGTTTACAAATAAGACATTTTTAAAGTTAATATTTGAACTTTGCAAAATATAAAGATAAAATACTAAAATCAAAACATAATGATAATGGCTTTTTTCATATTGAATCGTAAGCTTCACCTATTCATAAAAATTATTGAATGAAATATTTATTTGAATTCCATTTGAGAACTGGAAATTAATTTTAATTGAGACATCATAAAATAATGAAAATGTTTTAAAATACACTCATAATTAAAAGTTCAGATAAAATTTCTTCATTGGTGTTTACAAAAATATTTTAACAAATAACTTGTTTTATACACTTTTAATGACTTGTGTTCTTAAAAATAAACATTTTCAAATAAGATATAATTGTAATGTATATTTTGATTTACAATAAATATTTCACAATTATTTTATATAAGAATAAATATGTAAATACTGAAAATTACAATTTTTCTTTCTGAAATAATAAAAGAAAAAAGCATTCTTAAAAAAACCTGATGTCAAATAATCTACCAATCAGTGGTGTTAGCAGTTTTTTTGCATTATGGTATAACCAATCAGGTACTGCCAGCTTCTTTTGAGTTTAGAAATTTGCATATTTGTAAGTTATCTGCACAATACTGACATCTTCAGATTTTTTTAAAACTAATAATTTTAGTTCCAATTTCTATGCAAAAGTATAAACCAATAAACTAGCATTATAACCACAAAATAGTGAAGAAAAGCCAAAATGGCAGCAGTGCTATCATACTTCAAAATAAGTGATTCAGTAGCAACTAGATAAGAAATAATTAATAGCCAGGAGAGAGATACGATTAAAAATATTTTAATTCTTCTAGTTTAGACTAATTTTGAATATAATTTAGATAAATTTTTAGAAAAAAATAAACTACAAATATATGTTCTATAGTCTAAAAGCAATTTGTCCATCATATTAAAAAAAGGCACTTTTAACTCCCACGAATAAAAAAGTTGTTTTTCAACTACTGCTTGATAATTTTATCAAATATACCTTGAGTTCACTCAGTAACAATTTTTAATGATGTACAAAAAATAATACCCTCCCCCATTTCTCATTCCAGTCTATATCTTTTTTCCTTCAAAATATCCAACTACATTATCCAATTCATGTTGATATCAAATGCCTATTTAAGATCACTTAAGTAAATATTAACGTCCTCTTGATTTTATAAACATTTCAACAAAGATTCTCATTTGAAATTGCATGTAGTCTCTGAAAATTTCAGATTTTCCACTCAAACGATAACTTTTATATTAATGCTGGCTTTGGGTTAGTATTTTTAGATCTAGTGTCTGAAGCTACCCTAGCACCTCTCTCTGAGGAGTGCCAAAGCACAAAACCATGGTCAGAAGTTAGGGGGGTTTCCTTACAGAGATATTTTAAATGTTTTCTCTGACTAAGCATTTATCACAAAGTTTGTTGAGCAATTGGCAATACTCATTGTTTATATCTTACAAGCTTAAGAGAATGGGGTCATGTGATCTTTGACTATTTTTTATTTGATTAAATAAAAGACTTATAATTTATATTTTGTAGTTTCTACCAATTTTTCCACCCCTAAAATCTTGCTGTCTTGTGCAAAGTACAGATTGAACAATTGGTAGAATTAGCCCTGATCACGATATTAAATTTATACAATTTAGCATTTTTTGATACTGAATTTACATAGCAACAAAACACATCTCCCAACTTTTGACATTTTATCTCTTCTTCGTAGACAATTTTCAGCTATAGAAAACAACCCTGTAATTTCTTGATTTTGTATTTATTAATTTTCCAAAATTCTCAAGAACTTGAAGAGCTTAAAGAACAAATTAATGGACATTATTTTTACTTTCAAATTATGCACTTCTTTGGGTTTTTTTTTTAACTTTTGATAAAATTAGAATTTTTTTTATACCGGACAAAATATCCAGAACAATTTATAGTTACTTACAATGAAATACCTAAAGTTGTTTATCAATTTCTGGTATCAACAATGGCTTGGTGCTTTCCTTACTGTCAAAAAATTTCCCACAGTGCTTACTAAAATGGTCAATGGTAGAGAATAAAGAAATTGTAATGTCCATATTACATATACCTGACTGAGTAAAAACAATTTTCTCGAAAATCAGGGTTTTTTCCTTGATAATTGTCATAATAAAGTATACCTTAATAGAAAATTAAAGCATCACATGATCACTATCTCTTATACTAGCACATATTTGTTTATAAACAAAGCAAAACTCTCCATACAGTATTGCCACCCTGTGCCAACCAGAGTAATCAATGAATGCCAGAAGGCTTGTGCATAAAATCCCTATCCAATGCCTACTCATCCCATATCCCCAGACTAGATCTAGATGCAGTGCTCTCAGATCCAAAGCTCCTCACTGATGATGGCCACAAGCCAGAAACTAGTCTGGGGATATTGGATGAGTAGGCATTAGATAGGGATTTTATGCACAAGCCTTCTGGCATTCATTGATTACTCTGGTTGGCACAAGGTGGCAATATTGTATGGAGAGTTTTGCTTTGCTTATAAAGAAAATTAAAGGCATTTAAATTCAAATAGCAGATCTGAAAGAAATAATAATTATAAAAATTATAATTTTGTAATTTAGCAGGTAAAAATAATTACCCTATTTTAAGTAATTCTTCAGATGGTGATATGCAAAAGTGTTCCATTGCATAATTTAAGAAGATTTAAGATTTTTAATAAAATTATATATGCAATTAATTTAATTTCATGGCTAAAAATATCTGGTGCGTTTAAGGAATTTAAAAATTTTACAGAATAGTGGAAAAACTCCCTGATTTAGAGACTTACAAACATGCAATGTTAATTTCAACTTTTCCTAAGCCAAAATGATTGGATTTTAGGAAACATATCAGTTTTTGGGGATAAAATGGCTTATTCTTAAAACCAAGATTACCCACATCAGGCAATATAACCACAACCTAATCATTTATATCTTTTGTTGTCACATATAACTGACTATTATCTAATGAAACATTGCTAGTCTTTTATTACCGAGTTTTAATCAAATGCCACAAATTAATTTAACTCTGTAGAGGTTGTGGGCAAAAAAATTGTGAAGTTGGTTATGTGCTAAAATGGCATTGGGGGGGGGGGGGTAAAACATTGCAAATTTGCATTTATTATATTATATGGTTAAATACATGGTTTTTAAAATTTATTTTCAATTACAGTCTGGAAATTATTAAATAAAGAAATATAAAGAATAAAAAATGTTATTTTCAAATAATGAAAACATGGATATTGCTAAAAAATGTCTATTAAGTAATCATAATCTTCAATAGTTGACTTTGCAAAATGTTTATAACAGTCACTGCAAAACAATATTGCTATGCCCAAGGCATAAATATTTTTCGCAATATCTCTCTGATACAATTTATTATCAAATATCATATATAACCTTATGAAACCCATTACAACCAAATTGTCGGCTTAAATGTTACGGTTTGACATTAGCATGCAAACACACAGCTTGTCATGACCTTGAATCTATGCACCTAATGTATGGAATAATATTTATGAAGAGTTTGTTTACATTTCTCAGCTCAACCATGATCTCTCCAGAATTAAGCTATTATTTTTGCAGTTTTGTTCATGTATTTATTTAAAGAGAAAGTTTCACAGTATCTTATCATATACAGAATCTTTCCCAAAATCCAATAATTGATAAAGTTTGTCTTAAAATCCTCTACAAAAAGAGTAATAACACTTCCCATTTAGTGCATTAAGCGGCGTGTCACACCAGAACCGCCTCGTTCTATAAAAAGCTTATATTAAGCTTTTGTCTGACTTTGTAAACTTGCCCTATACAGTAACTGAACATTGTTGCAAAATTTTAATATTAAAATGTGAGCACTAAAGTAACTTTTCTGAACTATTGTAGAAATTTAATATAAAATATTAGCAAAATTTGTTTCACAAAAAAAACGTACGGCAACATTATAACATTCACAATAAAATAATCCATTTTAAACAGCTCGGCAAACAAAGTTTCTGGAAATTGAAAGTACCTGATACAGAATCAATTTTGAAACATGCATGGAGAGAAAATGAATATTGATATACAACATGGAAGAAAGAGTTTATATATTAAACCACTGGTGCACAACCTTTTTATACTTGTGTCCTCTTCCTCGGACGAAAATTTGACAGGATCCGTTTTGTTTTTATCGTGCATAAATACGAAAATGTAAATAATAATCATAATAAAATGATAGTAGTTTTAATTAATATACAAATTTATATTTCCAATGTTTTAATATTAAGCACATACAATTTGAAATGAAATTTTTGAAACAAATTGTATACATACAAAAAAAATTATGATACATATAAAAACAATTTATTTTTATCATATGATTTTTATCTATTTTTAAAAAGTAAATTCTTACAAAAAAACAACAACTTATTCAAATCTTAAGAGAATTTCTTAAACATTTTGCAATTGGCAACAATTTTTTCACGACTTCCCGAGGGATCACAACTCGCAGTTGCGCATCATTGCATTAAACTTATAGTAAAAGAAAAAAACAAGAGAATATTTTTATAGTACAGTTTTTCCTTTATTTTTTAAATATCTTTTTAAAATATGTCAAGGACTCTATCTATTTTTTATTTTAATAAAATAATTTTTCTAAAAAAATGATGGATTTATTTTACAAATTTCATTTTCTAGGATTGTATTTACATTGTTTCTATGTTCAATTTAACAATTATTATCCAATATAAAATTTTGGGAGTTGATACATTTCATAAGCAAATTCTTCATGATGGTTAGCATCGTAATAAATACCTATATAATCTACTTCTAAATTAAACGGTCCATTATTTTTATCCCCACAAGTAATTCCAATACTAGTTATTTTACGCAATGGCAGAGGAGCCTGCTTATCTTGAATTCTTCCCTTACTGGATAAAAAGAATTTAGAAAATGGAATCTGAAATTAAAAAAAAAAAAAGATGTCTTCAAAGAAAATAAATTTGTTATTTAAATGAGTAATTTAAGATAAAACCATTGGCAATATTTTGTTATGTATAGTGTGCGAGCATGGATATATGTTTGTGACAATTTAATTCCCGCAATGTTCTTCATAAATATACATGTAGAAATATCCATCAGTGGCTACTGCCACCTTCAAAGTAGTCCCCTTGTGCATCTATACACTGATTAAAACACCTTCCCATTTCTGGAAGCATATCTGGAATTCATTTTCAAGAATACTGTTGAGCAGCAGTTTTCTTTTAAATATCAGTTATATAGAAATTTTTTATCCTTTCAGTTAATTGTGGAAATAACCAAAAATCACAGGGAGCTAAGTCAGGTCAATAGGCAGGATGGTCTAGTTGTGCAATTGGTTTTTTGGCCAGAAAATCTCTAGCAATGAGCACATTGACTTTTGATCACCCACTTTTATGCCAAAGTGTATGCATGGATATTTATTACCTTCTCAATAGCTAACTAACAACTAGTTCGATAAAATTTATATGTGTTAGTTTAAAGACGTTTAAGCACAAATGTTCAATACTCTTATGATTTCGTTACAATTAGGTCACAGGTGACACCACATGACCATTCCGGGAATTAAATTACCACACCTTGTACATATGCATAAATTAAATTACCAAATGGAAAGTTGAGCTAATATTGCAGAATTTATTATAATCAAGAAATAATAATTGATCATAATTAATGATGGTTTACCAGTCTGCTAGCTTTTAATAAATTACATGATGCATTCCAGTGAAAATGTGATTAGTTACTGGTTCCCTTTCCAAGCTACCTGAAGCATCATCTCTGAATCAATATATGTATTATGTAGCAATATAGTTTAGTTATTCACCACAAAATTTTACGGCATTATCATATCATGATCACAAATTATGACTTGAAATATGTTTTATATTATAACCCATTGCAGAACAACATGTTAACATTTAGATTTTATTTTAAATTGGGCAAAACTGCTACCGAACCATTTGAAATGATTCAAACAGTACATGGTGGTGGACATGAATCACAAATATATTGCAAGATCTTGTGATGGCAGGCAGAACATTGAAAATGATCTATGAAAATACAAAACTCAATCTCACATTTCATGTCATAACTCATGACCTAGACATGTTAGCATCTTAAAATTTTTATGAAGAATAACTTCTGCTACTATGTAATTCAAAAAGTGTTTCAGGCAGTTTGAAGTAAGATCCAGTCACTTTTTCACTAGGAATCACTATATATATATATAGGTCACATTCCCAGAAGATATAATAATAAATAGATGGATAACTTAAGTCAAATTGGATCCCAAAACGTGAACGATCTAGAAAGAGACCCCATAATGAATGAAATAAGGAATCGTGGATTAAATCTTGGAGAGTCCTTCATCTTACAGTAGTATCATAATAATTCAAAATGATGATAACGATGAGTGAATTAGACAAAATAATGAGAACACTGATACTTTTACTAATATGGTGTAGTACCAATATTAACATCAAAAATTGATTCTATTGCATACGAGCTACTAGATCCAATAAGATATTGACTTATTAAGAGTAGCTTGTGATATTTAAATCAGAAAAATGGTTTTAATAAGTAAGATGTATATCATGTTCTTAGTTCTCAAATGAATATTTCGACACATGGATTATATCAACTGGTGCATTATCATCTTAAACAATGATCATATTGCCAAAATGAATATTTGCAACAAGGCTTTTTTTTTCTTCTATATCTTTTACTAAAAAATTCATAAAAAAACAAAACATACAGAATGTAAATTGTATTGCTATTTTTAAAATGTCATTTGAAGAGAAACAAATCTATCTATACACTAGAATCTATCTTACGCGTGCCATTTTCCAATTACGTTTACTGAGATATATTCATTTCCTTTTGATTTCAGACTACTGATGAAATGTTGGTAGAAGCATATTAAAAGAATAAATTATTTAAAAGCTATAAATCTTTTAAAAATACTTTAAATATTATCTAGGATAATACTGGAGAATAACTTTTATATATCTATTTTTCAAAAGTATTCTATATTTTGGTGGAAGTTGTCGTTGAAGCAAAGTGTGTTATAGAATCCTGTAAAACATCAATATTATTGTAACACTTGAATCCATTTTCCAGATTATGGATACTTTGTTGTACCAAAGCTTGTAAGAGACGATTAAATTTTACTTTCTACTGAAATCCAATGTAATTTCTATAGATTGGCAGTCTTAGTTTGAAGCAAGCAGTTTTTCTGTGAATTCTCGAGGCTATACAATTAATCAAATGACAATGGCAATTTGTCACGGAATAAAAAGATGAGTGATCCAAAAAAGGGATTTGCTTAGTAACACATATTTATAAGAATCATGGTTTTAATTATTTTCCATTTCAGTGATACAAAGAGTAGCTTGCAGTTTCCATGGTGATATTCTTTAAGTAATTCTCATTAAATATTTCTTGGTTTATATTGGGTAGCAGCTAAAATTTTCTTTGCTACTCTCTCAAATCTATCTAAGGTTAGTCTAAGCTCATCTAATTTAATTCTCATGCCAATTTCATCTTTTATACCTGCTTGCTTGTTAACTAGTGTTTCTTCATAGCTACTATTTAAAAATAGTATATACTATATATCTGCTTACGACAACAAACTCTGATTTTATTTTAATAGTCCTTTCTAGCTTTATTTAATAAACAATGCAACCCAATTATTGTAGACAATTAATGAATTTGCTTATCATACTTATTTATACTATTAATTTCTTGTTTACTCCATCATTTAGGAATTTAATAAACTTTTAAAGACTAAAATTCATATATATATATATATTAATTTACAAAAAAAAAACAACTGATTTTCCTCTTACAAATATAAGAACATATATACATATATAAGGCACATGCAAATATATACTTTTGCAATTATTTTATAATACTTCACTTTGTATATTATAAGATTATTAATTTGTAAATTAATATTTAATAAAATTATTACTTAATGATATTTTCATTAGCGATGAGACTATGTCTCATTATCTCTTTCCTTTGAGGTAGGGACTGTTTGTTTCAATAACTTTCCCCTTAAAGGCAAAACAATATATATTTCTTGAGAGGTTTAGCTTCCTTTACATTTTATTTTTTATCATTTTCTTTCTTTTTTGAATCTTTAAGCACATAGCATCTGTGCTATCAAAATTCTGTAAAAATCCACATTTTAATATTAATTTTCTTTTACAACTTTAATGATATCCAAACTTTCATTGATTCACTGTTTAGAAGGTCTTATAAATGGAATGGATTTGTCCACAAAGATGTCGACTAAAATTGTCAGACAAGTTTGATTTACTACATAATATTTTGAGTCGTTCTTGATCTAAGTGTAAATACATGGATCAGCGTATTTCTGATGTTCTAAAATACTATCATATCTTAATACATATTATTTGATTAGGACTAATAATCATGGTGGTATTGACATATAAAAAAATTTTCCTCATGAGTATTAAAACGTTATTCAATTAAATCAGTGCCTTCTAGAATTATGCTTCAAATTTATTATCAGTAAAATCTTTAATTATGGTGATGAAATACCAATAACTATCCCTTTTTTGAAACTGGTGAATTTCATATGCAGCACAATACTTACTACGATTTGTTAATATCAGAGTCACAAGCTGGGTTTAAGAAGATTAATCATTCCAAAATTGAATTATCATTAAAAAAACAAAACAAATTGAGCATTTAATAAAACAAATATACGAGAATCAGGAATTATGATTCTGGTTCAAAATAATCTAAAATCAAAAAGAAACATCTGGGAATAAATTCTCAGTGCAGGTAATAGAATGAAAACACAATAAGCATGACTAGTTTGGACTGTCAGCATAACAACTTGATGAACAAATATCTTCAAAAGCATATCTAATAAATATTCTGTCCAATGGATGTTTAAAAAAAACAGAAATATCAAATCTCAAAAATCATTTCCTACAACTTTACTAATGACAAAATCAGCATGCTTACATTTTCTTTGATATTATCCTTAATTCAGGGAAAAGAGATTTCAGCTTAGAACATTGCATATGCCCTTAATTCTCTTTTCGTCTTTAAACAGAAATGCAGAATTTCCATATTGTTTGACTTTTAATTATATAGATTCCAAAATTGGATGGTTGATATGGGAAGCTTTAATGAAAATCTTGTTAGCTAACTACATTTATGAAATTTGTTTTTAATTTCCTTTTTTTTTGCTTGAGATAGTTAAATTTACTCATCCTTTCTTCATTTTTTATACTGATGATGTCTTCTAAATAATGGACAATAAGGTTTTGATCAGCGTACAGCTATGTTTAGTGAATTGCAAGCAAATACCTACAAATCCATATGGATTTATTGAGCATTTTATGAAATTAATTTTCCATTTGCAGGGTTTATCATTGTCTATGATGAGAATTAATATCTACTGAGAAAAAACAATTCGGTTCTTTCATGACACATTCACATGCTTTAGACTGGGGTTCCTAAGTGACATCAAAATACGTCAAATATCTTTTTTTCTAGTTTTTCTATTTGGCCAATATAAATGGTATGTTATTATCCGAAACGATGGTCTAAGTCTTATCAATTAAAGAAAACTATTAGGTTTCTGTCTGTACTTCTGGAATTGGCTTTCTGAATAGAATATATTTTGACAAATTTAGTACACACATCATACATCATAATAGAGTATTTTAGCTTCTTAAATAGAGTCAATGTTCATGATAGTAGTTGTCAATGAATCAATAAAATGGCTGAGTATGATAAGACATAATGGATATACATTTTATTCAAGTTAGATATTAAATCACAATTTCCAAGTATGGACAATACTGCATAAAATTTGCTTCATCTTTTTAGGTCCATAGTTTCCAATTGTGATGGCGAATATAGATAATCAATTTTTCTTCAGTACTAGGCAGGACAATTCTACATATATTTTCATGCTTAATCAAGTGCAGGTTACATAATCTCTTTAAATGCTTTATGGATAGCTTTAATAAAATGACACCTTTATATTTTTGGTTTTATCTCTGATAAAATTGAAAATTAAACAGAAAAAGATAAGATTGGAGACCTTAAAGATTTGAAGGAAAATAGAAAAAATAAGTTGCAAAAATATAAATAATAATGTAGAAATGTTGAAAATTTTATGAAAAAAAAGAGAGACTTAGCTGGAAAGCTATAGGTAGAAGAAAAAAGACGACCAATTACTTTAAAAAAATTAAATAAATAACAGAGTAAGATGCAGACAGGCTTGGAGAAAATGGGCTACTTGGTTTGCTTTGGGGGAACTATCTTTTGGTATATGACTAAAATAATAATGATAACTTATAAGTTAAAATAAAACATTTTTTAATAAAAGCAAAAGTAAAATAAAGAGCTAAAAAATTTTTTTTATATTAAATACTTTTATTTACCATGCACTAGAAAGCAAAAAAAAATATAAAAAATGAAATGGTTTCTTTAACCACAATTGAAATTTTTAGATTTAATTATAAAAGCTTGGGGGATCCAGAAATTAATTAAATCAAATTCTTGTTATGAAAAATTGGGATTGACTTCATTTCTGCCCCCATCCTCCCAATGCTTTTATTTCAAATTAAATCTAAAATTCCCAATTGTATGTGAAAAAAGTTTTTTTTTTTTACTTTTTAGTGCACAGTAAATAAAAGCATTTAATAGAGAAAAATTTTTTTTATCTCTATTTTTAATCTTTTAGTATTGTCACAGTAAATGAAAATTATATTGTACTTTAAATCAATTTGATTTATAATTCATATATATATATCACTAGATATTTTTACTATAAGTTAATATGTATATCCTTATGTATATATCATATTTAGTATGTGTCATAATAATATATGTATATAATAAATCATTAAGTAACTAAAAATATCATTTTAAGTGAAAAGTAACATCTTTTGCTTTTGACTGAAAATTTTTATTTTTTAAAAAAAAGTTTATCAGAACTATATATTGTAGACAGACTTCATTTAATACTTATGATTTTACTTTAAATTGATTTGACATTTATAGTTTATACATGTTACATTAGATATTTCTGCATTAAGTTAATACTCAGATTCTGAATAATGCACAATAAGCAAAGATTGGCTTTTGGGTGAGTGCGTATAAATTTATATTAAAACAGCACTTGAGTGAAGATTGATTAATTTCCACATATATTACAATAAATATTGTACTGTAGAAAAAATAAATATTTATCAATATATGTATATATTATTTTAGTATGTGTGCATAATTATATATTACATGTAATAAAATATTAATTAGCTTGAAATATGAAGACATCCTTCTGTTGAAAAGTTTGACAGTTTTTCTTTCTATCTGAAATTTTTTTTTTAAAAAAAAATTCTTAAAACTAAATTATAAACTAACTTTATTTTAGTCTAACTTAAAAGAAACTTATAATTGAAATCAAATAAATTGTGTGCATTACTTAAAACATATTGAAGCTCTAAGAACATTTTTTAAATTTGATATCAAAATTTTCCTATACAGTAATTCATATCTAAGAAATTAGCATCTACCTAAAATATTAAAGTGCCTTATTACTTTGGTAGTGATTTTTAAAAAATGTATCAAATTTCAACAAATTATATTGAATTTAAATTTATTAAACCTAGATTTTAAAATATCATTATAACTTTGAATTGAAGCCAAAAAAAAATCTCTATACCACCCTCTTGTGAGCCTTACTTAAAACACTGAAATTCTAAAAATAAATTGTAAATTTGATATCACAATTTTTCTACCCACTAGACCAAATCTAAGAAACTAGGTCACCTACTTTGCCTATTATTTTTTTTTATGTAGCAAATTTGAATCAAATCTGTTGAATTTAAATCTATTATATCCTTGATTTTAAAATTTTATTTGGTAGTCATCTGAAATCTGGGCACGGCCACCATGTGTCAAAAAACAAAAATGCTGTTTCTGTGGCCGACTTTACGGCTAATATATTTAATATTGTATTAACCCATTTAGGCAAACCGCTTTACATGACATTGCACAAAAATATTACGGCCTGTTTTGTGCTTCAAAACTATTTATGCCTATTTGTTCTATTCATAGCTGATTACCGATCGCTTGAGGGTGTTTTAATTTCAAGTCGCTACAACTTTTCAAATCTCCATAATAGAGTAATGTCATTTATATTTAAATAATGTTAATTACTAATAATTGTCATATGGTCCACACCCTTCCCTAAAAAAATTTTAATATGTAAAAAATTGGCAAAGGGTATGTTCGAACATGCTTCGACAAAGCTCATGCGCTAAGTCACGTTTCAGCGGGGAAAATATACGAGACCAATAAAATGTCTGAGAAGAACATGCAATTTTTAAACTTTTAAGAATGAGGGAGACTGTGTCCGTTTTTGAGGCACATAATGTCCTCCCAAATACCAGACTTTTTATTACAATAAAATAATAAATAAGTTCAAAAAGTCCAAAGTTTGTGTACTTTTTTTTCCCCTTTCATTAGAAATTGACAAGTATTTGGATTATCTTTTTTGCAGCGGGGTTAAAATAAATAACTTTTTTTTTTTACTTTTTGTTAATAATAACAAAGTATGAAAGCCCCCCCAAAAAGCAGTTTATTGTAGAAGGCAAAAAAAAAAAAGGTAATTCAAGCGAAATATAAATAAAAGCAAAAATTGATAAAAAGTTGTTGAAACAAAAGAAATTATTGACATTTTGTTACAATTATTTTTCCGAGTGTGGGGGTAGGAGTTTGAAAACAATTTTTTAATCCCAAAAAACACAAAAGTTACTTTTGATTTAAGAAGAAGAAAAACAATTTGGTCAAACCCCCCCCCCCACAAAGGTTGAATAAATTCAAAACAATTCCCAAATAATTGCATTATATTTTTTCAGCAGGGTTATAAAATAAGTGGTGTTAAAATAAATGACTATTTGTTTACTTTTTTGTTAATAATAACAGTACGAAAGCCCCCCAAAAAGCTGTTTATTGTAGAAGCCAAAAAAAAAAGGTTAATTCAAATGAAATATAAATAAAAGTAAAAAGTAAAAAAAAATTGTTTAAAAAAAGAAAAATTATTGACTTTTTGTTACAATTATTGATCCGAGGGTGGGGATTTCAAAACAATTTTTGAACCCCAAACAACACAAAAGTTACTTTTGATTTAATAATAAGAAGAAAAACAATTTAGTCAACCAAAAAAAAAAAGGCAGAACAAACTCAAAACAAGTTCCAAATAATTGTACCATTATATTTTTTCGGTGAGGCTAAAACAAGTTTTTTCATTGTGAAATAGTCCAAAGTTTTAAAATTCAGAAAAATAAACACAAAATTAAATTACCAAAATTTGTTGAATAAAGAAAAATGTCGAGTTAAAAAAAAAAAAAAAAAAATGAATATTTTATAATTTGTTTAATAAAAAAGAAATCATGTTATAAATGAAATAAAAATTTGTTTAATCAAAAAAAAAAGTTCTATATAAGAAAAGTTGCGGCAGCTCAGTAATGTTACATCTGATTGATTTTTGTATTGCATCAATGCCCCAAGCGGCCATGCCCGGATTTCAGATGATTACCTTTTATTTTAATTTAAATAGTAAGTGATTAGAATAATTTACAACAAATAAACCAAACAACAAATAGATATTGTAAATTTAAGTAAAAGCATTTTAAAAAATCAATATTGATTGTCATGCAATACAGATAAAAAAAAAGGACATTTAATTATCTGATTCACATAAATATATAGAACTTTGACTAATTAATATTCATAAATGAGTAAATGTCAGATTTATAATAATTCTATAAGCAAGTTGACTCAAAACACAGATATTTTTGAATTTCAGGATATTAATTTGATAGTAAAAAAAAAAGAGTAAAAGGTTTCTACTGGACTTGAGTTCAGATGCATTAGATTAAATTCTTTAATGATAAAGATCATAATCTAAAAAACTGGTCGGGAAACATGAATATAATAACATTGGTTTGAATGGAATAGCATTACCATCTAGAATCCATTAATCATTTGAGTGTACGATAAATGACTAATAGATTGCAGAAATTTATTCTTGACAGTATGTTAATTGCAACAGTAAATAGTTATGTGACATTGGAATATTCCTTTATTATTGTGAGACTAATATTATTACTGTAATAAATATACAATGTCAGTGCAGAATTTAAAAAAAAATTTAAATCATTGCCAAATTTATGCTAATTTGATAGACATACTAACAGTCAAATAAATTAAAAGTCTTAAAATGACTTTAAAAGTTATTTTTTACCTTTGACATTTGCCAGTAAGGTCCTCCTCTTGTATAGAGAGGATAATTATAAATATCATTCCATGTAATATCATAATATCCTGCTGTACCTATGTTGATCATGTATGTTCGTCCATCACCTCGTACTTTTAGCATAAGATGAGTAAACATTGACCAATCTAAAGAAGTTTCTCTTTTAAATGACTTCTAAAAAGTAAAAAAAATGAATCGATACATTTAATTAAATTATAGGCTACAGAAGTATAAAACTTTCAAATTTACTTAAAACAAAAAATGAATACAAGGATATATTTAAATAAATTATGAGCTATAGGAGTATAAAACCTCCTAGAGTTACTTAGAATCCTCAGTTATCTGGAAAAATTTCCAAGTTCTATCAAAATTTCTAGGGCATGGATATGTAGACAGATGTGTTATCTATTATGTTTTATATATATCATATAAGCATAATGCATATAAAATCCAAACAGAAGTAACCAAACTTCACTAATAAGCTATGAATCAATAATACTCTTTATATGGCAGCAAACAATAATACTTTATGGGAAAGTGTAGTTCCTTCTGTTTGGATTTCATATATCTCCATGAATAAAATTACACGATATTACTATAATGTTAAAATTCTATCAATGTTTTCTAACCTACTAATTTTAAGAACTTTGATATTATACTTTCAAGTTAATTTGTAAGGGCGCCCAAATCAAAGCAGGTTTAATAAATTATTTCTTTTCCATGAAAGAATCATTAATGTGAAAAATTCTGCTTTTTAAAAACAAAAAAGGAGAAATTTACGAATATTAGCTCTCCGCAAAAAAAGGTATTCACATTGTCAAATTTATGTCTGCAGTAATGAAGGACTCCATATTTAATATTATAGCTTGAAAATAAATCCAAAAGAAACAATATACTATTTTGGATACATTTAATAAATTCTTGAATTCTGTCCAAATATGTGACAGAAATTCTCATATGACTTACTCTTTACCATACATATATAGGTTAAATATCAGTATATTATTATTTTCAACCCTATGAAACAACTGCAATATAAGTCTCATCAAGTTTAAAATATTTTCTACAATTCAATAATTCTTTTTGACAAGACTGCAGAATGCTTACTTATCTGGCAATTTCTTAAATCTGCGTGTATTTTATTTTCAATTTCTGCTTGCTCTCTCAAAACATATTTCTTGAATCTGCATGTATTTTGTTTTCATTCTCTGCTTGCTCTCTCAAAATATATTTCTCCACATCTTATTTTAAGGCCTGTTATCTCTGTATTATTTTTCTAATTAAGTGTCCAAGTCATAAAACTATGTGCTAATGAAATATATTTATTAAAAATCTTTTCAAGTATATATTTTCTTTTTAACACTTATGTTTTCTGCCAAATACATTCTATCCAAGTTGTATACCTTGTATTTCCATAGGTATTGAGAATTTGATCAAATGTTAACTTTTAATTAATTAGTAATCTTTATATTTATATATATATTGTAACAGTTGTGTTACATAGCACACAATAACATAAGTGTGTGTGTGTGTGCTCAAATATAAATAAAGTTGAAAGAAAAAGTAAAAATAAACACAAACAAAAATTTTGTAAATATTTTCTACATCTTGGATTAATCATAGTAAAAGATTAAATAATTTTGAATTTAAAATAGAATTTTATTATAAATTAAACATTTAAAAAAGTCTAATAAATATTTTTACTGAATTCTGATTTTGAAATTAAAAATAAGCATGTTATATGATAAAATGTCTATTGACAATTATAAAAATTTCTATTATCTATCTTTGAAATTTTTAAATTAATGCTTGTATACATTTCTCTATCTATATAGAAATTTTTGTAGATCACACTTTTGATAAAACTTTATAAAGTTGCTTTTGAAAGGATTAAAAGTGATTTTTTGAAGTTTTAATTAATATATTTTTGCCACCCAATCTAGCTATAAAAAGGATTGATAAAAAAACATTACAGGATTAAGTTGGTGAGAAATTTAGTTTTTTTTTGTTGTAAAAATTGACTGGCAGTAGTTGGTATTTGGAGTTATAAAAAATAGCTTCCATGAAAAAGTGTTTGAAGGCAAGGAGGCAGTTGCTACCAGTTCACTATACTAGAGTTTAGATGCACCTAGAAGGAAGACCCAACTTGTCTCTATAGCCTTAACACTTTCATGGATCACTTTCGTTATTGGTCAAGTGAAGTAAAACTCAAACTTTTAATTGGTTTTAATTGGTCAAGTGACAAACTCTTTGATACAAATATTTTCATCTTTTAGTATATATTAATTTTAGTTTCGTTTTCAAAAAGTATATTAATTATTTGTAATGTTAGGAAAGTAAACGAAAGTTATTTCAAAAATATATTTTTATTTGTATTTTATAGAAATATTCAAAAGCGAAAAAATCAAAGAAAACATTAAGCAAATTAGAAGCAATGTAAATGTCATTTAAATCCCTCCCAGATTTCACGTTACGAATTTTTTAAGAATTTTTTAGGAAAAATCTTAACAACTTTCTCAAAATAATTATACTTTCAGCATATTATTAAAAAAATACACCAAAAATACATTATAATGCCAGAAAAATATTCTAAAACATTAATCTTTGTTTGAAAATCAAATAAACAGCTTGGAGCAATCTCAACTCTTGACAAGATGGCAAAATTGTTGCTACGGCTGGTTTCTTTTTCAATTTACAATCATGTAAAGTATACAATTTTTAAATAAAACCTTACTACTTTTGTAAAATCTCTATATTTTTATCAGATTTTATGAAAATTATTTATAATATGTACGAAACATAACAAAAAAAAAACACTCCAAAACATATATTTTCATTTTAGCGGTGAAAAAATATTTAATGGAATCATCAGCCAATAAGAATTGAGAATAGATTGAAAATAGATTATCCAACCAATCAAAACTGGCCTTCTTCTTTTGTTTAACTTAAAACACTCCTAGTATTGATTTTTTATTTGTAAAATAATTCAGAAGAGCGCATCTTATAGGCCTTGCTCTAAGCTTTAATACGGGTATTTTTTCTTCACTGTAACTAAAAAATTGGCTGAGTTAGAGTGATCTAAAGGTGACAACCGCAAATATGTGGTTCAGGCTATTAAAGTGTTAAATGTGGACAAAATCTATTTGATCCTAGACAGAAAGGAGATCATTGCATGCCAACAGTTGCCTGGACTATAACTGTACTGCTGATCACAATTACGAGAACATCAACTTTCTGAAGAATTAATTATAAATATGCTGATGTATTTATATGCAGAGAAGTACAAATAAATGTATATATACGAAGCATAACTGGTGAGTAATGATATATATATCAAGACTGATATTTTAAATAATTTTGTTAGTGAAAATGATATTTAAAATCTTTTTTTTTTAAAAAAAGTGAAACAAGTAAATATTTTTGCTTGGATTAAAAAATCTAAGAATAATGAATTAATTCATTGACTATCTTATTTTTTTTAAAAAAAAAAAAAAATAGAAAAAACATCTTTTTAGAGTAATCTGTCAAAAAAAAAAAACTTTTACCAACTTCCAAAAAATTGATAGTATTTTTTTTTAAAAGAAAAAAAAAACTGTAATCAGCAAAGAGAAAAATTTACTATTAAAATAACAAATGGAAGTATACTTTCAATATTGAATTAATTATGAAAAATATATTATTGTGAGAAAATATGATATAAATACTAATGTGCATATATATTTCTATGCACATAAGCATATATGTTAAACCATTAATAAATTACATATAAAAAATTTCATTTATTTTGACAAATTCAAACAGGTTAATAAATTATGCAGCATGTCTGTATGATGATATACAAGTTTTATGTAAACCCATTGTGGTATTTTATGGCTAGTCAAATGTGTTAAGAAATTATTATACCACATCTGTGTGCGTAAATACTAATACCTGTCAGATAAACACATATGTAAATTTTAATCATTTATTTTATTAAATGACAATTCAAAATATGTTCAGAAATTATTATGCCACATGTCTGTGTGTGTATACATCAATGTGTGTCAGATAGACATGTAAATTTTAATCATTTATTTTATTATTTTCTGACAATTCAAATATTCAGAAATTGTTAAGCCACATGTCTGTGCTGACTGTATTTTAAGTAAACCCATTGGAACATATATGTAAATCACAATATAATTTGAATTTTGTATGTTAATCGAAATCAAGTTTTATATGTGTATACCCGTATTCTAGAGACTATAATGTCTTTATTGTTATTAAAAAACTTGTCTTTCATTGTTAAAATTATTCCAGTGAACTTAATTCTAAAGATTTAGAATATTATAAGTTGCATCATCTCTTGATCGCAATAAGTTACAGAGCTTATATTCTCTGAGCTAGATTTGAGCATAAGTCTATTATATGAAGGGGGTGTGTATTAGTGCCTATGGGCATCCAGTCTATATATCCTAGTTGGTGCTAAAAGTATATTCTTTAAAGTCCATGCACTATATTTTATTTTAGTATTTATCAGAATTTAAGTTTATGGTTGGCCAGTACATTAATGGTACTAAGTGACCACAGAATTGATGATGATCAGCATATTTTAATATCCCAGCATTACTATTTTTATGGTTGTATATTCTATGGATGAGCATTTTACTTTGTGCATCCAAATTAATAGTTTAAATAATTGCCATGGGCTAGCAAAAGCTAAATAGTAGGCCTGGTTTACAGTAGACCCATTTTAGATCCAGTCACCAGATTGATTGTTGAATTATTTTATTCATGATGATGGATGATTATTACTTGGTGAATCTATTTAATTATACTTATAGCTACACTAATGAGTTAACTGGGCTGATCTTCCAGAGTAATCTCACAAGAAAATCTCTCATGCACTTATAAGTAATGTTATATATTATAACATTACTTATATATTTTTTGATATTAAATATTACTTTAATAGGTATTAGTTGGTTAGGCATACTGTGGCCGCTAGTTACTACCCTTTAATATTATATCTTATATCTAAAATATTATACTTAAATTTCATTATTTTAATATATTTATTTTTGAATTGGGGTTGATGATTTCTCCATCACCCCAGGTTCACCTCAAACTTACCCCTTCCATTATAATATATATAACTTTAGTATATTTAGTTTTATCTTTAGTCCTGCAACTATGAAACATTATTTATAAAAACAATTATATCTTTTATAGAATCTATATGATTGAAGAAATAATCATTTAATTTAGAGACATTTCTGTTTTGAAAAAGATTTCTACGAAGTGAAAGACAAAATTCATGTACTATTGCTATCATTATGCTTCATGATGAAGTGGAATCACATATGCCAACCATAACCGTAACTGGGTTTGAATCCTGGTAAAATAAAATTATAAAACTTTTGTTGACTCCAATTGAGCTTCAAATTTTTCATTTAATTAATTAGGCATCAGCCAAATGCAGCTATTAATTCAATATTGGTTGAGAAATGGGTATTTAATCAAATAATCACAACCAGGAAGTTGGCAATTCCGATAAACTGAACATCTTTCCTTCATTGCTCTTTGATGAAGTCCTTGCCTGGTAGAGAACTAGGTAAAGATTGTTCTATTTATATATAGATATATATTATGCAAATTCAGTAAATATATATACGCCTGGGTCTTATTTTGTGCAGAAAACGCGCACAAAAGAAATCGCACAAAAATAAACTTAACTTACCTTGAAAATGGGGGAAATGTTCCAGTAATTTTCAGAAATCGCATAAAAGCAAAGCAACAAGGAAAAATTACTTTAAAATTTGCATTAAAAAAATAAGGAAATAAAGTATGACTAATAAAAAATTTTAAATATTTGAAAAAAATTAATACAAGACAAACTTTTTTTTAATAACTACAGTATTTAATTTTACATTTTTTTCATACATATTTTAATCATTATCACTTTTTGACAATATGTGTTCATTTGTGAACTAGTAAGAAATCAGATTCGTGACGTGATGTACAACTAGCGCCACTTTCAGTCGTAGGCTGTGTTAATGGTTTTCTGTTTCTATATTAAAAAAATGAGATCGCAATCAAAACAAAAAAGATTATACATTATCATTAGAAAGATTATTTTCTGTTTACAAAATCAATAAAATCTTCATTATTATTTATTTTAAAAATCTAAAAAAATATTTATTTCTGTTAATATCTAACAAAATACCTTTTAAAAGTTTAAAATTTTTGAATATTTATTGCGATATTTTTATACATACGTATAAATCTATTATTATTATTTACTCATTAGTATACCGCAGGTTATTTACATAGAAGCTAAGATTCTAAATACAGCTTCAGGCCATATTCACGTTAGCTGCTAATATAACGGTTATACTTTCGGAAAAAAAAAGTATTTCAAGTCAAAATAAGTTATTAATAATTTAAATTTCTTGATATCTAATAAATATAGTGAAATATGAAAGATATTAAGAAGAAACATGAATCGCATAACTTCAAAATCGCATTAAAATAATCCGCATAAAACGAGACCCAGGTGTATTTTTAGGAAGTACTGGTTCGCAATTATCACTCTTCATTAAATATTTAATGATCGGTAATCACTTTCTATTATGTTAGAAATTATTACATATATATATTCAAACTTAAATGTAATCTTTAACCTTTAATAATGATCAAATATATCTATATTTCTGTCTATAAATGCAAGACCAATTTCACATTTTAATTATTCACCTCAACACCTACATTTCAAACATATGGTCACAAACATTGATAAAAATAAGCTAATACCATTCCTAATATGAATTTCAATCCAACCAGGTCTCTTTAATTGGGCTTAATCCCAAGTACTACAAAATGTTGTTTTTCTTTTATTAACGTAATGAATGATTTAAATGAAACAGTATATTGGCAGCCATTAACATGTTTAATATTTACAAATGAATATTTGAAATATAACAATAACGAGTAGAAGAAAAATAGTTAAAAGATGGAATCTGTCATCTACATATAGAAATAGTAATAATTTATTACATTTTAAAATCCATACCTAAAGTTAAATTATATATATAGTTTCTAACTTAATAAAAAATAATTAGTATAAAAGGCAATTGTTTTGAAAAAAATGTACCTAAAAGTAAGTAACACATATAACAAATGTGTATTTTGTACATTAATAAATACAGACAATGGTATCGACATTTGGGAGCTATGATGGACTTGGATTAATTGGTTGAGTTGATATTCATTATTAGGATTCAGTACCCATTGGCATATTTTTTCTAATTATCTACAAATAATCATAAGTTTGAAATCTGAGATTAAATGTTAATTGTAATTTGCATATATATACATGAAAGCAGTCAATATAAATACCAATCAACAATCTCAATCTGTTGCCATGGCAACCTCCTTAAGACAATAAAAGTGGAAATCCACCTTTATATATGAATATACAGACACTGAAGATTGCAAGTTGACAAATTACACTAATTCAGAATAAAGTAACTAGCCAAATTCACAAACAAGTTTCATTACCACTGATTTCTCAAGTGCAATGTAATACGAACATAAAGCAAATATATATTAATCTACTTTCCATCACATGATCACCTTTTCTTATGCTTATTCATAACTGTTATTAAAACAAACAAAATTCTCCACATAGTAGTGCCATTCAGTGCAAGCCAGAGTAATCAATGGATGCCAGAAGGCTTGTGCATAAAATCCCCATCTAGTGCCTGCTCATCCAATATCTCCAGACTAGTTTCTGGCTTGTGGCCTTCGTCAGTGAGGAGCCTTGGATTAGAGAGCACTGCACCTAGATCCTAGGATCTAATGCAATCCTCCATTGATTACTCTGGCGTGCACTGAGTGGCACTACTGTATGGAGAGTTTTGCCTGTTTTAATAATTACTTTCCCATAATTCCAACCATATTTCAGCTACTTTTAATATCAAAAGAACTTTTAAATAAATTTTCAATTAATATTTCCCTTTATTTCATTCTTTTAAAATAAGACAACTTTAGTTTGCTCAAACATAATCTTATGGCTTGCATTTCCTTCATGGATATATAATGCTGAACTGATATTTATTTTTTATTCTATTTTTATGAACTTACACTCTCTCGTTTAGCTCAAACTATTTTGACCTACATACAATTTTTTTTTAAAAAAAAAAGAAATCCTATCAACTTTCTCTTCCATATTATTCAAAAAATTAGTTAGAGTAATACTCTTTCTCCATACTATTTTTTTATTCCCAAACAAATTATAATTATTTCATAAAACCTTATAAAAGATAAATTAAAAGACAAAAGAAATAAAGTTATATTTTTCATTTTTAAAATTATAATTCTTATTAAACAAAATATCATTTATTAGAATAGCTAATACAAAGATAATCGTAATAAAATTATCTTTTTTCCATTTGTTTTTTATAGTCCATTTGAAACACATTTATGGTAATCCTTTAATCACAAAACTTTAAGTAAAATAAATTATTTTATTTTTTTATCTAGCATATATTTTTCTTTAGTTAAAAATTAATTTCTAATATTTTATCCAATTGTTTTAAAAAAATTCATGCTGACATTTTTATATTTGCCTAAAAATTATTTAACTTCATATTTTTCCATTTAATTTTCTTAAATATAGATTTGACTTTTCTATTCCGTACACAAATATAAATTTGCAAATCTAACATATCCACAGATTAAGAAATTAAAAATAAGCCACAATGGGGATCCATTAAGATCAGTTCACAATTTAGAAATGAAGTGAAAATATTACGTGAGATCTTTTCTTACAACTTGGGAGTTCAATAACACGAGTTGGGTGGGTTAAGAAATGAAAAAGAAAAAGAAGGTGAAGAGTTATTGTTCTATTAATAAATTGATTTAAATGCTATTCCATCTTATAAAAAAAAAATCTACTAAATGATAGGTTATTGGTTGGGGCTGAAAACTTTCAAAAAATCAGGTGATAATGTAGCTGCAAATGTTGATTAGTGAAGTTGATTAGTCAAGAAATCAAAAAAATCATTGAAGATAAAAACAAACTGATTATTCCGGTAAAAAATTTTTTTTTTCTTTTGATTGAACATGCTGATTATGTTAATTAAAATTTGCAACAAATTTGAATAAAATCTAATTAAATTAATTTTAAAATAATGATTATAGACCGAAATGATAAAAGATTAGTGATAGTTGTGCAGAGTTTTACAGACAGTTAAGTTTTTAGAAATTTAAAAAAGTTTGCTGATGAGATGTAGAGAAAAGAGGCTAGTGATCTGAATAACTAGGTTAAACTTGAAGGTAAGAAATTATTCATTTCATGATAAAAAAAATGGCAAGAGCACAGAAGTGAAAGATAATTAAACCATCAAACATCACATGATCACCATTCTTTATGCTTTACACAAGCTGTTTCTTAGAAGGAAAAACTCTCCATACAGTAGCGCCACTCCTGATCTCCTTACATCTAGATGCAGTGCTCTCAGATCCAAGGCTCCTCACTGATAAAAGTCACAAGCTAGAAACCAGTCTGGGCATATTGAATGAGTAGGCGCTAGACAGGGATTTTATGCACAAACTTTCTTGCATTCATTGATTACTCCGGCTTGCACTGAGTAGCACTATTGTATGGAGTTTTGCCTGTTTTAATAGCTTGAGCAAGCATAAGAAATGGTGACGAGATGCTTAGTGGTTTAATACCAATCCTGCCTAATAAGATAGTGGTGGCTATGGTTATTAAAGAACCAAAGACACCAAAATATATGGGTACTGAACAGAGTTCAGACCTACTGGATTAAAAATATTGTTTTCAATTTTAGACATAGTTTTGAAGTTAAATAGAGATAGAAGATGGTTGCTGGAGGGGGGGGGGTTGCATTAGATCCTAAGATCTAGATGAAGTGCTTATGGATCCAAGGCTCTTCACTGATGAAAGCCACAAATTAGAAATTAGTCTGGGAATATTGGATGAGTAGGCACCAGAAAGAGATTTTATGCACAAACTTTCCTGCATCCATTAATTACTGTGGCTTGCACTGAGTGGCACTATTGGCTGGAGCATTTCGCTTCTGTGTAAATGAAAAGTGAGTGGCTAAGTAAGATTTTAATAAAACTAGAAAATTATTTTATAATCCCAAATCTGGAGAAAAAATATTAAGCCTTGTTGAGTTGTGGTTTTTTATTAAACAAAGACTTCGAAACACTTTAAAAAATGCTATAAGAATGGAAGCTTTTGAATTTGAGATTTTGAAAAAAAATGTGACAGAGAAGTTAGAAAAAATGTACAAAGCTGATATCTATGGTGTTAAGAAATAATTTACATGAATGATTGGTAAAGTTTTTGTAGGAAAATAGCATTTGTTCAACAATAAATATTAAAATGGGCAAAAGAAAAAATATAGTTTGTATTAGATAAAAGTTTTTGAAGAAAGTTTAACAACGAAATGAGATTTATAATAAAGCTAGACAAGTATGATTGCAGAAAGAGAAAATACTTTTGTGTGGAAAAGTAGAGTTGCAAGAAAATAGTATCAAATGAATCATAAATGACAGTGAGGAGACATAATTAAAAATTGGACAAAATATACAATCGGAATATAAAGATCTTTATCTGGGTTGATGGAAGTGATGCAAATGAGTATAAAATGGGTTTGTGCAACAATAAAAGATCAGGTTATAAAAGTTATAGAGATGATGAAGTCACAAAAATTGCAGGAACTAGTTCGTTGAAATTCCAATTAATGACTTTATTTTTGGAAAGGGAGGGGTATTGAGACAGTTAAAAATAAAATTTCTAACTCGGAGAAGTTAACTGATAGAATGACAAATTATTTTATTGGATATTTTGATGAAAAGTAATTATTGGAAAATTTAGAGGAATCAAAAAAGTATTTGTAGGATTATACAACCTCTTATAGAATAGATTAGATACAAATATAAAACAGTAGTGCATATTCTCTGTTGTATTTAATATTTAGTTAAATGGACTTTTTAATGAATGTGATTTTGATGATGAACTTAGCACTGAGATAGAAAAGATCATTGTCTAAGTTTTGCCGATGACATGGGAGTGTTTATGCATACCAAGAATAAGCTTAACAAAGCATTATTTAGGATTACTGAAATTTGTTCAAGATTGGATTGAACATCAGTAAATCTTTAAGTCCAAAGTGATGCTTGTATTATTTGGGAAACAATAAAAGATTGAGTGATAATTGGACAGAAAGCCTAGGCAAGTTATAATATTTAAATATCTAGGAACTGGATGTCTGATCAATATATGACAAAAATATTAAAGGAAAGTTATTTTATGAATTGTTAAAATTTAAAAAAAAAACGTTTGCTAAATGTTTTATATGAAATATAATTTGATAAAGAAAAGTGATATAAATATCTAGAAAAGATATGAAAAAATTAATGACTTTAGAGTAATGGATTTGAAAATAATGTAAGCGATATATGGATTTTCTATGTTAAAATATTAAGGAGGGTTAAATTAAAAAAGATTATTTATTGAGGAAAATTGTGAATCAGAAAAGAAATTGAATCAGGCATATTCTTAAGCATATGCCCAATCCAATTGTTTATGAATGATAAATATTTGAAAACCAGGCACTCTTCACAAACCTGGAGCTTAATTGTATGTATAGGGGAATTGAAACTCAGATTTTCAAGCACCCTCCATCTATCCATACTATCTCATACAATTGATACACATGACCACACACATGTAGAAAAGATAAATAATCACCAATAACCATATTTCATGCTAAACCAGCACTCATCAGTTGGTCCAGATTATCATCTCCCACATACTGAGCACTGGTTATATATATGTGGGAGATAATAATCTGGACCAACTGATGAGTACTGGTTTAGCACGAAGTACATATATTGGTGATTATTTATCTTTTCTACATGTGTATCAGTTGTGTGGATAGATGGAGGGTACTTGAAAATCTGAGTTCAAATTCCCTATACTTATGAAAGATAAAAAGGTAGATGTAAGATTAAAAAAATAGAAGAAAGCAATCAAATGATAATCTAATGGGAATTAGCAGTTGTAAAGATTTGGAAATGGGATAGAGCAGATTATGGGTAAATTTAGAGTGGGGAATGTAAAATAATGTGGCTAACAGGTTTATCTGGGCATAATTGCTGAGATATTCTTGACTTCGTTTAAGGAGAAGCCATAATACATCACAGTACAGAAACCTTCCACAAGCTAGCTGGCAGCAAAGAGTCCCGCCTGGTGGCGCTGGTTTCCATGCGTAAGCCCATACAGCTTACGTCGTCTGCTACCAGCAACTACCAAGAACCTAGGTGGCGCTGATTGACGTAAACACATCTAGCTTATGTTGTCTGGTAAAACTACCTTTAAAAGTTAAAGAAATGGGCAGAAAGACTGAGGAACTGGCTTGGAGGAACAATTTTTTGGGGAAACAATTAATAATAATAATAATCATAACAAATATTTTTATTTAAAGAAACTTAATAAAATAAATTCTGACATTATGATATTTGAAAAGCAACATGCAATAGAATTTTCTATATATAGTAATTCTGAAATCCTAGTTTTAGTAAAAAAAAAAAAAATTAAACTCGTGGAAGTTTCTGATATTTTCCCAGTTTCCTTCTTCTGCTAATATTTTATTCTTAGTAAATGTTCTGCAAAATAAAAAATTATTATAGCTTATTATAAAAAGGAATAAATTTATTAAAAAATATTTTACACTTACTTAATATTAGATGTGATATATTTGACTATTTCCATCATCTATGACAGAATAACTCAGTTGGTTAGAACATTTGCCTTAAATTCGATATTCAAGAATCTAAAGGTGCGAGTTCAACTTCTACGCAAATACTGTCACTGTACATATCAGACCAGCAACACCTGAAGAAGAGTGGAGAATACTACTTGAAATGTGTAATTACTAACCTGTTGTTTACTTGTGTGTTATTACTAACAAGATGTTTGTATTTGGAAAGTTCTAAAATTTTCTATATTCAACATTCACTCATAGATGATGGAAATAGTCCAACATATCACATCTAATAATACACCATCATCACAAACTTTCAAATACTTACTTAATATATTTAAAGTTTCCATTTCATCAAAGAAATTTTAAGCGCATGAATAACGATATGTATAAAAAATAACTGGTCCCCTTCCCGCAAAATGCAATAAGAGCTGAAGGCACCCTTTTCAATTGGTCATGTCATAATCTATCTCATATCTTCAGAATCATTATATCAAATTACTAAAATTTAATCTGCCAATGCCAAATTTCTTGCATTTTGACAGCATTCTCTTTCCATAAATACTAGCGATTACTGATCATTTACTAAGCTAAATGTTATCATATGTATCACACACACATATTAATTATAAAATTAAAATATTTTCAATTATAAAATTTAAATTTAAGTTCATCTTTTTTTTTTTTTTTCAAAATATAAAATTTATGACAAATGATTTGTATTTTATAAATAAAATAAATATTATGATTTGTTACTTACATATGCTCTAATACTTTTTATGTTACAGTAGCCGGCCTTTTTTATTTTTCCATCCTTGGGTATTTCTGTATTTAAAGTTCCAAAAAATAAACCTTTTTTATTTTTACTTAAAATTAACTTAGATTCACTTTTGCCTTCATTATGATCGCTATCATTCGTTACAATCCATTTTTCTAATTTAGCGTGAGAATCAAAATTCCAGATAATATCATAATCACCATGTTGAAACATAATTTTGGGATCATCTCGAAGTTTTTCGGTTACTTCTTCTTTCCATAACTTTAGTTCACCTTTTAACATTCCAAAGCCTTCTTTAATCATTTCTATTTTCTTATTTGGTGGTGTTTTAGACCCGTAACCACTTTTTGAATCCCTTTCCCACGTAAGTGTTCTGGACGGTAATACTGTAAACCGAATCTTTTTCGCATGCTGTGAAAAGAATAATCTTTTAAAGTAAATCATATTAAAAATCCATTACCTAAAATTAAAAAAAAAAAGAAAAAAATTAATTTAAATATATTTAAATTCTACACGTTTATCTAACAATAAATAATTAAAAATCACATAGAATTATCAAGAAGAAAAAATAAATAGTATTTTTAAAATGCAATTTTTTTTTTATTGGAAAATTTTCACTTATGAATTTAACATAAATTTATTCATTTTAAAATGTCTTTACATTTGCAATTATTCTTTTGTATCTATCCATTTTTTTTGTAACAATGATTAAATTCACTGTGCCAAATTGCAGGAACTGTGCGAATCCATCAAATTATCCAGAAAATAATTCCAATCATCATACGTTTATAAGAAAACATCAGTCATTTAAATTCTTTCATTTTATTTTTAATTTGCATGAAGTTAACAATTTCTTTATGCGGTTTGACTTATAAGCGCACAAGAAATTATGTTCTCCATAATTTATTTTTACGCAGAAAATCTAACCCTAAAGCGACTGCAATAATTACATCAGACAATATAAGGAAAATATAATCTATTATTGATTTAATTTGGACATTTATTCATATTTATCACTGATCAGAAATACATGAATTTGTTTTAATAGCAAAGTAAGAATTTTAGGACTGCAATATATAATTTGTTCTAATATCTTTATCAGAAATAAAAGAAGTCCATCTAAATCAATGATTTAAATAAATAATTTAATCTTTTGTAAGGACTATGCTAGTATTTCAACATCCTAATCACATATAATATAGGCAAGTTATCAAATCATTCTAAATATCTAACGCAATACCTAATAGTCATCAGTTCCCATAATCAAGATATCCTCAAGGACTTTTCATATTTCCTAATACAGTTTTCTCAGCTTCTAATATATTTAACATTAGAAATATTCTATTCTCTTCCTCACTACAATCTTCCGCAAGATTTTGATTCACATATCTACCTTTTTGGATATTCTTTTCTTTTTTGTTCGTAGAATTGAATATTTATTTATTAATTTATCTTTATTTCTACAATTTAACATTTTGACTCATAGTTGTAACATCTTTCATAAATAGCTTTGCATCATAGTGGCAATACAACCAATCATTTTTGTTTTAAACTTACCACATCTGCAACTTTTCCAGACTTCTTCCATTACAACTTGTTCCACTGATCAAAGTAAGTTCCATCTCACATGCACATCATTTGTGCTTTTGATAATGAAGACAAGGAGTTCTTAACTTTGATATTTGATGCTATAAAATTTTTGTACAATTTTCTACTATTCAACTTGTGAAACTTGATATCATGACATGCCAATAATTTCCAGCTTCTTAATGTTAAAAAACAAAAATTGTTATTCTTTTGCTGCAAAGTATACAAATGGTTACATATGATAATTTTTTCTAAAATTATAGAGCAAAACTCTAAACTACTAAATTGTACCATTGGATTTTCTCCAACACCACATAAAAACACCTTAAAATCATGACGTTAGTAACACAACTTAAGACTTTTTTTTTTGATTTAAAATATTTACCTTCATCTATTGCAGACTATAAAAATTTCTATCAAGCGTTGGTGACTGAGTGGTTAGCGCAGCCGCCTTACAAACAGTTGTCCCGGGTTCACTTCCCAGCCAATGCTTTGACACATGGAAAAAAAAACTCTCTCTTTCCATTATAGATTCTTAACTTTTGGAGTTGGAATCCGAATCTTCTCATTATTTCTTTTCAATTTCACTTGCTTCGGAAACATCCTCCCGAAAATTTTCTTTTGCTTTTTCTCTAGCTTCTTAATAATAACTGTATTTATACGATGGACTATTTCCATCATAAAAATTTAACTTTATTTTACTTTTCAATTACATTCAACTGTTAGTAAGAGCACACAGGTTAGTATATGCACATTTTGAGAGCTATTATACTTCTCTTCTTCAGGTGTTGCTGGGCCGACCAGTGATGGTATTAGCATGGGAATTGCACATGGATCCTTAGATTCTTGAATTTTATGATAATATTGATGGTCAATTGGTTAGAGCATTACCTTAAAATTCAATATTCATGAATCTAAGGATTCATTCAATTCCCATGCTAGTGCCGTCACTGGTCAGACCAGCAACGTTTGAAGAAGAGAATACTTTTTGAAATGTTGTGCGTAAACTAACCTGTATTCTATCACTAACAGTTGAATGTAATTAGAAAATTTAATAATTTTTCCTAAAGACATTCAATACTTAATATTAGATGATGGAAATAGTCCAATATATAAATGCAACTAAAATACCATATTACAAATTTTCAGAAAAACTCTTAATAAGTTTTTAATTTTCTCTTACAATATTTTAATATTAATCTTTTCCATAATTGCTTTTCATCTTTAATTACATTTTCAGTAGTCTTTTCTATCTTGCACAATTAATAAATGTATTATATCTTCTTTTTCTCCCCAAGAAATTTTCGGTTTAAAATAAATTATATATTTTTATGACTAAGGATACAATTTTTTATAGAAAGGATTTTGGGCTAATAACTTCTTTATATATTCATCCTAAATTTTGTATTATATTTCTACTTAAAACTTTACATATATTTGTAACTCACATTGTACTTCTTACACACTTTTCATAGAATGTTTCATCTTCTCTCTCTGTTGCTCTTGGAAATTTACTTCCACCTTTCCTGCTTTAATGATTATTTGAAACTCTCATATATATATATAGCATTTTATACATAACTTCTCATTCATTTATACACCAAATGCTTCTATTTTATATTCCAATTCTTTTCCATTTCACTGATTACTGCCTACCCACAAATCTGTATTACGTTTATACTTTCTTACATACAAAACATCTTTTCTTTTCTCATTCTTTTTGACTTTCTGTTGTCTACTTTAGATTTCTTTTATATTTTGTTGCCCACTTTTTACTTTCTCTTTTGTGTTTTTCCTAATAATTTTCGTATCATGTCTATAATTTAGACAAATGCTTATCTGTTTAAACTGTCAACATTAATTTTACTACATGCATTAGATTAAATCTTATATATTTGATATTAAATATTGTATAATAAATATTGGACCAAGTAACTATTGCCTCTTTTAAAATTCTAATAACATGCCTCACAACACTAATAATCTCCACACATACATGTGTTATACATCTATAACTAAGTACTTTTTTTTAAATTATATATAATGTCATGCTAAACTGATTTCCAAATTTCATTAACATTCATTCTGCATGTAATATAAGTAAATGATGAAGATAACAACTATTCATCACACCCTTATATATATACACACACAGAATTCCAAGAAATTGTCAGATTCTATTTTAAGAAAGTCAGTTATATATAGTAAATATAAAAAGACATTCATTATCTACTATTAATCTAGTCACTCTTAAATAATAAAATGCACGCAACCAACTAAAACATTCAGCATCAATTAATAATATATTCAACGATTTATAATTTACTTTGCTTTGATATACATGTTAAAAATGAGTTACCCATATTAGTGTTTTAGGCAATGTCATATGAGGAGTGATAACTTAATTACCAGAATGGCTGTGTGGAGTCTCAAAATGCCAAGTTAATTTATGATAATAGCAAGGAAAGTAGTTTACTGTTTAAGGCTTGAACGGGATCTTTAGCAACAAGGGAATATACACGTAAATGGAGAAATATGGGTGATTTAGGCCGCAAGTTGTGTAAGGAAGGTGTAGAAAATATTAGGCATCAGTTAATTGAATGTAAATGAAAGAATACAAATATATGAAGTTGTGGAAGAATAAATATGAACAAAGTGATTATACAGAAAGTGGCTTATTGGTTTTTATGCAGGGTTTAGAAAAAGATTAAGGGGGTTTTAGATCTAAAGGCCATGGAGTTGACAAAGATTATGTTGTGGAAATGGGATGGAGCAGGATAGAAAAGAATATGGGAAAACTTGGGATGGAAAATGGAAAGGGGTTCAAAGTGGCTAACAGGTTTCTCTGGGCATAGTTAGTTGCTGAGAGATTCCTGACTCCGTATAAGAAGTCACAGAGCATCACATCACATCATCAAAATCACGAGCATTCGTGTTTGACCTAATATGTGTGTAAATTTTAAGCTTATAGAGCTAGTTGTTGATAAGCTATTGAGAAGATAATAAATATCCATGCTTAAGCTCTGGCATAAATATGGGTGAACAAAATTTTGAGAAAATTTTGTGTGAAAATCGGCAAATGTGTTACTGAAAAGTTACAACTTTGTATGTGGCATATGGTGAAGATGCTATGAAGATATCAAGTGTGTTTGCGTGGCATGAGTTTCAAAGATGGGCGAGATGTGACAAATGATCTCAAAAGTGGACACCCAAAAATGGCGAGATGTGACAAATGATCTCAGAAGTGAACACCCAAAAATAATGATTGATGTTAATATTAACAAAGTGCAAGATGTAATATGGTCCAACAGATGATTAAGTGTAAAGATTCATAAGTAAAGAATTGCAGATTAATTGAGAAATAGTTTGGCTAATTTTAAATAAAGAATTGGGCATGAGAAAGATTTCTGTGAAGTTTATGCCTCGGATCTTGACAGATGAAAAGAAACAATGCTCATTGTGAGACTTTATGGCTAAAAAACCAATTACACAACTAGACCATCCTGCCTATTCATCTGACATAACTCCCTGTGATTTTTGGTTATTTCCGATGTTAAAAACTGCGCTGAAAGGATGAAGGTTTCCTACTATAATTAATATCCAAAAGAATGTCAGGTAGCTGCTCAACAGTATTTCTGAAAATGAGTTTGTGTGCTTCCAGAAACGGAAATATTGTTTTAATCAATAGGGGACTACTTTGAAGGTGACAGTAGCCCCTAGTGTAAACTTCCACATATATATTTTATATGATGCATTCTGGGAATTAAATGTCACACCTCTTGAACTACATTTATTTGTAAAACAATGGAATACTGACATTTAAATATATTTTCCTAGACTGAAAAATATTCATAAGCCAATATCCAATTAACCCGTGCATATATTTGTAAAACAATGGAATATTGACATTTAAATATATTTTCCTAGACTGAAAAATATTCATAAGCCAATATCCAATTAACCCATGCATATATTTATGCCTATTTATACTTTAAAATATATAGCAATGGTATACAATCTATGGAAGCAATGTCCTGATTTCTCACACTATTGTATTTTCGTCTCAAATAATAGTGTAAAGTTATGCTGTTGTTTGTTACCATGGTATGACAGAAGTTAAAAGTTACTGATAGTAGCTTAAACTGCTATATGGCTTTTTTTTCCTGTAGAAGCAATTTTTTAAATTAAATCTACAAAGTAATATAATATAAAGTTATGCTGGTTATGACATGATCGTAGTTACAACAGATTTGTAATAGCCTATAATATGACAATATTTAAAGTTGAACAATATAGTAAATTTTTTATTTTCTTCAACTATTATTAAATTCTTATTCAAATTACACTTATGTTAGTAAGGTAAGATTAATATTTCAATCTACTTTTTGCTTTATATTATATATCTACCATACATATAAAATCATAAGTGACGATTTAATATAACGGAAACATAAACAAATGATACAGTTCGCTAAAAATCCTGAATGTAAATCTTAAATATATGTTACATAAAAAAAAAAAAAGAATAAATTTGCATTTTATGAAAATAGTTAACGTAGCTTTATTTAACATAGGAAAAATATAACTTGAATTTCTGAGTTTGTAGACAAACAATATTTTATAATGAACATTTTTGGCAACTCTTTTATAAGATTCTAATATATATGATTTCATAATTGTGGAGAAATAAAACTTAATCTTGCAGAAATAAAGCACCTGTAGTAAAAAACTATTAATAATTATTTATTTAACAGTAAACTTACTCTGCCCCAATTAATAAAATGTAGTGTGTATATGTTAAATAAAAAACAAGAAAAAATAATACAAGGCAAAACTCTCCATACAGTAGTGCCACCCTGAGTAATCAGTGGATGCCAGAAGGCTTGTGCATAAAATCCCTATCTAGTGCCTATTCATCCAATATCCCCAGACTAGTTTCTGGCTTGTGGATGAGTAGGCACTAGATAGGGATTTTATGCACAAGCCTTCCGACATCTATTGATTACTCTGGTTGGCACAGGTGGCAATACAGTATGGAGAGTTTTGCCTTGTTTAATAACAATTACGTGCTAGTATAAGAGATAGTGATCATGTGATGTTTAGTGGTTTAAAAAAATGATACGTTGATGCGATAAGTATGTAACTTAGTTTTTTTTTAAATTAAATGTTCTTCTAGTCTTTATTACCAAGATTGAAAGTTGGGAAAAGAAGATAACAGTATATAAATCTTTCAGTGTTTTTTTTTTAAAAAAAATAATTTGAAAACATTGATAATATACTCTTTGTTATTACATTCTTTCAATCTTTCCTGTCTTTCGTATGAAATAATTTGCTTTCAGAAACAGAACTCAGAAATACACATCTCCTTAAGAAGTTTTGCAAAAATCATAAGAGACAATTTTATGTAAATGCCTTAAGCCACATTTATCTTAATCCTACATATATGTTTGGCATCATTCTTTTCTAATTTTATGCATTTTTAATGTAATACTATTGGAATTTCAAAAACACTCTATATATACTGCAAGAAAGGTTAGAAATATTTTACCATAAGCTTCACAGAAAGTGGGATTGACAGAGCGAGCTCCAGCAAGTTAAGTGCTGAAGGTGACAGGGTGTCATGCCTCCTAGCATTTTTATAATATATATACTCTATATTACAACTATTGTAATTTCAAAATGAGCAAATCTATTGATAAATATTGCAAAAGTGATTCATTATTGACGAGTTTTATTGATAAACAACAAAGATAGAAAAATTGAAATAAGAAAAGACAAATTTGATTATGAATATTAAAACATCTATTTGGCATTTCAATACAAGCTATTATGACATAGTTTAAAGAAGCAAATAAACTTTGTGGACCATCCTTTTTTCTTTAAGAAAAAAAAATTATGGAATTATATTGTTTTTAATGATTTAAATAATTTGTTTAAAGATCATAAATAATATCATTAAATCATCTAGAAGTGATGCTTTTATGTAAAATATTTAGTTCTGTTTGTATTTTGATTCACAATGAAAAATTGTTTCTCCTCTCTTCAATCTCACTGCAAGCCACTGACATATACGTGCATATAAGATCCATATACATACTTTTATTAAATCTATTGATACAATAAAAAAAAAATGACAATCTTTTAAGAAACTCAAGCCGAAATCTAAACGCTTATATATCTTTACTATTTATTTAACTTTGAATAAAACCAGAATGTACATGCTAATACATACATATATATATATATATAATAGTAAGAAAATCAAATCATACATCATGTGACTTAACTTAATAATCTTGTAATACAAATGTAATAGGTTTGGGGATAATTCTACAGATTTTAAATGCTTTTTCAAGCTTGTTTAGAGCTATTAGCACGTTTATTATATTACATATATAGGTATATCTATGTTAGCTTTTTTTAAAAAATTTATTAAATACCCATTAACTTAAATACGTGGAATTTATTATAACTTTGATGTTCCATTAACATGTTATATAAATATATATAATTTGTTGTCTTATGGATTTAAATACATTTAGAATCGAGAAACATTTTTTTTTTACAAAATTGTTAAAAACTGAAACACAGAGGCTTATTATATACCTGTGTTTATATATGTAATATATAGGGTATATGAGCAGACTTTCACACAGCTATCTTAATATATATCTGAGCACTTATGGCATATATGTGTAAAGATGGTAATCTGGACCATCTGATGACTGCTGGTTTAGCATGAAATACGTGTATTGGTGATTCTTTATCTTTTCGACATATATGTGTTCAAGTGTGTTAAGAGATAGTGTGGAGAGTGGCGAGTCGTGTGAAAGTCTGTACTCATATACCTTAAAAATTGTTTTGGAGCATTCATTATAATCTCCATCAATTGTTGTTAAATTACTTACTAAAAATAGTAGATTAGAAGTACTCATGAAGAATAATCCATATCTTGAGAATTCCAGAAATATAAATCCATAGCCAGCTAATGGAAATTGGTTTTTGTTCTTCAATTACAAATTTAAAACTCCATAAATCAAATACCTACAATGATTTAAATTAATCCATAGAGCTTAATATTTGTCAATTAGGTTCTAACAATTATTTTTCATTACATAGATATATCTTCAAATTCAGCAAGTATTTACCTGCTTTATAAGCCTCTATTTTCCAAAAATTAAAATCTAAAGATCCTTCATGGTTTAGCATAGTGATTGAGTATCAGATTCTAAAGCATATCATCCTCGGGTAGATTTCAGTTCTGGCATTTCCAGTGCCAGTCCAACTCTCAAGCAATAAAATCATGAGATTATTTCACTTAAAATCTTTAAAAAAAGAGGGGGAGATATTGTATGGCATCTTCTAACTGCCTTAGAATATTCATTATGAACAACCTATTCATTTTGTAGCAACAAAATAAAATACTTATACATCTAAAACTCACAGACACAATTTAAACAATCAGTTATATGATAGTGACCTGTCTTAGTTCTTATAGGAATTATTAGCAGCATTTAACGCCTAATCAAATTACAAATATCATATAAAACCATCAAAAGATCACATGATTACCATTTCATATGCTTATACATGCTGTTATAAAGAATATGTGATGTGATGTACTGTGGCTTCTCTTTAAACGAAGTCAAGAATGTCTTAGCAATTATGCCCAGGTAAACTCTCCATATAGTAGTGCCATCAAGTGCAAGTTTTCATAATCAATGAATATAGGAAGGTTTGTGCATAAAATCCTTATCTAGTGCCTATTCATCCAACATCTCCAGACAAGTTTCTAATTTGTCGCTTTCATCGGTGAGAAGACTTGGATTTCAGAGCACTGCACCTAGATATTAGAATCTAATGCTCCAGCAGGAGCCTAAAATGAAAGCTACCTTAATGTTTCCACCCAAGCTCATTCACTTGTGCTCATATATATCTAAATTCAATTCAGCATTTATATATTTTGGTGCCCTTGGTTTTTCAAAAATCACAATCACCATTATCCTATGGGTAATATAGATATAAAACCATCAAAATATCACATGATCACTACTTCATACACTTACACATGCTGTTAATAAGAGAACTCTCCATACAGTCCCATCCAAGTGCAAATTTTCATAATCAGCAGATGCAGGAGGTTTGTGCATAAAATTTCCTATCTAGTGCCTACTCATCCAGCATTCCCATACTAGTTTCTAGCTTGTAGAGCCCTACAACTAGCTATTAGGATCTAATGCAATTCTCCAACAAAACCTATAGAAGCTGAACTGAGTTCAGATCTATATAACTATATATAGATGCTTAACTGAGTTCAGATCTGTATGACTATACAAATGAATGAGCCTGGGTGGTGTTTTCCTTTTGGGTTCCTAGCTTCATAGTTAATCAATAGGTAAAAGGTGGCTGATAGAGTTACATTAGATTCTAAGATCTAGGTGCAATGCTCTCAAATGCATGGCTCCTCACTGATAAAAGCCACAAACTAGAAACTAGTCTGGGGATATTGGATGAGTAGGCACTGGATAGGGATTTTATGCACAAACCTTCCACTATCTATTGAAAAAAAAAGTTACACTTGGTGGCACTACTGCATGGAGAGTTTGGTATTCTTATTAAATATCACACAACTTGATTAAAAAACTAATTCTCAGATAATCCAATGTTATCACCCTTTATCTAAGCACGTGAAGATAATCATTTCTACTGTTTATATTTTCTTCAGGTTGCTCCATTTTTTAAAAATAGCAAGGAAAGCATTAGTTACTTTATAAAGACATATATTACAAACTTTGCATGCATGCAGATATATGAGACATGAAAATGCAAATCAAGATAAAATTTTACTTTTTGACAGAAATATAAGTTTGCTTTCAATTGCCTTTTTTTGTCAACATCAAAACCATTTATTTATTAAGAAAGCACAAACAATTTGAATTACTTGCAATTGATTTAAATAATCTAGACTTAATTAATATTGACTTTTAGCAATATATGATCCATACATTTTATTGGGAAGCAAATACTTTATCAATAAAAGATGCTAACATGAATATTTAAATAAGTAAACTTATGTTTTTATATATTAAACCACTGAATATCACATGATCATTTCTTATGCGTACACAAGCTGTTTACACAGAGTCTAAACTCTCAATATCATAGCACCGCCAGTGCGAGCCAGAATAATCGATGGATGCAAGCCAAAGCCACAAGCTGGAAACTAGTCTGGGGATATTGGATGATTAAACCCTAGATGGGGATTTTATGCAAAAACCTTCTTGCAACCATTGATTATTCTGGCTTGCACTGGTGGCACTACTGTATGGAGAGTTTAGCCTCTGTGCTTTTATATATTAGTGTACCGATTTAAAGAAGTTAAATCACTAACCATCACATGACTATCATTTCCTGTGCTTACAGAAGCAGACGTAACTGCGACAAACACTCCATACAGAAACTAGTCCGACGATATTGGATGAATAGGCATTCGATAGGGATTTTATGCACAAACCTTTTTGCATCCATTGATTACTGTGGCATGCACTGGGTGGCATTACTATATAAGTTTATCAGTTTTAATAGTTACAGTATTTGGTTTTCAGATGAAATTCTAACGCTGTTCAGAAAATCTGTGATTATGATCTGCATTAGAGATACTATTCTGAATAGGAAAATGAAAAATATATAGCCAATAATAAAACTGTTTAGGAAAACAGATACAATCAAGAAAAATATAGTGCTTATTAGGAAAACAGATACTGTCATTAGCAAAAATCTAGTTCTATTTAAATTAAATAATACATGGCCAATTAATAATATACGAGCCCTAATTAGGTAAATTTGTAATTATATTCAAGGAAAGTAATAATGTGATTAAAGTTCTCCAGTTTGAAGCAAAAATACTAAGATAAAATTGAGTTGCTACTACTAACTTGCTTTTCAGGGCTAACATATTTGATTGTTAATGAACTTTTAGGAAAGGGAATTTTAGGATCGAGAAATTGAAAAGGCAGACCAAATAATGTTTATTTATACAAAATTTTTACTATTACCATATTTAGGGTCAAGATGAATCAATTGATTAAGGATTGTAAAGTGCAAATTTGATAATCAAATGCTATACATTCTCCGATTTAATCTTTTTTAAAATTTAAATACGATTTTTTTCAAAATAAACGATATACATGCAAACTTATCAACGACAGTTTTGCACATACAGCTTCGAACGAGTATGACATGGTAAAGCAATTCTATACACGTGTTAGTTTGTTACCTTTCTAAAATGATGTTTATTCTGACTGTTACTTCAATTGGCTCTTTGATGATACACTCTACGAAGACTTCTGTTCACGGCTGTGAAAAGATGTTTTATGTATTTCTCTCACGAGTAGATGCAGTTGAAATTTACATTGTAAAGCTATTTTAAAGATCAGAATAAAATGAACAATCAATCATGGATCATACTTTTCACTTTTGTCTGGTTTCAAAATAAAACGTAAGAGCATAAAACAGTAGTAAATATTTTAATAAATTATTTCTAGAAGGGAGAGGTAATTGCAGGTGAATTTTCTAAAACAAGTTGCTCGATCTTCTTACATTCAACCATAAAGGGCTTCATTAAAATGACCAAAAGAAGTTTTTTTTTTTTTTCTTTCAGCTAAAAATCCATCCAATAATCTAGAAATTCCCCACTCTACCACGCGTCAAAACGTACGTTGCATTAAGATATTCTCAATTGCTAGTGAGCAATGTCAAAAATCATATAAATACCTGAATGTAAGCATTGAAAATATATTGCATTTACATTAATAACGGCCAAAAAATATTCAGATCAGCAGTTGGCTAGAATGCATAGAGAAAAAGTTTGGCAATTAAACACAAAACATAAATTTATTTTAAAGAAGCAAATATTATAGCTACCTATTAAAAAAATTAAATTTCCTTTAAAATTTGAAAAACTTTGCAATTTATCATACTATAATGTAATAGAAAGTTCAGGGTTTGATTATAACTCATCGTTTGTTAGTTTTTAACTAAAAATGGCGAAATCTCGTTTGTCTCTTCATTTAATAATGACTATTTCCTTTCAATTACAAAGTTCAAAAATAGTTTTCAACTATTTTAAAGAAAATATCATTGTATTAAAAAAGTAGTTTTATTTTTTATTATTTTATAATCAAAAGTTTTAAAAGAAAAATATTCCCATCATGCAACAGTCCTGTACTGTACTGCTCTAAACAGTTTATTAATTCAGTACTATATTTGTTATCTGTGGAAAAAAGAAATAATGACCATTTACTTGCGGATTTTTTACTTATAGTGATTTACATTTGTTGTTTTCTTTTGAACGTAACTAATTTATTTTAAAAATGGGCAACAGATCTTCATTAATGCTTCGAGATGAAGAAATTCAAGAGATTCAAAAAGAAACTGGTTGTGAGTTATCCAATCTTAGTTTTATTTATTTTTCATTATCTAATTTAGTCTCTTAAGAAAAATAACGTTTTACTACTAAACCATTTTTATTCTAAAGTGTAAAAGCGTTAAATTTTTTAAAAAATTGATATTCCTAGAAATTACCAGGATATGCCTACGTTTATAATTATTGCAATATAATTTAAGATCCACAAAAATTATTTCCAATTTTTAATTCTGATTGAAACACTTGACATAGTGTAAATAAATGTTGCTTACTTAAGGAAATGAATCTTATTGAACTTTGAATGGAAATGTAATCTTCCAATACACAACTATAAGTAGATTTTTTTTAAAAATTTTTTTACGGTTTTGCTTTCTTCTATTTAAAACATTAATAAACAAGTTTAAATTTGTTCAATATTTATGGTATTTTTAAGTCAGCCTGGGGGGGAGGGTGATTTTCGCCCTTTGTTTACATATACATGGAGCTGTGCTTAATTTTAAATTTTATTACTTTAAAACTATTTTCTTTCTTTGATTTAATCCAGTAAGAATCGGTTTTAATTATCCATAAAATTTAATCACTTGGTTTTTTCTATTTTGTATAAGCTTTTAATCTTTGTCCTGAGACCTTGAAAAATTATTTTTAAATATTAGCATATTTAAAAACCACTTCTTCAAATTAAAGAACTATTAATAAATAAATTACTACAAATAAAAATATATGTTTCAAAGAGTATGTAGTTAAGTGAACATTTAAATATACGATTACGTATAGAGATTGAAGTTGGACTACTTATTCCATTCGTTTATGCCTAATTAAAAAGCTGATATTCTTTGATTGGGTTTAAATTTTATATCTGGACAAGGAATGATGTGATAAGTAATCTCTCGTTTAATATATGATTATTAATGATAATTATTAATGTAAATGGTGCCAAATATATGAGCGCAGGAAGTTTGAAACTTGTAAATCAAATTGTGATAAAATAAATATTTTGACCTTGATCTTCGCTTGTTGATATATATATAATTTGTTAACTAATAATATTAAATTACTTTTTGATTAAAAATTCTTCGGGACGAGAGTGATATATTGGTTTTATATTCCACATGAATGAATCTTTCTTTTCAAGATCGAAACTATCATTCTAGATGTATTTTTATGACAAGGAAGAAATTAATAATTAAATTTTTTAGTACCGATTTTTTTTTTTTTTTGATAGCACTTGGAATATTCTATTGTTTGTGCTATGTTCGGGCTGTAATTTATTACAACCACCTATTTTATTATTACGAACATAAACTAGCATATATGTTTAAAAAAGAAATGAACTCTCTGGATGACAATCGGGTTAAACTATTTACAATTATTGTAATAAAATATAATACAAAATTTACACAAGTATTTTTACCGTACACTTATCTATACCCTGAGGCTTATTAACAAACAGTAATATAGACCTAGTTGCCCTTTAATTTTGCCTAGATCCCTCCTTTGCACCTTCAGCGGGAATTCACTGGGTAAGAAAGCCAGTCCAGGTCCTTCTTCTTTAGTAAATCGGCCAATCTTCAGTAGCAAATACTTTTTATAGGTAGTTCCCCTTCCAGACTGAGAGCATTAGGATCCAGTGGACATTCTCCCCTATTGGTCATTTATATTTATACCTATGCTTATTGGTTTGCAGTACTACATGCTCAATCTGGTTTAAACTCATGCTCGATCTGAGCATATCCATAGAAAACTTGTGTGCACGTATTTTAATTCGTGCAGCACACAAGCAGTTTGTGAAATATCGATGCAATTCCTTGAAATTGTCACAAGTTTTTATTAATCCTGATAAATCAAATTCATTTTAATGAATTATATTCACGTTGTTAATAAGTTCTAGCAGCCATTCATCTCGGAATAATAATACTGATATTTGAATTCTAGTGAACTTTATATAGCTTGGAAGTTGTCAGAATTTTTAAGACTGAAATAGCTATTCTTTATGAAACTCATTTTCTAGAGGAAGTTTAAATAAATAAATGGCTATTAAGTTTTTTTAAAAATAAAAACAACTTGAATAAAATGGTATTAAATGATGGTAGAATCATAGTGAGATGTAACTTGGGATCTTCTATTCTTTCTATTTTTGGAATTTCTAAATATATCAATGAAAAAGTTCATAATATTAAATTTGTTTTATGCAGTGACTTGGTATACTCCAACATTAAAATCAGAAAATTCAGAGAAAGGTTTCATTCTTTGTTGTATCTTGTTATTACCTTATTATCAATAGGATACAAAACATTAAAAAAATTTTATGGACATTGTAATGCATTTAACGATAGTAACAGTAAAACTGCCGTTCAAAGTCATTGAAAATAGTGATATTGGTTTGGTGAATCTGATAATCTATTGTTGAATTTTTGCACAGCATATGGACTAAGTATTATGAATGTTTTGTTTAGACAGAAAAAAAAATACTAATGGCTTTATTGCTTGGGAGTTCATAAGTTTGAGCACTAGAATCGATCCTGGTTCCTCCCGATTCTAAGTCGGGTGATGTACCAAGGGCGCCAAACTATGTAGGTATTTAGATAGAAAAATTGTTCTATAGAAACTTAACTGCCTCCATGTGCAAAGCATTTACATCTTGTAGATTAATTAGAAGCAGCTACAAGAAATTGTCCAACAGATCATAGATTAGTATTATTCAGAATTAAAATGATATTGGCAGTAAATAGTAGATCCTGCCCCGAACAATATTGGTCAAAATTTTAATTTTTTAAGTATTATTAGCTATTAAACACTAAAATTATCAATTACAATTTTCAAACTGATCATGTTGCTTAGACATGTAAAAGAATATGTTATAAATTTAAGCAATCTGTCTTGGTTTCTCTATAAAGTCATCCTGGTTCTCTGAAAATGACTTATCATTAGTGACCAGAGTAAAAGAAACGTGATATTTTTTGCTTGGCTAAATAATATGAAAGTGAGGCTTAAAATGTAGTATAGTGACTGTCAACAAGATTAATTGATGATTGGTGGGTTAAAATTGCAAAGAAGATAGGCATTCACTGATTGTGGTCACATTTAATCTTTTTTTTTACTATCTTAAAAATAACATGTAGATATGAAAAAACATAATTTTATTAAATTAATGGATGATATTCTTTTATATGAAATAATGATATTTGAACATACGAAGAGAGCATTTTCAGTACATTTTTTAATAATAAAAATTCTGGTATCTTAATTTATCCATTTAGCAAAGATAGTATTTTAAATATAAAACAAATGCTTGATATAATCTGGAACTATTTAATTCATAGAAGACATGATGTATTAAGTTGATAATATAAACTTCAATAACTCTTTAAGAGAACAGATATTTTTAATTTATTTTTTCTCTACATCTTTAATATTTTTTTTTGCAAATCATTATAATGCATTTGTTGAATATTCCTTAATAAATATTCTTTAACTTTTGCATATAAAATTCACTGTGATTTAACATGTAGGATATGTTACTAACCTCTTTGAAGATACAGGCATGGCTTAATATTTAATAGTTGGAGCTTATACTCTCAACTACACTTTATTAATAGTGTGTTTTATATTGTACTTCATAGTACAATAATATATAAAATGGAAGGTCTACTATACAGGAAAGATTACAAAATTTAACTTCTTTATAGCTTAGTGCTGCTTTCGATCAGGTCGTCATATCCATAGCACAAAGATAGGCATGCAGGAGAACAAACTTGTATGTTAATTTAGTATGCAAGTTTGTAAATTTATAAATACCACTTGCGTTGATCAGGCAATGCATGAGTCTTTTGTATTTATCATGGGGATGTTGTTTGCGATAAACATGTCTGCATTTTCTCTTTCGATTCTCTATTTATTGAATTATAAATGAATAAGGAAAGAAATAAAAAATATATTGAGTTACATAAAATACAATTGTTTAATGTATTAATGTCCTCTGTTTACTGACAATTGCTTTGAAGCAGTTAGTCTTTAAGATAGCATTTGCATATATAAATGATTATCCTTTATAAATACTTCCATCGATTTAGTATAACGAAATTTTTAGAAGAAATTATTCATTGTTTACCTCTTAACTAAACAGTTACATTCTACAGATTATGTTCAAATTAAATGAGAATTTATATTTTTGTTTCGTTTGTGCTAACGATACTATTGCTTCATATACACACTTATATATAATTTACTTGAGGACCTACATTTAAATATATCTTAATATTTTAATCTTTGATTCTTTATTAAAAGAATATCTAAATCATTATATCAAAGCACAAAAAGAGTAGGCACTTTCAACTTACGCCCCATGTGGCTGCAAGAGGCGCTGTTTCCGTGTCAACCACAAATATTCAAAGTAGGGGGCCAAAAGCAGCAATGCAAGTTCCAGCCGCTAGGTGGTGCTGTTCACCATGTGTACGCACAGGAACCTTATGCCAAGTAGCTGCCAGCACTACTGCCTGCAAGTGCCTCTTGTGGCCACATGGGGTGTAAGTTGAAAGTAACAAAGTATTTATTAACCTTTTTCATCTTTTAAGCTTTTATGTGAACATATTTTAAGTAATAAAATCTTTTGAAATTTTAACAGCTTATACCAATAAGTAATTCGATATCTCACTTTAAAATTGGAAAACTAAAGTATGTTTATATTTAGACTTTATAGATAATTTAATAAATCACAAACTATACATTAAATTACATAATCACAGGCATAATTATGTTGATAACAATAATCATATTTTTTCATAAAATTTCAGAAAAGCACTTAAATTTATTTTGATTTTGTTTTTATTGTTTTTTGGAAGATGTAAACAACAAATTTAATATGCTGTGTTTTTGTTTTTTTAGGGATAATAAATATATGCATCATGGTTTTGAAATTTAATTTGCTTCTTGAATTTTTTTACATTCATAGGATAATAATTTTCACAGGAATAATAATATTAAAGATATTTTAATGACATGGAATCTTGGGGTTTAAGTTTATTTCTTCATACAATTGAATAAGTAATGTGAATTATGACATCTTTATACTTTCCAAATTGCTCTTGAAACAAGTGTGGGGTTAATTCTTTAGAATTAAATTTTATATTTAAAGGATTTCTAAACATTTTTTTTGAAAATTAATTTCATATGAGAACTAAGTTCTGTGCATGAAAACAATTGTGCTACTTAAAATAAGCTTTTCCTGTCTTTATAGAATTTTATTTTATTTAAAATACAGACATTAATATATTTTTCTGAATATTTTATCATTCTTATATTTGTTTATAATGGCCTAAAACCATTTAAAATTTCAAAAAATATTAATAAACCAAAATGTAATATCATCATTGAAACTTATATTTAATTCAGCAGAGGCCTTAGTAAAAAAAAACACTCCAAAGTCACATGTATCCAAGAGATACATTCATTAACAGTGCAAAAAAATCAAATCAGATGTCATATGACCTAATTTAATAAAGTTTGTGTTTACAAATGTTATATATCGAGCTCGCAAAACAAACTCTTAACAAGCTTTGTAGAATACCCCCAACTTCAGACCAGTTTCTGCTACTGGCATCCTCAGTGAGGTGCTAGGATATTCAATCATTAGATTAAAAATACCAGGACAAGCCTAGCACTTTATCTAATGTATAAATCTATTAATATATGGTGTATCTGAACTTAGTTCAGTCCCATATGACTATTTAAGTTAGATAGCTGGATTTGAAGACATATGGATGTCTGAAATTCTCAGAATTTCTTCTTAATAGTTATATATTAGATAAAGTGCTGGGCTTGTCCTGGTATTTTTAATCTAATGCTTGAATATCCTAGCACCTCACTGAGAAAGCCAGTAGCAGAAACCGGTCTGAGGTTGGGGGTATTCTACAAAACTTGTTAAGAGTTTGTTTTGCGCACTCTATATATATCATTAACAGTATGTATTGAAATACCCCAAAAAAATTTAAAAGCCTTTAAAATATGATTATTTATTTATTTTCAATTGCTAAAATAATAGAAAATTAATTTATAAAATAATTAAAATTTTAACTAAAAATATTTTTTTTAAAAAAAACTCAATATGGATTCATAGAAAGAGGAAACACAACTATGTTATTACAGAATTTTACAGATAAAATTAATAATTCATTAAATGATAATATGTTAACTACAGTTGTTTTACATTTTTATAAGCCTTTTGACATTTTTCAGCATAAGCATGATTCACAGTTTATAAAATTGTGGAGTTAGAGGAAAATTGCTCAGATTCGTTAAAAATTACTTAAATGGTAAATATGTTATATCAAAAAATATCAAATGCATTCACTAATGAGGGGAAAATATTATATGGAGTTCCTCAACATTTTATACTTACTACATTGTTGTTTCTGATTTTCATAAGTGTTCTAGGAAATACTAATATTGAAGGATTAATATGCAGATGATATTGTTATTGTGAGTGTAAATAAAGGTGTTGATGTTAAAGAATGTCAAGAAAGTCTAAACAAAATTGCCATTTGGTGCTTTGAGAAAGGACTTTATATAAATGGAGAAAAAGAAAATACATGTTAATATGATCTCACATGAAATATGAAAATAGTGATGTACATCTACATTCACATATATGAGTGCATATATGCTAATATATTCTCCTCACATGAAATATGAAAATAGTGATAGACATCTACATTCACCTGAGTGTATATATGTTAAGAATGTAATATATAATGATAATAAAAGCAGAACAAGTAAAATATATTAGATATCTTGGAATTATGGTAGATGAAAAAGTGTCTTGAAAACATCATATCGTACGAATTAATAAATTTAGAAGATATTTTATAACAATGTTACAATTTATTCAAATTACTTCAAACTCTTTTTAGCAAGTCTTTATTTGTACATATATACACATACACCTACGTTTCGACTTTCCTGCAGTCTTCTTCAGAGCTATGATATAATGAACAAAGTAAAATAAAATACTTAACTATATAATACCAAGAAAAAGTGTAAATAATAAAAAACTAAAAACAATATAAAATATATAAAAAAACTAATAAAACTGAAATAAATAATCAAACCCAAATAAAATAATCCAGTTAATATAAAATAAAATATACAACATAAATAGAAAATAAATATAAATTATACATGTGTATTCCTAATTGTATACATATATATATTCAAAGACAACTATTTATCTAAATATAATATCTATTTTTATTATTAACAATCCTAATTATTTCTATTCTTTATAAACTTAAGGCTGCAGGTTAGTCGAAACGTAGGTGTATGTATATATGTTCAAATAAAGAGTTTTGCTAAAAAGTGTTTGAAGTGGTTTGGATAAATTGTATTTATAGGAAATTACAGCAAAATAAAGAAAAGTGTGATATTGGTAATATTAATAACAATGTTCTACAAAATCAAAGATATTTCCCTTTAAATATTCTTATTGTTATTTATAAATCTTTATGTGAATCTTTATAGAGATATGGATTTGCAACCTTTTCTAATATTAATAGATTAGTATTACTGCAAAAAGAATAATCTAATAGAAGAAAATTATATCAAAAAAGAAAAAAGTGGATACAAAAAGAATATTTTATTACTCAATCAACTTCTTGAATATATAATTATAGAGAAAAAAATTTTTGTCAGTACTTCAAAAAAAACTTATATAAAGCAATTTGATTTTATGTCTAAGAAAAACAGATATATACATAATTTCAAAATATTGCAATAAATGTGAAATTAAAATAAGAAATCATTATGTTTTTAAATTGTTCAGTAATTTACTTATTGAATTAAAAAGCTTGCAATATTATAAGGAATTAAAAAATCAAATTAAAAAATATATTAAAGAGAGGGAAAAGGGAAAAAATTAACTTAGTATATAGAAAACTATATGAGAGTATCTAATATTATATAATCATTTTATTATATAATTAATATATTATTAAATGTAATTTGTTTTTATTATTATTAGCATATTTTATATTATGTTTAAAAGTAAAAGAAAATGTTAAAGGTACTTTGGTATTAAAGCTGCAACATAGGGGAGATAGGAGACCTTTTCACACCCACAATAAATGTGTAATGTCATAATGACATCAAATTGAAAGGAAATAAACGCTGCAAGTATAGTGCCGAAATGTGTTTTTATCTTTATCAACGTGATTTTTTTTTTTTTTGCAATACATTGACATTTTCAGTTATTGTCCAGATTTTTTTTTGCCATACTTAACGATATAAAAGAAGTGGTTTTGCCAAGATAAAAACCTAATAAAAGTCTCATAATTAATATTGGTTTTTGTTCTTTTTTTTGGGGGGGGAGGGGTTAAGTTGTTTATAAAAAAAATGTTAATTAGTATTTCTGTTGAAAATCCCAGCATACTCTGCAATCAAGTGTTACATTTACGGAGGGGAAATCTTTAGTAGAGATCTCCATTTTCTGTGGTAATATTAAATGTTTTGTTTCAAAGTGACAATTCTTGTTATATATTACACGGTAAATATCATATGAGTATACTTAATGTGTTTTTATAAATATTATTTAAAAACTAAAATCATTTACTGTTTTGTTGAGTAACAATTTTTTTGTGTAATGGTATCATTTCATTAAGATCGCAAATCACTTTTTTTTTGATTGGGAATGTTGTTCTTTAAAAGTTGTTAGTGTGAAAGTTAGTAAATGTCTTTTTATAAATATTATTTAAAAACCCAAAATGATTTACTGTTTGTTTAATGCGTATTTAAACTAACAATTTTTTTTGTGTAAAGCCATCATTTCTTTAAAATCGCAAATCACATTTTTTTTTTTATTTCAAATGTCGTTCTTAAAAGTTGTTAAGTGTCCAAGTCTTACATACTTGAATGTCTTGTTCAAAATTATACATTTCATATTGAAAATGATAAATATTTTTATTATGTTTTTATTTTTATTTATTTTTAGTCCTGCAACATGCAGCATGTATTAGACCTACTGCGCCTGTTCACATTAATATCCCGATAACTTTGTAAATCTTGCCAAAATACCACATACAATATCCTTGTACACATTTTCTTTTGCCAAAAAAAGTCTTGTACAAGATCCGTGTACACATTTTTTTTTTGCCAAAAAAAATCATGTACAAGATCCATGTACACGTTATTTTGGTCAGATCATAAGATTACAAAGTTATCAGCGGATTGATATGAATGTCAACAGGCGCAGTAGGTCTTATACATACTCTGTGTTGCACCTCTAATACCAGAATACCAAGATTTGTTAATGTATCAAATTTTGTATATGAAATGCGTATATGCACCCTCTTACATTTTAGTTAACACATGTATGTTTTATGCAATAATTGTATAGCTAAATATTTAATATTTTGAATGCAAATATAATTATTGCATAAATCATATTTTATATTGTTGTAGATAAATGAAACCATTATATTTTCTATAGAAAATTATAATAAAATCATCTCATGAATAGATTATTCTTTATGTGAATTTTTTTTTAATTGCTTTTTAATTTTTAATATTCTGTAAATGATCTATTTTTATATTTTTGAGAATGCTTGAGTCTAGACAATTTAGTAGTTATTTCATTTTTATTTTATAACTGTTTTGCTATATTTAATATTTTTATTATAATATTTGGTTTGAATCGCTTGACATTCATTCTTGATTCATCTTATCATATGTGCCTATATGTAGACTAACAACTCATAATTAAGTTTAATGTTATTTTTGTTAAGTGAATCTTTTATGCTCACAGAAAATTACTGGTATGAATGAGAACTGTACACATGAAATGGGTATATTCCATGATTTAAATCTGATTACTAGTATATGCCACAATGTTCCATTTAAATGTATGTATACATAGATGCATATATTCAACATATTTTTTCATCAAGATTGACTTTTTTGTGTATGTAATTTATTTATATCTAATACACCTGGGTCTTGTTTTATGCGATAGATAGGTTTCACAGAAAACCCGCATTTAAAAAAATCGCACAAAAATAGACTTAACTTACCTTGAAAAATGGGGGATAGGGTCTGTAATTTTCAGAATTCGCATGAAAGCAAAGCAAAAAGAAAAATTACTTTAAGATTCATATTAAAAAAATAAGCAAATAAAGTATGACTAATAAAAAATTTCAAATATTTAAAAAAAAATACAAGACAAACTTTTTTTATTTTTTTTATTAACTACAATATTTAATTTTACATTTTTCATACATATTTCAATCATTAACGCTAGCGTTCGTTTGTAAACTGGAAAGAAATCAGATTTGATGTGATGTATTGTAGCTTCTCCTTAAACGAAGTGAAGAATCTCTCAGCAATTATGCCCAGAGAAACCTGTTAGCCACTTTATTTTTATTCGTGATGTGATGTAAAATTAGTGCCACTTTCAGTCTTGTGCTGTGATAATGGTTTTCTGTTTCTATATTTAAAAAATGAGATCGAAATCAAAATAAAAAGATTATACATTATCATTAGAAAGATTATTTTCAATTTATAAAATCTTCATTTTTTTATTTTAAAAATCTAAAAAATTATTTATTTCTGTTATATATAACAAAATATACATTTTAAAAGTTTAATTTTTTTTAATATTTATTGCGATATTTTTATTCATTAGTATAAATAGGTTATTTACATAGAAGCTAAATTACTAAATACAGTTTCAGGCCATATTCACATTAGCTGCTAATATAACGTTATATTTTTGAAAAAAAAAAAAAAGTATTTCAAGTGAAAATAAGTTATTAATAATTTAAATTTCTTGATATTTAATAAATTTAGTGAAATATGAAAGTTATTAAGAAGAAACATGAATCGCATAACTTCAAAATCGCATTAAAATAATCCGCATAAAACGAGACCCAGGTGTATGTTTATTTTACTCAGAAATATTTGATTTTCAATCATATATATATATTGAAACGGTTACACCTGTTTCACCTATTATCTTTGATAATAGTATATATTTGTTGTACTCAGATGGCGTGTATTTCTTAAATTTTAAAAACTTTGCTTATAATATTGCGAGTATGTGCGTATATAATCGTCCTTAAAATTTATAAATATAAAATTACAATCTCAAATATTTATATACGAGCATATTCCTTTAGATTTGTTCAAACTGAAATAAACATAACTGTATAATTAATTTATCTATATAGCAGCATAATTTAAATTTATAATATTACTTAGTTTTCAATATTTCTTTCTAAATAATTATTTAAGTCAGTATTCATTTTGACTAATTCCAAGTTTTCAATTCTTTTGTTTGCTTAAAATTACAAGCAGAAAGTTTTATCAGTTTTAACACTTCGTTCTAAAAATAAATCTTTAGCCAAAATTTGACCTATTTAAAAATTATAACCAAGACCAATTATAATATTCAGTCAGGCATAAATCTATACAAAATCTATACAAATTGCCTGTGACCATTCTCTTAAAAATATATATCTTTTAAAACTGACGTCAATTAAAACAATAGAGCCTTTCCATGTCCAGATTTAGATATACTTAATATTTTACTAACTGGATATTTGGTTAAAGGCTAGTTTGAACTAGTCATCTTGTGATGTGGCATGACTCAAAGTAGGAGGTTACTTCTGTCAAAAATACAGCATAAAAAGGGGCCCAAAATAGCCACCAAGTCTCTAACCTAGCCTCTTCCATCATCTATCATCATCCGTGTAAATTTTTTTCTGTTGCTGAGAAATTTGTGCTTGCTGCCAAATTTTATTTCCGAAGACCCGAGTTAACTAAGAAAACTGTTCCTGCCGTTTAGACTGCTAAATCTAAAAAAAACCATCATCCAAGCTGCTATAAAATGACCGTTGGCTAGAAGACACAGAGACAGCCGTTTGCTCTTCCACGAGCGGCTACCGATGACAGAAAACCTCCACCATGCCCATCACTGTAAGAAAGATGTACCCGAGAGACCAGAGATTGCCTGACCAGAGAAATGGAGAAAGCTGCCACCGAGATAAATTCACGAAGTTACATCCAGACTAAAACCTAAGAGAAGCCCAGCCTGACTGAATATAAAGAGAAGCGCAATGAACAAGGCCTTAAAGACTTTCCGGTAAATCCTTTCTACAAAATATTACATTTCCTAACTAAAACGTATACTAAATGAAAGCTAGCTAAATAAATCACATAATTTATAATATTTCTAAATGTTCCACTAAAATGTTTATCGTAAAATGGTTTAAATCTTAGAACACACTCAATTCTTGCTTGATCATTAATAACTTTAAGTAGGCGTTGATCATTAATAATTTAAATAATCACACACATCTAGTTTCTATAAAACCATACTATAAATTTTTATGTCTAAATTATTATCTTATCGATCATTTTATGCAATTCTTATATTTTAAGTTCATGTTTATTGATTTATGCTGTGTTTTTATCAGAACGGAGTCTGGTGTGTTAATAAATTATTGGGGGGAAGGGAGTGAGCAATTACTTTTATTATATCAATATTGCGATATAAAGAATATAGCTAAGACTCTTTTCTGAATTATATTTGTGATAGAGTGAATCGAACAAATTATTTAAAATCTTTTACTAAAGTTATTTAAAAATGTATATTTGCTTATATTATTTAAAACGCATCTTTTCTCAAATTATTTAAAATCTTTTGATAAACTTATTTAAAGATGTATATTTGCGTATATTATTTAAAACGCATCTTTTCCCAAGTTAATTGAAAATGAAAATGTTTCGCTAAAGTTATTTAAAAGGTATCTTTAGCGTCTATTATTTAAAACGCATCTTTTCTAAAGATTATATAAAATGAAGATGTTTACTAAAGTTAGTTAAAACGTATATATTGCGTATGCTATTTAAAACGCAGATTTTGCCCAAGTTATTTAAGAATTATATTTGCGTAAGTGATTTAAAATATGTATCTTGTCAGTTATTTGAAAAAGTATATTTCACGCAAGCTATTTAGAATATAGATTTGCATTCGTTAGTTAAAACTCATTTTTCATTATTAATAAGATCTATTTTGACGAATTATTTAAGATGTGTAATTTACTTAAACATCAATAATTTGCGTGAGCTATTTTATAACTCACATTTTATTATTTAACAACCAGTTTGCTATAACTTCGTTTAATTAGAGGATAAGTAACTATACAGAAAACCTTAAATCAGATTCTCATTATCGCCTTTAGCGCATAATTTAATAAGCTCATTTATGAACTGACCGGTGGTAGTAGCGCTGAAGAAGCTAAGATTTTGGCGTAATTAAATTTATTAAATATTAATTTAGCGTTGCGAATGTATTGCTAATTTGCATAAAAATGCATATCTACTTGCTATGTCTATAATGGCCTATCTCAAGATTGTTCCACGTCCAGGCACGCCTCGAAAGTTTAGGCCACGGCGACAGTTCTTCGTATTTCGTCAAGTCACGCCTCGAAAGTTTAGGCAAATGTGACATTTATTCTTGTATAACGAAACCAAAGCGTTTCCAAAGGGCTCATTAGCCAATCTTCTGTTCTTAATAAAAAGGCCTCTTCCATTGTAGCAAGCAGATCGGTTAGGGAACCGTTTACTAGGTAATAAACCCCATTAAGAATGCATTCGAGCCGCACTTATCTGATAGTATAGTTTCTAACGCACTAGAATCTGACGTTCCCCTGCCACCACATCTCAGTTCAGTTTCCCTAGAAAGTGACTTCGGCTTTGATCCGACCTAGAATCTGAGTTAATGCGTTTATTATCAATATGGTATAACAATATTATATCACGCAAATATCTATAATATGATTTTGAATATATTTATAATATAATCTTAAACTTAGTCATTATAATATTTTAAACTTGGCAACAATGATATAATCTTCAACGTATTAGTAATATCTAGCATTTATCCATCAACTCGATTACTCTAGCTCACTATAACCGATTTCAAACATATAAAACATGGCATGAATTACAACATGAAAGATGACATAAGCTTACTAAGAGTCTATTGCTTTGTACTATTATTTTATACCCTGAGAAAACATACTCAATACTTTGTAATAATATTGTTTTATAACTCTGAGCATGCATTCATTGCTTTGTATTATTATTTATAACCCTGAGAATCCACTCACCTGAGTGTGAGCTAGCTGTACACAACCTACTATGCTTGAGTATTTATTGTTATATTAAATTTATGAAATATAAATTTGTCTCAGTCTCATTACTTGCTCATTATCTTATGAATCACTAGTTAAGTTATCTAATATATATAATAGGGGGGATGTCTCATGTTTTACTGCTTTGCTATTGCTGGAACGTGATCAAAGAGATATCGAGTGTAACCTCATGCATGTCATTCGCGATGTGTTGACTTGGAAGCACGAGTGAGAGAGTTGAGGTGTGATCAGACGTAGGGTATTACTATCCCGACTTGGTCAGCTTTTGGTTCTCTGGCTTGGACTCTCAGTCTGTTGAGCAAATGTACAAACCTGACCGTTACAATATAATTTATACATAAATCATTTATTAAGTTTAATATGGTACACATTTTTTGTTGTTGTTGTTTATACTTGATAAAACCTGAAGATCATTCTTTTACATTTCAATTATCTTTTGATAACTTTGGTATGAGAAACAACAAATTTTAATAATTTCTATAATTGATGTAATAGATTTAAACGTTAGTTATTACATTTTGCCTTTTTTTTTTTTAATGAAAAAACAACATAAATTTAGCAAATGAAATTAGTGTAAAAAATAAAATATTTTTTTAAATAAAAAAAGATATTAATATACAGAAATAGTAATCAAAACAAAAGAAAAAAAAACATTTAACCTTCACTCTAAAAAATGTATTTTAATAAATAAAAAAAAATTCTCTGAAAAATGTATATAGTTAAAATGTAATTCATTGAAGTATAATTTCAAATAATGAACACTTCCTTTGAAATATTAAATTCATCTTTTTTTTTTTTTAAATATGTCATAGCATCGGCCGAAGACGCAAAAATCATACAATTTTCATTTTTCTTACACACTTAAACAATATTATTTTTTTATCAAACTTTATTCTTACAGTTTCAACTGTTCTGCAGGTGTCATCAAGGTTACAATATCCAAATATATAATCATAACAATTATAAAAATAGGGAATTTGAACTCAGACGTTCAAATACCAGTCAACAATCTACACTATCTCATATCGCTAATATACATGAACACTGATTATATGTGTGTGGGAGACGATAATCTGGTCCAACTGATGAGTGCTGGTTTAGCACAAAATACATCTTGAACCAGATTGATATCCGATTCAAGGGTTTTACTGCCAAAATCAAAAACTTAATTTTTGTTAAATCTTATCTAATGTTAAAATTTTTATTATTTAAAAAGAGTACGTGTATTAAAACACCTACTCATTTATATTTAGAATAGATCATTTTAATATTTATAAAATTGTTTTTAAAATAGTTTTCTGATACAGCTTGTTTTTACTTTTTTTTTTTTTTAATCAATTTGATTAAAAACAAGTTGGCTAGCTAATTACATTCCTGTTGCTTTTGTATTAATCATTTTAAAGTTCATTCTAAAAGCAGAGATTTAATTGTTTTGTTTTTTTTATAATCCCTGGATAGAATTCTTAAATTAGATTGAGCTGGGGATTAATATTTGTCCTGCCTAAGGCATAGAATTTGACAAGGAAAGTGTTTCACGGAAAATGGAGTGAGGTATAAATAGCCCGCAAATTTGGAGAGTTAGTTGTTACTTATTCTTAACTAGACAAGCTGTTTCTCAAGTGAAAGTCCGTATTCTTTTACGCACTTTGATTGCAGCCTGTTGTGATCCAGAGTTTTGGTAGCAATTCCGACATTTAAATTCTTCAAAAAAAATTCACAGTTGTTAAAATCCTTTTGCTTTCAACAAGATGTCGAATACTGTACGTGTTGTCATCACCAAAATGGCATGCTAACTTAACAAAGGATGGATCCCTAACTTCCAAATCTGCTCCAGTCGTGCCATGAACATCTAGAACTGGAACTCTATACCTCTATCTTGCCGTCATCAAAGGATTTGAAAAATGAACTAAAATAATAGTGTGCACTCTACATGAACGTTGTTTTACCATAAGGTAACTATTTTCTTTTATTCTTTCCAGGGTAAATTTCTTTTCATTAAATCTCCACTCAATCTAATTATAAATCTGTATTCCTAAGCAATATTTAGCCTCATATTTAATATTTGTTTTGTTTTCTTGTATTTTGTAGTGTGTCTTGGAATCTTTGTTTTAAGATTCCAAGTTTGCTTTCAGTTTTTGTTTATTGGAGAATGACAAGTGAGTTTTTATATTTTTATGCCTAACTTTTTTTAAATGCTTTAGCAGTCGTGTGTATTTTAAATGCTTACCTGTAATTTTTTTAGTAGCTAATAATTGATTTTAAATACTGTGTTTGCACTTTTGCAAACCACCAAAAATCTTTTGGCTGGTGACTTTATTGTCCTGGTTTTCCACTGATGGGGATTTCGTGTCTTCATTTCTTATATCTCTGAAAGCGGAAACTAGAATTGTTTTTCTTTGTAATTTTATAAGTCACCAGCAGGAAGATAATATTTATCGCTTTGTAAATTACAGGTGAGAGAGACTCTCGTTCTGCTAAAGTTTTTAAAACTTTAATATTTTCGTACTCATGTGCACTCTCCCATAGATTTATTTTGTATTTACTTGTAGCTTTAAATTTATCAGAGTGTGTACTCAGAACTTGTTTCATAAATTTATTTCTTAATTATAATTATTTGTAATTCATTTTCTTTAATTGCTGGGGCAGACATAACTGGTTTTCTAATGATTTACTTGTCTCCTATTGAGACCTTTACTTATTATTAGTTTTAGCCAATTTGTTTGGTTGGGAATTTGCCAGTTAATTTTCTGTTTTCCTTTTTTTTTTGTTTGTTCTTGAGGTAAATCAATCCATCTTTACTTTAAACGTAGTATAAGATGCAGCTTCCACTGGCATATGGTGTTCTTTGTCCCGACACATTTTCTGGGCCTAGAAAAAGCTCGCCGGCGCTGGTTTCATTGATTCCAAGAACGTATTGTTTAAGTATCTGTGAATGGGAAAGACAATGTTTGGGTGAATCCCCTGCTGAATGAAATTTGCTTCCCCCCTTTACAATTCATTATTAGAAGATCAGTAGGTCTGCCAGAGCATTGCGTTTAGTCTTGATGGTACACGCCTGAGCTAATCCTATTTGTTAACTTATAAACTTTTCTTATAAGTCTTCTCTTAATAAAATTTTTTTAAAAATTTGTTTAAACTTAATTTGGCTGACGTTTGTCTTAGTGCTTTTGTTTCTCAATTGTCTAAACAATTTTAAGATCTCTTGTTTTTCCCTGAGTCTAGTCGGCTCAAACCATCATCATCATCCATTCTGATCACAGTAAATAAATTTTTCCAGATACGTAGTGATCTGGTGGCACCCTCTGTGTCAGGATGGATTGAATGTCCGGTAGAGTATATTGGTGATTATTTATCTTTTTGACATGTATATGGTCATGTGTATCAGTGATATGAGATAGTGTGGATAGTTGATGGGTACTTGAAAGTTGAGTTCAAAGCCCCTATATTTACAATTAGGCTCCTGGTATGTGAAGAGTGCCTGTAACATTTCAAATATTTAATCATACAAATATTACATTTTATACACATATATGTATGCATAATCAACATACATCCTTAATCTGACTTATATGTCATTTTATTTATTTTACTTTTACTAATTTTAATTTTTTACATTTATTTAATTATTTCACACCTGTTTACTATAATTTTTACAACTTTTTAAAAAAAATTGTAACTTAAAATTCTACTATTTATTACATATTATTTTTAGTATTATCTTTTTTACTTATATTCTTTTTTACTAAAAACATTTTAAATTACTCTAACCTTTTTTATATATTTATATTTTTTTATTTCACATTTTAATTAACTAATAACTTGTACTTTACTAATTACTCACCTCTTTAAAATCTACTCTTTTCATATCTTATTTATAAAATGGAATAAAATGATATTATACAATGGATTTATGTTGATTATATATATGTGTGTGTGTATAAAATGTATGGAGAGTGCATGTTAGGAGTAACAAGAAAAACACAATATATGGGTAAGAGAACAAGGAGATGTTTACTGACGTCATTGAAAAAATTAAAAGACTGAAGTGGAGTTGGGCTGGACATATTGCTAGAAGATATGATAATAGATGGACAATTGAAATTTTAAACTGCATTCCAAGAGATTGTAAAAGATCCAGAAAGAGACCACATGTGAGATAGATGGATGAAATAAGGTGTGCAAGGGTGATGTGGAGAAGAGAAGCTAAAAATTGGAAGATGGATCGAGCTTGGAGAGACCATCCTGCAGTAGATTGATAATGATTGATGATGATGATGATAAAATGTATTAAAGTATGATTATATATTTGGATATTGTAGCTGTGATGATGACTGAAGGGTAATCAAAACTGTAAGAAAAAAGTTTAATAAAAAATAATATTGTTGAAGTGTACAAGAAACGTGAAAATGGTATGATATGTAAAATATAGAGAAAAAGAAGGGAAAATTAATTACAAAATACAATAAAAATAATAAAATTAATGACTGAATATGCTTGCTTTTTGATGTCAATAAAGTTTTAGCTAATTAATTTTCTATTAAAAAACATATATTCAAATAAAATTAAATTTAAATATCATGTTTTTAATTATCCTTTAATTAGTTTTCTTTAAATTTGTTATTGTCACTGACATCTGCAGTGTGTGCCCTTAATGGCAGGAATTCATTCCACTTTTTTTAAAGTACAAATTTTTAATTTAAAAAAATTGTTTTTGGGTGATTTTAATAGAAAATACCTAGATGTTATCAGCTATGGAGTATGAAAAAAAAAATTTAAAGACAAAAGGTGAAAGTATCATTTGCTTTTTTGCATAATATAGAGTTGTTTACGTTATAAAAAATAAAAATAAATTGGCAATAATTGGTTTATCTTTTTATTGTTTATTTTTTTTTGTAAAATTATTTAATATTTGTTTCTTGATTAATAATATGTGACATTTAGATTTTGTTTGACAATATTAGCTTCTTAGCAAAACTGAAAATTTGCTGATATAAAAAACAATGCACTCTATCAATAACTTTATTTTTTGTTATAAGTTGAATGTTCCTTTCCCTCCCCCCCCCTTGACTATTATTGCAGTGTTGAACATAGTGAAATTCTAATTTGACATTTATATTTTAGACTTTTGGTAAATGAACATTATACAATTTAATAATTTCTTGTGATGAATCCGTAAAGATAATGAAACAAACTAAACTTGATTGTGACACTTATTTTTATGAATGTCTGAAGATTGAACATAATAAAATTTAGGATAATTTTGGCCATAATTAAAAATATTTTATTCTAAAAGTCAGAAAATTCATCACTTTTTCTCCGCATGTGTTCAAACATGCTTTATCAAAAATGAATTTTGCATTCAAGAAGACAGTTTTTTAATCATTAAACAAGACGAAGTCTATTTAATATAAGCTCTTAAAAACTATCAGTTACAAATTATTCATAAACCAATTTTTCAAATTAGTCAAGAATCAACATTTATAATAAATATGGTTTACCAGTTCTTACTTATGGAACTGAGACTTGGACACTTAATTGAAGAGCAATACAGAGACTTCAGACCACTCAAAGAAGTATGGACAAATGCATGTTGGGAGTAACAAGAAGAGATCTAAAACACAATACATGGGTAAGACAGCTGACAGGTGTAACTGACTGTATTGAAAAAATTAAGACCGAAGTGGAGTTGGGCTGGACATGTTGCTAGAAGAGATGGTAATAGGTGGACAATTGCAATCTTACACTGGATTCCAAGAGAGATCACATGTAAGATGGATGGATGAAATAAAAAAGTGTGCAGGGGTGATGTGGAGAAGAAAGATGGATTGAACTTGGACTTTCATCCTGCAGGGGATTGATAATGGTTGATGATGATGATGACTTATACAAAAAGTGAGATGATTGTGTTAGGAGAAATGGGATAGAAGAATAGATGCATTAATAAACAATAGGGAGTAGGAGAGATGGATAACTAGTATAAAGTAAAAAGATTTTAAATATGTATAGAAATAAACAGAATATTGGATGCGAGTTAATTTATCATAATAGCAAGGAAAGTAGTTTGCTGTTTAAGACTCGAACAGGATCTTTAGCAACAAGGGAATATACACACGAAATGAAAAAATGTGGGTGATTTAATCTGCAAATTATTTAAGGAAGGCATAGAAAATATTAGACATCTGTTAATTGAATGCAAATGCCTGCAAGCCGAAATGGTACAAATAAAGATGTTGTGGAAGAATCAATATACAGAGAGTGAGTTCTTGTTTTTTATTGCTGGCTTTGGGAAAAGATAAGGGGAATTTAGATAAAATGACAAAGATTATGATGTGGAAATGGGATGGAGCAAGATAGTGACGAATATGGGAACAACTTAGGGTGGGAAATGGAAAATGAAGGTAGAGTGGCTAACAGGTTTCTCTGGGAATAGTGACAGAGATTCCTGACTCCGGAAAAGGAGAAGTCACATTACATCGCAAATAATTTCACATTCCTTGTAACAAGACTACAAAATTCAATGTTAACAGCCGGCACTTTCAGCTTTATAAAAATGAAGTTCAAAACCTTGATCAATCATAGCACACAAAAAAGATAATTAGTATTTATTTACTAAACAAGTTTGTAATAGATGTAAAGGGGCACACGTATATTGATGAGAATTTTAAATATATAAATGTTTAAGCTATGAAAGGTAGTCCTATGCTTACAAATTTTGTCTTTTATTCATGCTAAGCATGCGTTCAATACATTGAAAATCATGCTATGATTATGATAAACATATTGAAAACATGCTTAGCTTCAATCAAAGCTAAAATTTATAAATATCTACCTTTTTTGGTTTAAAGGTTCTAACATTTATATATTTAACATTACAATTGTACAAAAAATTGATAATAATTTTAGTTATTGATTTGTGAGAATAATATATTTCAATTAATTGATAGAATTTATTAGAATTTTAAAATATTTAAAACATTTGTGTGTATTAAGACAAAACCACATATGACTTAAAATTATTAAATGAAAAGAAATGAACAACCCGTTTTTTAAAAAAAAGAATTGTTGAGGTTTTATTTTGCTCTAGGGCATTCTTCAGGAAGTACAATAAAAAAAACTTCCTTGCTTGTTAAACTTTTGAGATTTATATTATAACTTGTTAGTTCAGTTTCTTTTAACTTGATGCTTTCCTTTGTAAACACGAGATAGCAGTGAATAACTTCTAATACATATAAGTTCTGAGTTTTTGCTAACACTACAACAAAAATCTATTAGGTTTTAAAATTATTACTCAATGTGCAATTTCTCCATTCTGAACATGTACAATTCATTCAGCAATAGCTTTTCCTTAATGTATATTTATTAAATTTTATGCCATTCTTTAATCACCTCTACTTAGATAGTTTGAGGAAACTTGGTGACATCTTTTAATTATCTGCAATTAGAAAGTTTGGCAAATCATTTAACTCAACTAATTTTCTAATTATCTGCAGTAAATATTGACATTGTCAATAAATAAAATCTAAATATGTTTAAATCAGCAATTGAATGAAAGAAATAATTTCACATTTCTTGTTGGTGTCATGTGATGTGATGCACTGTGACGTCTCCTTATATGGAGTCAGGGATCTCTCAGCAACTATGCCCAAAGAAACCTGTTAGCTACTTTGACTTCCCTTTCCATTTCCCACCCTAAATTTTTCCATATCCTGCTCCATCCCATTTCCACAACATAATCTTTGTCATCTCCATGGCCTTTATATCTAAATTCCCCTTGCCTTTTACAAACCCAGCATAAAAACTAATAACCCGCTTTCCGTATAATCACTTTGTTTATATTTACTTTTCCACAACTTCATTATTTGTATCCTTTCTGCTTTCAGGCATTTACATTCAATTAACAGATTTTCTATGCCTTCCTTACACAACTTGCAGACTAAGTCACCCATATTTTTCTAATTATGTGTATTTGGTAAAGATCCCGTTCACGCCTTAAATAGTAAACTACTTTCATTGCTATTATCATAAATTAACTCTCATCCAATATTCTGTTTATTTCTATAAATATTTAAACTATTTTTACTCTCCATACTAATTCTCCAACTCCCTATTCTTTATTAACATATCTATTCTTTTATCTCATTCCTTAACATAACAATAATTCTCATAACACAATCATCCCATCTCTTGTATAAGTATATTGACATAAAATCTATCCAAATCTTCTGCATGTCGCATTATATCTTGTTCAAAACAACTAACATTTCTCCCATTTTTTTTAGTTAAAAATATTATTCTAATTAGACTCATATATTACTCACATTTTTTTTAGCTTACAATCTTTAGTTGTAACTACCATGTTTCCCTGAAAATAAGACTGGATCTTAAACTAGTTTTTGCTCCAAAAGATTTCATGTACAAAAATCTACATTTATTCCAGTTATTCTTCTCTTTACAAAAAAACTGTAAGATTCTACCCCGTGAACCCCCCACAATTCTTTTCTTGTATTTGGCAGAATATCTCTTTCTTTTTGCTCTCATCTTATCTGGCGTTCGCAATATTATTCCTTGTGATATATTGGAGTATTTCCATCATCTATCATTAATGTGTTGAATGTATAGAAAATGTTAAACTTTTCAAATACAAACAACTTCTTGGTAATTACCCAATTTTTCAAATTAGTATTATTCTACACTCTTCTTCAGATATTATTGCTGGTCTGACCAATGCCAATTTTAGCGTAGGAGTCGAACTTACAACTTTTGATTCTTGAGTATCGAATTTTAAGGCAACTATGCAATTATAAATATGTGCAAGAGATTATGATTTGGGCCTTTAAATAAATCCTGGTTCACCACAAAATGTGTATCATGGGATGATACATCTTTTTCATGTCTTTGGCCATATGATTATATCCACAGGGTGTTAAAAGCAAATAAAACCAGTCCCTATCTTACAATAGTCTAACCAACTGAGCTATTCTATCAAATGCAAAAGATAGAAGTTTCATATATTTACATATGAGGGTTAGTTCAAACCTCCTGAATCCTTCAATTTTGTTTTTAAGACTTCTAAGAGCAAGGTTAATTAGAGACTTTTATATATTGAGTATTGCCACATTGGGTTGACTTATAAGATTATTTGCCATTATCATATGTGCAGTTTCCTGGAATTTCTTCTTTGCATCTTTTCCTCTATCCAACATTTTTGTATTTTCCCAATTGAACATATAATTATTAGTAAATACGTGGTCTGCTATTGTAGACACATCTGTTCTTTCTCTTTTAACTATTAGTTTGTAATCTTTCAATTGCTGTTCAACAAGGTAACAGGTCTCATCCATATACTTCCCTCCACATTCGCATGTTATTTATAAATGCAGTTTTTGTTTTTCAGCATTTCTAGTTTAGGCTTGTTAGAAGTTAGAATTACTCAGAGAGTGTTGTATGGCTTTGGAAAGCTGTTCTAATGTTATATTGACTGCAGAATTTCATTTGCCATTCCTGGTATGTACAGATCCACTACAGTACCAATAATTGTTTTTCTTTTTGTTGTCTATTAAAGGTTTTCTTGATGATAGCTGATGGATAACCATTCTTCATGGGAATTTATTCTATGTAAATCTTTTTATTTTCCAAATTACTGGTTTCTGAACAGACTTCATTTGTTCTTCTCCATAGTGATAGTATAATTATATGTTGTGTTTCTGGTGTGATTGGATGTATATGCCAAATACTTGCCCGTGTGTGTTTGTTTCCTATATACTGTTGTTTTTACTTTGCCCTGAGGGAGACATATCACAAGAACATCTAAGACTGCCAATTTTTCTTCTCAAACTGATTTCATTGTGAATGTAATTGGAGATATGTTGTTGATATGCATCCAGAATGACTGTAATTGTGCCTCACCACCCGGTCATTGAGTTGTATTTATGGCTGTGGTTTCAAGTTCTTTCATGTAATGTTGCTAAGTAATGATGACAGTGGTGATCCCATGACCATCCCTTGATTTTGTTGGAAGAATTCTGGGTTATATTGAAAGTACATTGTTATACAGTTTTTTTTATCATTTCATTATACTATCAATAGGTAAAGTTGTTCTGGCTTGTAGACTATTATCATCATATAACCTTTTCTTTACGATAAAGCTTCATCACATGATACATTTGTAAATAAACTTTTCACATCAAAGCTTACCAATATATCAGTTCTTTCCATTTTCATGTCCCTGATTAATTCTACAAAATACTTAAAATCCTTGTCAAACTGTTTACAAGCCGGAGCAATCTATGTATTGATAGTTCAATGGAATTATTAACATTCCGTAAAACATATTCCAACAAAATCAAGGGATGGTCATGGGATCATCACAGTAACCATTGCTTAGCAACATTTGCATGGAAGAACTTGAAACCAGAGCCATAAATACTACTTCATGTCTTTTCCTAAAGGGTGGTTTTACTATGTTGATACATTTGTGGTATGGCTGCATGGTAAGGCACAATTAGTCATTCTGGTCATATTTCAACAACATATCTCCTTCAATTACATTCACAACAGAATTAGAACAAGAACAAAAATTGGCATTCTTAAATGTTCTTGGGAGATGACCTCGTCAGGTCAAAGTGAAAACCAACAGTGTATAGGAAACCAACACACACTGGCAAGTACCTGGCATATACATCCAATCGTACCAGAAACACTAAATGTGGAATTTTACTATCACTATGGAACAGAGCAAAGAAAGTTTGTTCAGAAACCTTCCAAACTAGATATATTAAGAACATACACTTTTTCAAGTAAGCCATAAAGCACATGTTCCAATTTATCTTCCTATACACAGTCTTCCACAAGGTATTAAAAAAGTGGATAGAAACTTGTCCCTAGGTTGCCTGAGACTGGTGTAGTGGAACTGGTGAAAATAAAATGATTTTCATTATATGCTATATTGTATATAAATAATTATTCTGTTACAATCAGATTATATACTTATTAATAAAATCATTTACTTTTAGCACTGATAATATTATTTTAGATAATTAATTTCTGGGAAAATGTTTCAAATTAAATATTCTTTAATTTAATAAATGCTAGAAAAATAATTTATTATTCATGGAATTTTTAATTAATTTTATTTCTCTTCACTTAACTTTTCACTTTATACATTAAAAAAAAAAATCACCTGATTGCATGCAGTCTCTTATTCCTAATTATCAGATTGAAGTTTTTATTGGATTTTATGGAAAATAAATTAGAAAATTAATTTACTTCAAATTGAACTTTGAGCAAGTTTTCTCATGTACATTTTTTTAAAAACAATTATATAAAGCTGATAGCAATGTGTGCAAAAAGGAATTTGTTTTTAACTAAAGGGATACCATCTAATTTCTGAAATTTAAAAAAAAAAACAAATTCCTAATGTCCGAGTTATATATTCAAGCTCAAATCATGTTTTACGACAAATCAACATGAATAAACTGCTCTTAATTTTAAATTTCAGAGATTTAAGACCAAGAAAATACCATGGTCTTTCTTTGCAAATGTATGACAGATGCTTTTTTGAGAACAGGATGTGTATGTGCGCATGTCTGTTTATTTTCTTTTTTATATTTACTTGTAATAGGAAAAAGAAAAGATGGCTTTCGTCCTGAATGCTACAAAATCATTAACTAAATCACAGGTGGTTAAAGGAAGGAATATGGCTTGAATTGGAAGAGTTTTCTAATATTAAATAGAGTATTGTTAAACTTTTCGTACTTCGATAAAAAATATTTTTTGAAGCACAAGAAAATTGAGATTCATTATAAACAAAAGATTGATTATTTGGAGAATGATGATATATCGGACAAAGCTTTATTCCGATTAAATAACATTTTAATGTTTGAATTGAAAACAATTGATTTGTGGCATGTGCATTTGGTCATGGAGAATAGAAATGAAAAGAAATCACAAATTTAAGGCTTTTTCGTTGAAATATTTGAGGAAAATCCAAAGAGGAAATAAATATATAAATATCAAAGCAGCATCACAAAGGAGTTTGTTTATATTTTGATTAATTGAAGCTATTTATTTCTAGATTGTGATGTACTTAATAAAGTCAACATAGGATGTGCTAATCGATTAGAGACATGGAAAATAAATATTAATGCAAAACTAGAGAGTTTAATGTTATTAAGAAAGACAATATCAACAATCTACATGCTTTAAAATATTTCAATGAAATTTAAGATAGAACTTAAAAGCTATTTTAAAGTATTAATAAACTTCAATTTACTCATAGACTAGATCAATAAAGAAGATAGCAGATATTCTCACTAAGAACAGCTACATAGATATCTCTACAAAAAAAAAAAAAATCAGTAAATCCTCAGTAAATTTATGCAAGAAAAAAATATATATATAAATATTGTGAAATAATCCTATGAATATTTGGAATTCATTAAAACAATTTAACAATAATATAAAGAAATATAAGATTGGTTTTGGCAAGGAAATCTGTGGGAAATAATAAGACTCAAAGATATAAAACATCATGGTTTTAAAATAGTTCTGCAGTAATGAGAAAAGATGACAGACTAAATAAAGATTGATTATCATAAAATATTTGGAAGAATTGTATTAAGAACTACATGGTAATGAAGAACAATATAAATGCCACACATTTTGAATGTAGAAATGAAGCAATCAATTAAATATATATACAATGGAAAAGTCTCTGAAAATAATAGAATCATTATAGATATTTTAGATGTAGATAAAGAAATAAAAAAGATTGACAAAGCACTATAACAAATGTTCTCAATGATAGCAGGTATACCAGATGATTGGAACAATACAATAATGATATTGATATTTAAAATATTAGAAGTTACCGAAGTATCAAAAGTTCTGTATATCTTTATTACGATTATTTATAGCGAACTTCGGACTTGAGTCAGCCAAAAGAACAAACTGATGTAACTTAAAAGTGATTATAGCGCAGCAGTCACATACAAGTATTAAAGTTACAAAAAGGACCAATAAATATTAAATTATCATTTTTTATTGAAGTTATGAAAACATATTAGATTTTATAAGCATTCCTGCTGTGATTAAATTTGGAACGTTGAGAGAAAGACCGAAGATGATATAAAATTGTGACAATATTTATTAAATGCAGTAATAGTAATTACATTACATCACAGTACTTGATCAGGTAGGTCAGCAATATGAGATGGCACGGAGAGTTGAGGGTCATGTGAAAGTCTGAGTTCGAATCCTTTATATATGTACTATTTTTCCAAAAAATTTTACATTTTTTTTTTGTAATTATTTTATGGCTATAGACTGAAATAGAAAGAAAAAGAATATAAATAAACGGAAATCACATAAACCATCGAGAATTTATAGGTGATACAGTTAGTTTAGCAAATAATATTTCAGAGTTTCATGAAATGTTAGAACTATCAGATAAAAAAATATGTAGAAACATTCAGTAGAGAAAAAAACTATTGGTAGTAATGAATTAAAATACTTCATCTATTACATACACATGGAAATGTAATTGATAAATTTAATCATAGAATTAAACTCGGTGGGATGTTATTTATCTTAGTAATTTAATTTCAAAGGAAAATATGTTTAAATGTATTTGAAAAGTAATTTTTAACAAATGCGCTGTATTTTGCATAGTAATGAATAGGAGACGAGCACTTAATAGAAGGATGATAAATCGTATAGAAAATTATGAAAAAATATGTAAGAAAAACAAGGATTCTTACTTCTAAAAGGGATGATAATAGACGGACAATTGAAATCTTAAACTGGATGCCAAGAGATTGTAAAAAACCTAGAAAGAGACCACATGTAAAATGAATGGATGAAATAAGAAAGTGTGCTGAGGCGATATGGAGAAGAGAGGCTAGAGATTGGAGATGGATTTGTACTTGGAGAGATCTTCATCCTGCAATGAATTGATAATAGTTGAAAATGATGATGATGATGATATGATGAACACGGAGAGGTCGAAAGTAAAATGTTTAAATGAGAGAAATAATTATCATTGAAAGAATTAAAAAACTGGAGTTGAGCTGGATATATTGTTAGAATAGATGATAATAGATGGACAGTTGAAATCTTAAATTGGATACCAAGAGATTGTAAAAGACCTAGAAAAAGACTATATGTAAGATGGATAGATGGAATAAGAGGATATGGAAAAGAGAGGCTAGAGATTGGAGATGGATTGAACTTGGGAAAGATCTTCATCCTACAATGGATTGGTAATGGTTGAAAATGATAATGAACGAGGAAAGGTCGAAAGCAAAATGCTTAAATGAGAGAATAAATAATTATCACTGACATCATTGAAAGAATTAAAAGACTGAAGTGGGGTTGGGCTGGACATATTCAATTGAAATCTTAAACTGGATGCCGAGAGATTGTAAAAGACCTAGAAAGAGGCCACGTGTAAGATTGATGAATGGAATAAGGAATTGTGCTGGGGTGATATGGAAAAGAGGCATAGAGATTGGAGATGGATTGAACTTGGAGAGCTCTTCACCCTGCAATGGATCAATAATGGATGAAAATGATGACGATGATGAACAAGGAGAGGTCGAAAGCAAAATGCTGAAGTGATAATAAATAAATTATCACTGATATCATTGACAGAATTAAAAAACTGAAATAAAGTTTGGCTAGAAGAGATTGACTATAGGTAGTGAACTGAAATCTTAAATTGGTTGGAGTGATGTGAAGATACTACGGATCAAATTGATCAGATAGAAAGTCAAAATACTTATATTCTGCAGTGGGACCATAGTAATTAAAATTGCTGATAGTGATATTTTTAAGTAGACTTCTAATTTTTAATAAGATACTACTATCTAGAAAGCTATGATTCGGTGCTTCATTTGGTACATAAGTTACGATTGTCAGTTTATTTATATATAATAGCTGAGAAGATTGTTGAAATTTGGAAAAGCCACATCGTGTAAGCTTTTTTTGTATTATATATATATATAAGGAACAGTTGTTGTCAATTGATAAAAAATTGATTCATTAATGAGAAATGTGTATTTCTTTTGCGAAAGAGAAAAGTGTGAAGTTTTTCAGGGAATAATGTTCTTAGACAAAAATTTTTAGCAGAGACAAATCTCATTTACAGAAGAATTTATATTGACTACAGAAATTCGTTAGATAGGCAGTAATTTCTTTAACTACTTAGGTAAATCCTTTGAGAGTTATGAGATAGTTTAGAAATTTTATATTCTCAACAATACTTATTTTCCAAATGAAAAAAAAAGTATACTTTTTGGGAATTTTATATTTGCCTTTTTTTATTCGGTTGCAATTGGTCTAGCAATTTATATCCTCTGGGTGTTAATTCTTATCAGGATTGTAGATTGGAAAATAAATTTTCTAGATTTTAAATCTTTAGGTTATTTCATATTGCTTTATGTAAACTGAGATATTATTGTTGTTAGAAAAACTTTATTCTTATCCCCCCCCCCTTAAATTTTTTTAAGTACTCCACTGTTTTATTAATAATTTTTATTAGTCATTCATTAAACTAGAGATTATCCACTTAATGAATAAAAAGCAAACATACTTTTCATTGAACCAAACAAAATAGTACAGTTGGTGAATAATATTTCTGTAGTGTAATTTGCACTACACTGCTCTTACACAAGATAGGGACTGTTTTCTATCTGCTTTTAACATCTTATGGAGGGGTGTAATCATAAACTTATGACCAAAGACGTGAAAAAGATGTATCATCCCCAAATGCACATTTCGTGCTGAACCAATACTCATCAATTGGCCCAGCTTTTTCACATCTTTGGTCATAGGTTTATCATTATACGCCTCCACAAGGTGTTAAAAGTGGATAGAAATTAGTCTCTACCTTGCACGAGAGTGGTATAGCGAAGATTACAGAAATATTGTTCATTAACGGTTCAATGAAAAGTATGCTTGTTTTTATTTTTCTCCTTTCCTAAGGCCGAAAAAAGGCCATCTCATTAACTATCCCAGAGTCTTTATTGCCACTAACAATGAATTTAGAATACCTTTTTCAAGAATCAAGAACCCAATTTCAATGTTAACAACCAAGACCCGTTAGTTGTTTTTAAATTTTTTATTTTTTGTATATATATCACCTTTACCCACTTAGCGCTTGGCCTTTATGTGAGGATCACAGTAGCGATCATTATCAGTTAGTATACACTATTTTGAATCACAATTGATTATTCACTATAACGATCGTAAAAAAAATTAAAAAAATGTATTTGGTGGCCATTTTGAAACACTGATGACATCGTAGAATAGTTATTAAAATCATCTCAACCCAAAGCAAAATAATGGCTTTCATGCAGAAATTATACATCTATAAAACACAACGTTATAGTGCTGCATTCAGTATTTTGATTATAAGCTTAAAATATGATTAATGAATATACAGTATTTTATTTAATTTTCATCCAGTGTTTTTAGAAACAATTAATACTTCATTAATAACATATCCAAAGTAAAAATTTTCATTGCTACAGAAGCACAAAAATAAAAAGGTTCATTCAATATACGAATATAAATCAACGCAATACTGTAAAAATAGCAAATTTGTTCATCATAAAATTAAGAATATACAGTACATATATTACCTAAAATATTCAGTCAATTAATTTTGAATTAAATTTTTTTTTCAAAATCAAAACTGCTACCATTGCTAATATAAAATATTTTCACTTAAAAAAAGAGGGAAATAAGTAAATGCAAATTAAAAATAACACTTACTTTGCTTCCTTGATTTTACATCATCTCATAATTCTTTTCAGATATCCAAAGCAATGGAGACATTATCACGTGTATTAAAAAAACAATACTAAGAAAAAAATATAAATTTTGTTCAGCATAAAATTAAAAATAATTTTGGGTCATATGTACTGTCAATATTAAATTTTAAATATGTACATTATAAATATTAGCTAAAATTTCAGACAATTTTGGATTAAAATCTTTTTAAATGCTAATTTCAATTAAATTGAAACTACTATCCATCATATTTCAATTGCATTTTTGGGGGGAAATGTGAGAATGATTTTATGCAATTAATAATAAACCGTGTATGATGAAAATGCAATACAAATAAAGTATACATAAATAGCCCGAAACATTGCCATCAAAACATATTGCACTATTCGACAAATTGCTAAGTTATCATAAAAACATGGCTACTGCACTTGATAAAATAGTGATGTCATGCCCAAAAAACCCGCTAAAGCTATCATATTTGTTTATTTTGATCAGCACAGTACACATTATAACAAAAGCCTTAAATATTGATTACAATATGCAAACTCAGAATGCAATAGATTTTTTTTCCTGTTTTTCAATATGCTGAATTGTTTTTTTTTAAAAAAAATTGACTGCGATTAATTTTTTGTAATGTATCATGTTTATTTGTCTCGTGTTCTACTAATGATAAATAAGTCTTTTATGATCAGTCAAATGATTTGTTTTCAAACATTGGGTTTTTAATTTTAATAATTTCACGAAAGTAATACGGTATAATACTGTAGGACAAATTTTAAAAAAATGAAATTTCAGTGTGGATTTTTTTTCAGCATAATGAAAACCAGTTATGCAGAAGAATACAAAAAAAATTGTTAGATGCTAATTTAATTTCACTTCTTCAGTCTATTTTATTGTACTTTTTGGACAGTGAAAAAACTTTTTTCTCCAAACGATATTAAACATTTTTTTTAAAAAATATTTTGTTAAAAGTCATCTTAGCAACTAATATGACCAGGAAAAAATGAAAAAAACCAAACTGGATAACGATGATTGGTGAATGGGTCTAAGGAAGTAACAACTTTAGGCTGTATTTTTTTTCTTTTTATATAGATTTCAGTTGCATTATCATATATACATAATATATATTTTAAGTGAATAACTGCATAATACACAGTGCACTATTTGCACAAGCAGTTAATGTGTGTTAAGGGTGTTTTAAATTTTTATATATACTCGATAAGTTATTTTTTTAATGTAATATTCCCAACTTATAGTGTAATTTTTTAGCTGATGTAACTGGCCAATATTTTCCCCATAGACAACCATTATAAAAGCATATTCTTTATACAATATTTTTGTTTAACGATGAGTTTTGGGGGACCAATTGCCCTTGCTAAATGGGGTAAAGGTATATATTTGTTTGGAAGAAACAATGAGTTATAAAACACTTTGAGATATTTTAAGAAATAAAACTGCTGCCCTTTCAAATATTTTTACTATACTCGTATATTCCGAGAGTTTTTTCATAAATTAAATCAGAAATACTCTTTGAACGATGAATAAACGGTTTTATGATTCTTTGGATATCACATAATACTTTACAGTGATGTTTAGCACTCTTTTCTTAATCCTTTGCCTTTTTTTCACGACTAGTCATTTATTTATAGTTTTTGATAATTGAATTGGCAATATTCAATAGATTTGACTAAAGAATTAGATAAACTGCAGAAAGGAATGGGCATTAAGAGGACCAAAATGTAGAAAGTAGATGACTGGTTTAATTAAAGAAATTCAATAGAGTCTTGCAGAATGCATTTTTTTCTCATTCGTGCTAATTATCGATAAGACCGATTCTTTAAGTCTTCTTAGTACGCTTGACATTGCGCTAATGGAACAGTAAATTTTAGTATTAGCTTATGTCATTTCTTTACTGTATTGATGTTAGTATACTCGACGAAGCGGAAGGAGATGAGTTAGATAAAAAAATTGCCACTATTATCTGATTTGACTATTTCCTAATCATCATGAACAAATAACTTCCGATCAGGAATGGAAAAGTCAGGGATTGGAAGCCAGCTTTCAGTTTTCTTGGTCTCTCACACTTTAGTCTCTTTTACAGCACATGGCTGCTCAAGGTTCACACGAACTTCTCTTTCAATAAGTAAATGCAGCTCATTTACAATTGAGTTTGAAATTTAATGCAACTTTCTTTGAATTTAGTAAATTATTCTTAAATTTTGTCTTTTGCTCTAACATTATTAATGTATAATAATCAATCTAAATAAAATGTAAACAAACAACTAAGATTTACACTTATTTATCAACCCTGCTTTCATCGCTTATTGAGATCTTTTCAAGATATAAAGTTTTATACATCATGACCTATTAATTACATTTAATCCAGCTATTTGATATTAGTTTACCTTCAACAATATAATTAACATATAACATATAAATAAATGATATAAAATAAAAATACATAAAGAAAATTTTAAAACTGTATAAATACCTATATATTTTATATACTGAACCGGATTGATTTCCGATACAAGAGTTTTACTGCAAAAATTAAAAACTTAATTTTGTTAAATCTTATCTAATGTTAAATTTTTTTTTTTTGTATTTATTTAAAACAGAGTACGTGTATTAAAACACCTACTTGTTTATATTTCAAATAGATTGTTTTAATGTTTACAAAATAGTTTTTAAACTAGTTTTCTTATACTGCTTGTTTTTATTTTTTTAAATCAATTTGATTTAAAAACAAGCTGGCTAGCTAATTACATTCCTGTTGCTTTTATTTTACTTATTGTAAATTAATTTTAAAAGCGGAGATTTGATTTTTATGTATTGTTTTCGTTTCAATAATCCCTGTGTAGAATTCTTGGATTAGATTGAGCTGGAGATGAATATTTGCCCTGCCTTAGGCATAGAAATTCGACAACAAAGCTAGTTTCATGGGAAATAGAGTGAGGTATAAATAGCCCCGAAAATTTGGAGAGTTAGTTATTACTTATTCTTAACCAGACAATCTGTTTCTTAAGTGAAATCTACCGCTCTGAGTTTTGCCATTTTAAGGATGTCTTGCTAATTTAACTCAAAAGACGGACTCACACCTGTCATCTCTCCTTCAATCCTTCAATGAACCCCTAAAATAATTACCAAGATCCCGCTGCCTCTACCTTGCTGCTGTCAAAGGACCTGAAAATGGACTGAAATAATAGTGCGCACTCTACATGAACAGTACTTTATTGTAAGATAAATATTTTTTTTTATTCTTCTCAGGGTAAATTTCTTTTCATTAAATCTCCGCTCAATCTAATTATAAATATGTATTCATAAGTAATATTTAACCTCATATGTAATATTTGTTGTGATTTTTTATATTTTTCCGTGTGACTTGGAATCTTAGTTTTAAGATTCCAAGTTGCTTTCAATTTTGTTTATTGGAGAGTGACGAATGAGTTTTTCTATTTTTATGCCTAACTTTTACTAAATGCTTTAGCAGTCGTGTATATTTTGAATGCTTACCTGTAATTATTTTAGTAGTCCATAATTAATATTAAATACTGTGTTTGCACTTTTGGAAATCACCAAATCTTTTGGCTGGTGACTTTATTTTCATAGTCTTCATTTCTTATATCTCTGAAAGCGGAAACTATAATTGTTTTTGCTTTGTAATTTTATTAGTCGCCAGCAGGAAGACAATATTTATCCCTTTTGTAAATTACAAGTGAGAGAGACTTTCGCTGCTAAAGTATTTAAAGCTTTATATTTTCGTACTCATGTGCACTCTCCAATAGTTTTATTTTGTATTTACATGTAGCTTAATTTATCAGCACGTGTACTTGTGTCATAAATGTATTTCTTAATTATAATTAATTGTAATTAATTTTTTTTTAATTGCTGAGGCAGACGTAACTGTTTTTCTAATGATTTACTTGTCTCCTATTGAGACCTTTAATTATGATTCTTAGAGTAATTTTCGCCAATCGTTTGGTTGGGATTCGCCGGAATTAATTGTTTTCCTTTCATTTTCAATCATATTTTTCAGTTGTTCTTGAGGTAGATCAATCACCTTTATTTTAAACGTAATAATAGGTGCAGCTTCTACCGACATATGACATTCGTGGGCCCACTTTTTTTTGGACCTCGAAAAGCTCGCCGGCGCTGGTTTCGTTGATTTATTTCAAGAACGTATTGTTTAAATATCTGAATAGGAAAACCAATGTTTGGGTGAATCCTCTGCTGAATGAAATCTGCTTCCTCCTTTTATAATTCGTTATTGGAAGATCAGTCGGTCTGCCAGAACTTTGCATTTAGTCTTTCTGGTACACGCCTGAGCTAACCCTATTTCTTGTGTCATAAACTTATACGTTACAATTTATTTTCTCTTAATAATTTTTTTTTAAATATGTTTAAACTTAATTTGGCTGACATTTGTCTTGGTGTTTTTGTTGCTCAATTGTCTAAACAATTTTAAGATCTCTTGTTTCTCCCTGAGTTTAGTCCGTGCAAACCATCATCCATTCTGATCACAGTAAATAAATTTTCCATGTGATGTGATGTATTATGGCTTCTCCTTAAACGAAGTCAAGAATATCTCAGCAATTATGCCCAGATAAACCTGTTAGCCACTTTATTTTACATTCCCCACTCTAAATTTACCCATAATCTGCTCTATCCCATTTCCACAACATAATCTTTGTCAACTCTATAACCTTTATATCTAAATCCCCCTTATCTTTTTTCAAACCCAACATAAAAACTAATAATTCACTTTCTGTATAATCACTCTTTTCATATTTATTTTTCCACAACTTCATTATATGTACCCTTTCTGTTTTCAAACATTTACATTCAATTAACAAATGCCTAATATTTTCTATTCCTTCCTTACATAATTTACAAAATAAATCACCCATATTTTTCCATTTACATGTATATTCTTTTGTAGCTAAAGATCCCATTCGAGCCTTAAACAATAAACTACTTTCCTTATTATTATCATATATTAACTCACACCTAATATTCTGTTTATTTCTATATATATTTAAACTCTTTTTACTCTCCATACTATTTCTCCATCTCTCTAACTTCCTATTCTTTATTAATAAATTTCTTTTATCCCATTCCTTACTACTATAACACTCAACAATCCTCTTAACACAATCATCCCATCTTTTGTACAAATATACTGATATAAATTCTTTATCCAAATCTTTTGCATACCGCATTACCTTTCTCACCCATCTTGTTACCAGCCTTTTACTCATAACCCAATTAAATACTATTTTAGCTATTCTTTTATTATCCATAAACTGCAATCTACCAAACATTTTCATTTTACTTTTTGCATCTCTCATATGAAAACTTGACCACCCCATTTCTCCTTGTATTGCCTCCTTGCTGTCCATACTTCTGCATCCAATGCATGTCTTCCTACTTCCCTTTGAGCTTTTTCTAAGTAATTTAATATCTTTTTACTAACATGTAATGCATCATTACCTTATGTTAACCCTGCTACTGCAACTCCTTTCCATATAATTCTAGCTACATCATATTTATTATATGAAAACACTATTAATTTCTTTATCAATCCCTTTCCTTTCTTTGCTTCATTTATCAATTTTTTCTATTATGTTCCTTCCCCTTGTCACTTATTGTTATAAGTGATAGAGGGAAGGAACATGATAGAGCAATTAGTAGGAGAGATATTAGGTCAGGACCATATATACATTATTTAGGTACTTATCATAAAATCGAGTGGGAAAAGAATATTAGGTTTATAAAACATGTTAAAGATTATTGAAAAAAGGATATGTTATGAAACTTTATACATTCAGAAAAATTTGGATAGATGTGTAAATAAAGTTAAAGGTCCAGTAAAGTTAGGTGGAAAATGGGCATTATTAGATAATTGGAAGATTTAATAATTATGGTAGAATTGTGAATGAGAGTTTATAAAGGAGGTGGGGAACATTAGAATATTTATTTATATAGGTATATAAAAATATATGTATAGGTATTTATATGTATAATGTTAATTATTGTTGAAGGTCCAATAGGTGGAGTAAATGTAATTAATAGATTATATGATGTATAAAACTTTATATCTTGAAAAGGTCTCAATAAGAGATCGCAGCCAGATTGGTAATTAAATAATTGAAAATATAAGTAGTTGTTTGTTTCAATTTTATTTAGGTTGATTGATTATTATATTAAGTATATAACTATAACAATATTGTGGATAAATAATTTTATGATGGATATTTGATCACTGTATATATTATTAATGTAATTATTTATTTAAATTTTTTTTTTTTTACTTTAAATTTTATTATTTTACTACCTTTTTTTTTTCATATGAGCAATTATTGTGAATTATTCTTAAAACATAATTCAGTTGTAGTAATCCCAATACATGTTAAATTTTATTTTTAATTTCATCTTTTTTATAAACATATTTTTATTTTCATCTTTCCTTTTTTTAAAACATATATCTGTGATAACTGGATCCACACACAGCATTAACCATATATGTGACTGGTTTTGTTTTATCTTAAGCTATCATTTATTTCTTAAAATAAAGCAACCTTTATAAGAGTATTTTGGCTTATTTTTGCATGTTTTTGTGTGCTTTTATTGATACTTTGTATGTATGAGCTTTTAAATAAATGTTAAATGATTTGCCTACTTTGGTAGAAAAGCTGTAGTATATATTTCTCATATCCATTTATAGATTACACGTTATATATATTAGTACAGGTGCATACTTACTCTATATATAAGTAAATGTATTTATCTATGTATGTGTACTTATCTTTAGTTAGTTATTTATGCCTTATGTTCTAAAAATACATTTTTGTTAGATGTTTGTGTTCCATTGTTACAGATTTATTTAAATTTTAAGTATTTTGATTTTGAAGGAATTGGATACCACATGTTTTGCACAGTGGCATTAGGGATGTCTTCTTTTTACAGTAGCAGTCTAAATGTCATATTGACATATACAGTATATATAGATTTTTTCTTTTATACTTTAGAAATATTTTTTTTATTATAATCATTTTTATTAATTGGTGATTACTACAGTTAAAACTAAAATAACAATTGTTTAATTTCAGTAGTATATTATTCAAAATGTTTTATATCACTATCATAAATATTGAATGGAACAAATGTCATGAAGTACCACTGGTATTCGGTAACAAGTCAATCTGAAGAAAGCCGTTTGTTTGGTGTTGATCAGTCTAATCGTAATAATATAAAATTGTATGCCTTATTGTTAATTTCAGTTTAAAATAGGGAAAACTCTCTCCATACAGTAGTGCCACTCAAAGCAAGATAGAGTTATCAATGGATGCCTGAAAGCTTGTGCTTAAAATCCTTATCTAGTACCTACTCATCCAATATCCCCAAACTAGTTTCTGGCTTATGGCCTTTGTCAGTGAGGAGCCTTGGATCTGAGAGCACCGCACAAGCCTTCTGGCATCCATTGATTACTCTGCCTTGCTTTGAGTGGCATTACTGTATGGAGAGAGTTTTGCCTATTTTAACAACAGATATGAGCAAGAATGGGAAATAGTGATCATGTGATGTTTAAAGGTAATTTCAGTTTATTGTCCATATATCTTTTTACTATACACTTTTTAAAAGAAAATTTAATGTTAGTAACCAAAATAAATAATCCTTTCTAAAATTCTTTTTATTTAAATGTGATAAATTTGATGTATTTAAAATGTCACAGTAATATAGTAAAAGCAAAAAACGGTATAAAATGTTAATTGCTTTTAGTAGTCTGGGAAATTGTAAATTTTTCATTCAAAATAATTATTTAAATATTTTGTATGCAGATCTTGCAATTATTTCATAATACAGGAAGCCTTATTATAGTTTGTTTTCCATGATATAAATTTAATTCAGTAAATCGTTATTTGAAATATGCAAGGTTACTGTACTTTCAGAAGAAAATATATCAAATTACATCCTTAATTTTATCAGGAAGTAATATTCTAATTTGTAAATAATGTATTTGTTTATTTGTATCTGCTTTAAAAACACACCTTTCATTTAGTATTTCATTTATATAGTTTTATTTATTAAAAGCAATGTTAATTTAAAAAGGTTAATAAACTTACTACTAATTGAATATTTAATTTCTAATTGATGATTCAATATAATTAACAATTATAGCATATCTTTTTCATATGCTTTTATCTTATCCTATTTGAGAATCATCTATTGTAAGTTCGAGTAATCAGATATTCTCTGGTTTTTGCCTTGTCAGTATAGACTGGGATTCAAAACTGGAACGAATGCACTTATGTATCTAGTAGCTACCTTTTACATTGATTACCAAAATTCACATTGCATGGTTTAGAGCTGGATGAAGAGATCTGCTTTTGGAATTTATAATGAATTTGGAAGCTGACAATACATTAGAGTATTACAAAATTAATACAATTTATCACTAGAGTTGGAATGAAACTGTGATGTAAAAATGTCATATATGAGAGTTTCATGTTTCTTGGTTGTTGCTAATAAATTTTCAGTTATTTATGTGGTAAATGTGCACAATTTTTCAAATAATGAAGCTACCTTAATTGTCGTTTAGATATAATTTTTTCGGACATATAATCATCATTATCAACCATTATCAATCCACTGCAGGATGAAGATCTCTCCAAGTCCAATCTATCTTCTCCGATCTTTAGCTTCTCTTCTCCACATCACCCCTGCACACTTTCTTATTTCACCCATCCATCTCATCACATGGGGTCTCTTTCTGGGTCTTTTACAATCTCTTGGATTCCAGTTTAAGATTTCAATTGTCCATCTACTATCATCTCTTCTAGCAATATGTCCAGCCCAACTCCACTTCAATCTTTTAATTTTTTCAGTGAGGTCAGTAGCACCTGTTTGTTCTCTTACCTATACATTGCGTTTTCGATCTCTTTTTGTTACTCCCTATATGTATCTCTCCATACTTCTCTGAGTGGTCTGAAGTCTCTGTATTGCTCTACTATTAAGTGTCCAAGTCTCAGATCCATAAGTAAGAACTGGCAAAACACATTTATTAAAAACCTTCCTTTTCAAACAAATAGGCATATTTCCTTTTAGTATCAAATTATTTCCACCAAAAGCATTCCAACCAAGTTTAATTATATGATTAATTTCATCCATTATGTTTCCATCTGTATTAATAATCTGACCAAGGTATTTGTAACTGTTAACTTCTTCTAATTCATCATAATCAATCTTTATTTTCATAATTTGAGAAAATCTATTAAACATTACTTTAGTCTTTTTAACATTTATTTTTAGTCCTACTTTTCTACTTTCATCTGATAACTCCTGCAACCTTTCCTGTAACTCTAAAGCATTATTTGAAAAAACAACTACATTACTGCAAAATCTAAATGACTTAAATAATCTCCATTTACTTTCACTCCTTTAGCTTCCCATTTTAATCCACAAAATACTTCTTGCAGTACTGCTGTAAAAAGTTTAGGAGATATGTCACCTTGTCTTACACCCTTTTCAATGTTGATTTTCCTACTATCATTATGTAATTAATTGTTGCTGTTGCATTTTTATAAATATTCTTTAAAATATGACAATATCCTGGATCTACACCTTGATGATCCAATGCTTTAATCACTGAAGAAATGTTTATAGAATCAAATGCCTTTTCATAATGTACAAATCCTAAGCATAATGGCAACTCATATTCATTTGTCTTTTCTATAACTTCTCTCAATACCTGGATATGATCTACTGTACTAAAACCATTTTTAAATCCAGCTTGTTTTCTTAGTTGGTGGAAATCCAGTGTTCTCTGTAGACGAGTTGTAATTATCTTAGTAAAAAATTTGTATAAAACTGATAAAAGACTGATAGGTCTGTAATTTCTAATATCTTCTTTATCATCTTTTTTAAATATTAATATTAATACTGCATTCTTCCAATCATCTGGTACATCTTTATCATTTAAACATTTGATATCTAACTTTGCTAAAAAAAAATTTTATTTCTTCACCTGCTTCTTTTAATATATCAATTATAATTCCATCATGACCTGGCGCCTTCCCTTTCTTCATAAATTTAATTGCATGTCTCACTTCCTCATTCAAAATTCTGGGCAATTCAGAAGATATAATAGGTATAGGAGGTACTTGTTCTTTATTACTATATAATTCTTGATAGAAGTCTTCTACACATTTCATGATGCCATCTCTCTTTTTAGTAATAATGCCATCTATTTTGCTTATTGCAGATATAAATTTCCTACCAATACCAAAATGTTGTTTTACACTCTTTAGACTTTTATTCTCTTCTGCAGCTTTCCTTGCTAGTTCACAATTATACTTTATATTTTCAACTCTTTTCCGCACCATTTTACAAAATTCGAGATATTCAATCTTTTTTAATGCATCATTGTTGTATATCCTCATATTCCTTCTTTTCTTCATAAATTCTCTAGTCTCAGTAGAAATTTTATTGGCAATTGTTACTTTTTTCTACCAGCTATCTTTGTTGCAGTTTTTAAAAGTGTATCAGTTATTTTCCTATTAATGTCATTCAAATCTGAATCATGTTCAAAATCTACTAATACTTGAAACCGATTTGTAAGTTCTAATTTAAATTCATTAGAATGTTTCTGAAGATTAGGAATATCAACTGTAAATATTGTTTTTATTAATAATTTTTGTCTCTCTAGTTTTGCATTAACATGTATCTTACATCTTACTAATCGATGATCACTTCCTATGTTAAATTTATTAAGAACATTACAATCTTGAAATATGTATTTTCTGTTAGTCAAAATATAATCCAATTCTGCTGTACCTTCATTTGGATGCTTCCATGTCCATTTTCTTTTAAAGTTTTTCTTTTTCTGCAAACTCCACAAGTCTATCTCCTCTCTCATTTCTATTACTCTAACCAAAATTACCTACAGCATTTTCATCTTTCAGTTGTTTACCAATTCTATCATTAAAGTCTCCCATAACAATTTTAAAATGTTGTTTACTCTGATCAAAAGCCTTTTGTACATCCATATAAAAATCTTCTACTACTTCATCACTATGAGAACTTCTTGGGCATAAACCATTTGGTATATCTATTAAGTTGTATAACTAATCTTGACACTCTGTCTGATACACCATCAATCTCCACAATGTTATTCTTCCATTTTTTATTTATAATGAATCCTACGCCACTTGTATTTCCAATATTTGTTCCTTTATAGTAGAGTATATGTCCACTTTTTAAGTCAATTGTTTCTTCACCTTTTCTTCTAACTTCACAAAGTCCAATAATGTCCCATTTAATATAACTCAGCAAGGTTTTTTTTATTGCATCCCTTTATTTTTTATTTTCAATTATCAGAATAAACTCCAAAAACAGCCCACCTCCAACCACCATCACCAATATAATGAGTTAAAGTATACACCTTTGATATAACTGTAATCAATACTTCAGTAATATTAACACAGTGAATTGGAAAATTTCACAAACATTAATATATGAAAGAAAATAATAGTATGTAAAAGTGAATAGAAAAACATCTTCATGCTCTCAAACTAAGACACTTCAAAATGGCTTATATAATTAGATTGCAAGTTTATGACCACTCTTTTCAAAAGTATCTCATGTTCGAGTTTGACAGTACTCAACATGATATCGTTGAGCTATTATAAGATCAGTACAGCGCATACATTAAAGGTGGAAATCCTTTTTGTTTAATTAATATTTCATTTTGTAAATCAGATTGTCTGAAATAATTTTTTCCCCACATGTTGAGTAAGAAATGATGATCATGTGATGTTTATGTTGACGTAGTTTTCATCAATTCTTTGTAGAAAAATAATATATTAAATTAAGTCATTATTTTGTTTAAAATTTTATCATAAATAGTGTTTTTTAATTGACTATAATAATAATCAATATTATGAAAATATATATTTGTTTTGTTTTCTACTTAATCATTTTCATTAATTAAGAAATAATTTTTATACCTTATTTTTTGTCTGTTTGTCCGAGAAATCTTGTAATTCAATTTTCACCCACTTACCAATTTTAGATTTTGTTGAAACTTTGCATGCATATGTATTTTTGATGATAATATTCATTTTTTAATGCGTTATTTAAGTTACAATTTCTGATTGGTTGTTTGTTTGTTAATTTGTTAACACTTTTATTGAAAGTAAAATAAAATTTCCAAATCGAGGTTTAATATATTTAATATAATTTGTTGAAATTTTGTACAGTTTTTATAAATCACTGGCAATGCGATATGACACTAAAATATTTTAGATAGGTCACCTGGTTTCTTAGATCCAAAGGACTGGATAAATGAAGTAATAAATCTGTCATGTAAATTAGTGAGCTTGCAATTTTGCTTATTTACTCATAATTAAGTTTCAGTAAGAATGACGTTTAGTAAATTCTAAGTAATTTCACCGACGTCATTCAGTCAAAAAACATCGTAAATAGTAATTTAAAGTGAGAATTCTACTCACGCTCACCTCAACAGTACTTCAGATTTGCTCATATAAAAGAATTTGAGTCATAGGAATAAGAGGATCCTTTTTATTTCTGCCTAAATACTATATCTTGGATTGAAGAGGAAAGTATTCATTTATTTAACACTCTCAAAAGGCGCGTGCTCAATTAGCTTGAAAGGCTGTTATTTGAATGTAAAACAGTTTCATAGTAAAATACTTTTAATAATTATAAATTGCAAAAAAAGTTTGCTCTTTTTATAAGTGCTTCCAGATATCCCGTTTAGTTGCTGAATATGAAAGTTTTTAGTCAAATAATTGAAACAAGAATTTAATTCAGATCTTTTTCATAAACAGCTGGTGATAAAATTGCCAAAAAAGAAAGACTTTCAAATTCATATTTGATAGCACTTTTTTTTTAAAAAAAAAAAAAAAAACTTGTTACTTTTTATTCAGATTGTGTAAGCATAAGAAAGGATGGTCATGTAATTTTTTAGTGAATACCAATCCTGACCAAAGGAAATTGGTGACTATAGTTATTAAAAAACCAAAGATACTAAAATGTATAGATACTGGATTGAGATCTGTGTGATTTTACAAGCGAATTAGTTTAACTTGGATTGAAAACATTGGGTTTTCTGTTTGGACTCTTAGCTTTATCGTTAACTAAAAAGATAAAAGGTGACTGCTAGAGAGTTGCATTAAATCCAAAGATCTAGGTATCGTGCTCTTAGATCCAAGGCTTGAAAACCACAAATGAGAAACTACTCTGGGGATATTGGATGAGTAGGTGCTAGACAGAGATTTTTGATGCACAAATCTTCAAGCATCCGGTGATTATTATGGCTTCTACTGGTTGGCACTGTTTTATGGAGAGAGTTACTACTAATTTAACATATTGTGTAAGCGTATGAAAAAGTGTTTGTGTGATGTTTTAATGTTAATAATTATTATGAAATTTTGTTTTGTATGAGAGAAATTAACCCAAATGTATTTTCATTGCCATAATACACTGTTTTGTGTAGTAGTAACATGACTCTTCCCCATCTTGAATCGTCCATGCATTATATGAGTCAGTGACCAGCATTCATTGCACAGCACGTCAGCTGTGTATAAAGAAAATGGCAAGTGCATTATTTGTGTGTAAGGGTTCCGAACGTAATACAGAAACAAATAATACAGCATGGAAGCATTTTAAAGTAATTATTATCAAGTTGTAAAAAATTCCAGTTAGTGGATAGAAGACTATGGCATGATTAATAAGGGCAGTAAAGGGGTTCGTGTTTTGTTCTGGCACAGTAGTCTGTAGATTCTCATCAGTAAAACAGTATTAAGAAACAATAAATCTCTTCTTGATAAAAGCGAAGAAAAAAAAAAATTATTGCACTGACCAATAAAAATGGAAATGCTCAAATCAACATCCGTAATTAAATATATTGGCAATCAATCAAATATAACTTGCTGCTAATTATGTTGCTCCAAACGTAACTGCCAAACATGGAAAATCTTTTAGCGATGGTGAATATCTAAAACAAACATGATTAAAATATGCACTGGTTCTTTTTGAAGATTCTGAAAGTAAAGACAAAATTACTCAAAGAATATGTTTTCACTAGAAATACAATAAAAGATAGAATCTTGGAAATGGCTCAAAATATAAGCCATCACAAAATGTAGATAGAAAATTTTCCAGTTTCATTTCTCTCTGTCTTGTTGAAATCTACCGATGTAGTTGGATCCTTGTCTAGCTATTATTGAGAATATCAAGGAATAATTAATCAGTATATCATCATTAGCAACAACAACAGTAAAAGGAATCGATATTTGTGTTGCCTTTGTAGATGCAATTGCTGAAAAAGAAACTTCCAAAATTATATCAGTATCAAGTGATAGTGCTCATGGTTTGATCAGACAGGAAAATGGCTTTGTCAATTCATTTACCAAATGTATCGAGCATACACACAGTTCTGGATTTTCAATGCATTATACATCAGCTAGTTTCAAGATATTGAAAGATATGTTTTATAACAAATTTAGTTAATTTTATATCAGCATGCGCTTTAAATAACTATTTCTGGAACTGTTAAATGAAGTAAATTCATCATATAATGGTTTACTTACGTATAATAATGTCTGATAGTGAAATCATAGAAAAGTTCTTCAAATATTTGGTGAGTAATTAAAGGAAATTAGAATTTTTTACATAGTGATAAATATCATTGAACAATACAGTTGGTTAATAATGTTTTTATTGATTTGAGCTTTCACTTAAATGAATTAAATATTAAATTTCAAGATATTAATACAATAATTATTACGTTCATTTAATTAAAGCATTCAAAGTTGAATTAGAAATTTTTTAGTCGTCATATTATTTCAAATAGCTATAAATATTTTCCAAATACGTAAAAAAAAATTATGCCGATAAAGAATCTTACGAGAAATCAAATCCAGATAAATTGGCACAAGAGTTTGCTATTGTAATTCAGTTGATGATCAAATAATTTTCACAGTTTGTAGGAAACATCCAAGTTTATTTTTTATCTCTTCAACATCAGCAGATAAATTTAATTTGAAAATGTTCAAGTGGTTAAATTTGAATGATAAAGAATTGCAACTAAGTAATCGTCAATCTAGTTGTATATGGAAATAAAAGTTTATTGATTTGAGAAGTGACTTGAAAATGATCTATTATTGGATATTTAAAGAAGAAATATTAAAAACTTTGGATATTGTTTCTGGAACCTTCTGTTGTTTAAAAACGCTGACAACAGTGATATTATCTTTTTTTTTCTCTACTATGCATAATATAAATTATTTTCAGAAATTAATTTTATAAAAGACAGATTCAGAAATAGAATGACTAATGAATATAGGTTGGCATATATTACAAAAAATGATCAAATATGATCCCGATATAAAGCATTTAGCATCTAATATACAGCAGCAAAAATCTCATTCAGAATATGTTTATGATAATTCATCTTTGTAAAATTCTATGCTGATTATTAAAATTATTTCAATAAAATTCTGTAATAATTAATTTTTTTCCTAGTAAAAAAATTGCTTGGCATGCCAGTAATTTCCATAAATATTTGTAAATTTTTGGCACGTGCATTTAAAAATGTTTGTTAACATTGAACTAGACAAATAAGTATTTTTTTTTTCTACGATAAAAATTAGACAGACAAATAAGTATTGTTGGCAAAATTATAAATTTTTCGAAAAAATTCTATAGATAGTTTTTTTTATACATGTAAATATTAATTTTAATAATGATCAAATCCCATTTCAGTATTTGCTTTTGAGTTTTCAGAATCCTTATTTAAATAATATAAATTAATCTAGTTCTTATATATTGAATATTAGTCAGAAATCAATTCTGAAAATAATTTATTATTAATAATTATAACTTGTGAGTTTTCCGGTAAACCAAGATGGCAGCCGATATTTTTGATAAATACTATACAGTTTAGAGGACTTTCCATCTGCCAAAAATGTGTTAGTTGTTAAATTAAAACAAAATTGATAAATCGATTGTTAAATTTAAAAAAAAAGGAATAAATTCTGATAAATTTTATCAAGAGGCTTGATTTTTCTAAAAAAAATATAACATGGGAAGCGATGAAATGCTCTTAATACTGTCGTACTTTGGTTCAATTTAGCGTGCTTTTTTTTTTTTCACAGCAATTTTTTTTTTTTTGGTAAACTGTCATAATGATAAAAATTTGGGACCTGACCTTCACAGTGTAATGCAGTAGACTATTTCCAAGAATATGGGATCCTGACCTCCCGAAAAGTGTGCATTAATACTCATGATAGGATTGCATGCCGCCGACATGAATAAAGTGTAAATATTATATTTTTTCATTATTTTTGTTAATAAGTTAATCGAAAAAGAAAAGAAAATAAACTGTAAATATTCTAATTAATTTTTCCACTATGATTTCTTTTTTTAAACTAACAGTAATAAAAAATAAAATGTAAATATTAAATATGTTTCCTAGCAGGCATTTTTTTTGTAAACATTTTTGGAGGCCCCTCGAAACTAGATTTATCAAAAATACTTGCTACCATCTTGGTTTACCCGAAATCTCACAAACACCTTATAATCCTCAACCCCAACAGGTCGATCTGAAAAGTACTTAACTAAACTAGTGATATAAATCTTTAACAGAGTAAAATCGGTCAATAATGTAATCTATATCAAATAACGTAACAAATTTAGATCTTAGCTTTCTAGATAAAGTCCTTGATAACCAAAATATCATGTATTAATTTATTAAGTTTTGTCCTTTTTTACCATGATGTTATCAGGTAATTATTAATTATGCCTATAGTACCATTTGTAAACATATATTATTTGTTTTAATAAAGTTATTTTAGAAATAAAAATTTAGATGAAACTAATAATCGTAATACTTAATACAATTTAAAATTGTCCTCGCAAATATTTGAGAAAGATTTAAAATAATAAAATGAGTTGTCTGTGTTTAGATCTTACATTATTTTCATTTTATTTTGATTTTAATTCTAATAGTCACAATTCATGTGTACATATAGGAAAGGTAATTTTATAACTTTATCTTTCTTATTGCATTGCCAAATCCATATAATATTAATATCATTTATGTACTTTATTACTTTTTACAACCCACTATTCACGGTTTCAATTGCCCAGCAATCTAAGATTTGAAAATATAACTAGAAATTCTGGAGAAGATTGCTGGGTAATTGAAACCGTCAATAGGGGGTTGTAAAAAATAATAAAGAACATAAATGATATTAATATTATATGAGAAAGGTAGTTTTATGTTGATTTATATTATTATAATCTGTTTTTTATTTTATTTTATAATTTTGTTAAATGTGCACACATATTTGATAATATTAAAAATTTGTTTGTTACTTAAATTATTAATCTTGATTTCTAATTTTAGGCCTCGCATTTTCATTTTAAATTTATTCTTTTATCTAGTTTCTCCCAGCCAGATTGTTAGGCTTTTCAGTCGGTTCACAAGTTTAGATAAAGGAGACAGTGGAACCCTCAGGTGAAAAAAATTGTCATTAAATTTTTGCACTATAATTAAATGTTTTTATTTCTTAATATTGTTTTTATTTTATTTAGTCGAGAAGATTTTCTGCGAATTCCGGAGTTGGCCATCAATCCACTGGGAGATAGAATAGTTCATGCTTTTTTTCAAGAAAGGTAAATACCTAATTTTTTTTTTGCAATAATTATAATATAATAAATTATAAATTGTACTTAAAAAGATTTCTGGTTCTCTTGAAGGGGTTTTCTCTCTCTCTCTCTCTGTCTGCAGTTTTGTTTATATATTATTGCTTCCTCAATTAATATGTCTATTTATTTGAGTATTTATTTTTTATTTTATTAGTTTGAACCTTCAACAGGGCACCGATCTTCGGTAGGTCTGACAAACAAGAGTCATTTTGTAAAGTATGACTTTGAATGTGAAATTATTTCTGTACTAAATAATAATATAGAAATAAATTATTAAAAAATAATTAGTAAGATATATATAAATACACACCCATAGTGTGCATCATTTAACATATTTTCTAAAATATTTTAATAAATTATTTGTTATATTTACTAAATCATGTTTAATATTTAACCAATGCCCCCCAAATACCATGTATTCTGAATTGATTTTCAAAATTTCAATCGTTAGAGTTTTTTATGGCAAAAGGAAAGCCCTGGAAACTTTTTTAAGGCTAGGCTACCGCGAAAATAAGATCGCCTAAACTTAGATGGATCTGCTATTAAAGATCATTAAATCATTTCATTGCTGGCATTGATCATTTAACAGACCATTCAAGAAAAGATAAATCGCAGTCCTTAAGACAACTTACAGGACAAATTTCTTGTTTTAATTCAGATGTAGATTGTATCATTTTGATATATTTAAGGCCCTTGTTAAACCATAATTATTATTCCGCCAATATTTTACTGTATCCGTCAAATAACACTTGTATTTTGATTTGTAGAGTAGATTGGGCCATAGGGTACAAAAAAAATTTGGAAGCCATGGACGAAAAATTGTATTTGAATAAGCAAAGAAAGAAACTTATATGGATTTCTCTGTGCAAGCATTTCTCTACATTAAATCGTTTTATTGTATTAGTATTACTAACATTTATATGAATTTCTAAAAGAAATTTTGGAGACAAAATTGCATACTTCTCTGTTTCTTTGGTAACTAATTTATTAAAATATTGAGTGAGCAAAAAGATTGTTAAGGGTTCCATAATATAAAAACTAAATTGTAATTATAAATTTATTTAAATGCACATTGATTATTTACTCAGGCTGTACACCTCAAGAATATGCGTGTGAAAATGCGAAGTAGGGACCTCTACAGGTCTTAACCCCAAGCTTACGCTTACTTCAACCCACTTTCTATATGAATAGGTGACATTGAAGCGATCTTTCCATTGAGTCGTAAATCGAAAGATTTCGCGAGTACTAATGTGTAATAGCAATTGTGGACTTAATCAATGAAGTATTGAATAGTTTCATGCTTTTAGATCTAACCGCTTCAGCTTCACCTGTTGATATAGAAAGTAGGTTGAAGTAAAGAAGGGTTACCCTTTTCTTCCAAAGCGTAAGCTTGCGGTTAAGATCTGTAGAGGTACCTACCTTCGCATTTTCATGCGCATATTCTTGAGGTTTACAGCCTTAGTAAATATTATAAAATCGAAGTGTATTTTTAACTTTTGTTTAAACTATTCTGTTCAGAATTTTTATGACTAGTATATTAATAGTACTTTTCTAATTTTGTAAATTTTAATATTGGTAAAAATTTAGAATATGTTCTTTATCTAAATAATTGGCCTTTGAAGAAAGTATTTATACATTTTTTATATTGCTGCCTTCATTTAATCAGTCCAAGTAAGTTGTAGTGAACAGTATATGGGATTTCATAGTCCCTTTGATGTTCTAATATATCTCATTATTAAGCTTTAGGAAATATCAAGTTTTTTATTTAAAAAAAAAAAAATGTTGACGCATATTGGGAAAGTCTGGAAATTTTAAAAAGATTATACAGTTCAAACAACTAAAGAAACAATATGTTTCTATATTATAAAACTTTTCCTTTTTCTCAACCACTAGCAATAATTGTAATAAGCTAGTTAGAAGAGAATTCAACACAGACAGTTTATGAAAAATAAAAAATAGTCATGTATCACATGACCCCGGGGTTTTTTTTAAAGTAAAATATAAACAAAGAGCTTTACTAATTGCTCAACAAGCTTTGTGATTAATGCTTAGCAAGAGAAAGCATTTAAAATATCTATCAGAAACTACACCCAAACCCCTGACCAATGGTTTCGTGCTTTGGCACTCCTCAGAGAGGCGCTAGGGTAGTTTCAGACACTAGATCTAAAAATACCAACCCAAATCTAAGAGTTGGTATTTTTAAATCTAGTGTCTACAACTGCCCTAGCTCAGTGGGTTAACTCTTAGATTAATGCTGCCTTTGGGTTGGAATTTTTAGATCTAATGTTTGAAACTACCCTAGCGTATCTGAGGAATGCCAAAGCATTGGGTGTGGTTTACGATAGAGATATTTTAAATGCTTTTTTTTTGCTAAGCATTTATCACAAAGCTTGTTGAGCAATTAGCAAAGCTCTTTGTTGAGACAGTTTATGAGTTTGTTTTTATATTTTTCCCTCTACGATGGTTAAAATTCTATTAAAAAAAATTTTTTTCTTTTTTTGGTTTGGCCTAATAGCTTGATAGTGTAACATAGAGATAAATGATAGTAGCCGGAAGGAACGTGCATTAGGCATCAGATCCTAAAGGTTTATGCACTGTGCCAAAGCCATAAGCTTGAAACTAGCCTGGAGATTTTGGAAAGGGCAACACAGGAAAGGGATTTATTAAGCATGATCATTTATCATTGCTTAGTAAAGTTTATGGTAAGTGGCATAGAGAAGGTAAAAAAGAAAACAAACAAACATGTAAGCCGGAATTGTGCTAATTTATTGATTAATGTTAAAGATATATAATGCAAAGCAAGCAATGTACCACATATATTAAATATTTTCAATTTAATCATGATAATCTAGTTAGGTAATTAAAAGATCTTCTATGATTCTATTTAGATTATTGAAACAAATATTCTTGTTGGCGCTTTGGATTACCATCCATCATCGTAACTGGCATTATTGCTTTTAGTTATATCTGTTATTCCTTCATCAAATAAATTTGAATCCATATAATGCACCAAATTGTAGCTATTACTATAGTTAATCATCATCTGATTAACAACAGTGGATGACCTGCATATTTTTATCTTTTTCCAAATTATTGCATCACGTATTGGCCATTAACTTGTAGCCAGATTTTAGCGAGGTTTTCACTGATAACCATTCCTTTACAATTTATACATTGTTGTAAAATCAGGAATAGAATTTTTTCTGCATGTACTCCTATTGCCACATTATGTGGTTAGGTATTTGTGATGGTTTTTTCATCCAAATTATGTTTTTCATTACATTATATTTATATCCCTAAATTAACCTTTAAAAAACAACATTTATACAAATTAATCCTCAAAATTTTCCTGTTATTTATTAATTTGTTGAGCCATTTACAGTAATTCTTCTCATCGTGCAACAAATTTTATAATACAAGTTTGGAATTTAAATGTAATAAATTTTTTTTTTTATATGTAATTCTCTCAAGTAGCATATCTTAAAACTAAATTTTATGTATAAGTATATGATCTTGTTCAGCCAAAGTTAAGTTCTTTTCTGCAATTTAATCCTTCAAAAAAATAATATTTTTTTTTATTCAATAATTTTTGCTTTGTAATGATTTGCAAACTTCAATGCTTTAATTTCAAGATTTTTATGTTTCACGTTAATTTTCTGTTTTGTATATTGCTGACTTTTTATTATTGCCATTCTTAGTTTCTTTTAAATAATTTGTTTTAACTCTTGGCATGTAAGTAATTACCAGACAAGAATATCGGGATTTGGGAACTAAAAATAAAATATTTAAGAATAAATAAACAAAAATTAAATTACAGCAACATTTACGATGACAAAAACTCAACAATTTATGAAAGAAAATTAATAGGAAGCATGAAAAGAATCATTTTGAGATGTTAGTTGGTTAATTATAACAGTTAAAGGATACGTTGCATATCAAAAAATTCAAGCCTTTTCTAAATGATTATGACAAGGAACTTACTTTACTGTACTTGAATAAGATAATTTATGGTTCTATTATTAGATTCATAATATGCGACATGAGGGAATTATTTATAAAATATATTTACTTAATACAATACACTTTAACATATAAAGGCGAAATTACTCAATTCTAAATCTTAATATTGGCTAAGCGCTTTCAGAGTGTGTTTACTCCATATTCATAGCCTTATTATATCTTAAACTCATTGCATGCAAATTTATGCAAAACAACTCAGACCATGCATTAATTACGAAGAACTGGTGAAATAAATTTATTATTACATTAGAATGAACCAAAATATATTAAAAAAATTGTTACATTTGAATTTTAAATATTTTACTATTGAATGTATCCCGATTTTCACATAAATGTGTCCAAAGGTTCTGTAATTGATCTCAATGGCGGGAATCTATTATGATAATTACCAGTGAAAACATTCTTTGTCTTTCAATGGGTTTAAACCATTTAATAAAGATTTCAATTCTAAGGAAAATTTACCTAGTTGTCAGCAGATATTGGTGATTCAAGAGAATATTATGCTCGGTCTCTTTTTTGCAATGGTCTTTTATCAACATAATAGAAAAATAAGTTGACAAATAATTTGTTTCTTATTTTTTTGGTAAAATTATTCAATGTTTGTTTCTATTAAAAACTTGGTATTTACATTCAGTTTTTATTTGAATGTATTTGATTTCTAGTAAATGTCTCAGTTGAAAATGTATTGATGATAACAGGAAACTCCTGCTGTCAACAACTATTATTACTGTTTTGAAAGTAAAAGTTAATTTTTAATATATCAAAGAATATTTTCATTTATTTTAAATTGTTTTATTGAAATTTGTTTATCGCTATTTTTTTTTTTTTTTTTGAATTGATATTTTGTTTTTTAGAATATTTTGATTTTTTTTAAACTTATATTTGTTTAATGAAATTTGTCAGAAACAAATATAATTGAAGTTAAAACATGAAAAAGAAAACATACAAAAAGATCAGTTTAGGCCCAGGTGTTTTCACAAAAAATTAACTATAAATGAAAAGGTTCATTCTGAATGGCTTAATAAATTAATAAATTGTAGGTATTTTTTGAGTTTATTGTGTGTAATTGTTATGTTTTTAATTATATATAAAAGTTATTTCATGTTTCAAAATTGTTTAAAAAATTGAATTTTTTTTTAAGGTTGTGTGTGTTGAGATCTGATACAATAACTTAATTAGGTTCCAAAAAGTCATTGGTTATATCAGGGGTCCCCAACCTTTTTGCACTTAAGAGCACATTCTATAATACCGGCCAGGTGGTGGGCACCATTTATTTTTTTCAACCAGGTCGCGGGCACCATTTATTTTTTCAATGTAAATTTATAGTTGGATATTGTTATAATACACATAATGTACAAAAAAATATTTATTTCAAAAATAAAATTTTAATATATAATTAACGTTTATATTTTTATGTAAATTACATATAATATTACAAGTCAGTGCAATCTTTGGCACTGCACATCATTGGCAATTGCTTCATAATTAGGGAAGTATGATGATATTCCTGCTCGTAAGCAATCATCAAGATGTTCGTCACTCAGTCAAGATCTGTATTTTGATTTTATGATATTCATGGTTGAAAACAATGATTCACGCAAGTATGTACATGAACCAAAAAACGATTTTATGTTATATGCGCAGATAAAATTTATAAACATGCGCAAAGCAGAGAGATTGGTGTCTGTGTTAACTTTACTTATTCTGTGCTAGTGCAGTGCGCAGAGAAAGACCGCACTTGGCGAACCAAGAGATAGACTCTTTTATGCTGTAAAAGTATAATATGCCCTACAATTTGATTACAATATAATACAATAATTTGTAAGAAATTTTAAAAATTAAATTTATTTGTATCAGATAAATAATTTTTTTATTGTTTTCAGATAGCGGTGGGCACACGTAAAATGGTCTGCGGGCGCCATAGTGCCCATGGGCATAGGGTTGGGGACCCCTGGGTTATATCATCCATTTGTTCCATTTTACATTGAATTATTTAGGGGTAAAACCTAGACCAAATTTCTGTGCCAATTAACCAATTAAATATCAGTAGCCAAGTCTCCATATAATAGTGTCACCAGTTCAAACCTTTGTAATCAATGGATGCAAGAGGATGTTTCTAATTACGAGGAGCCTTGGATTTGAAAGTTCTGCATCTAGATCTTACCATCTTGCATCCATTGATTACGAAGGCTTGCGCTTGAAATGGTGATCACATGATGTTTTGATAGTTTAACCAATTAAAGTAGATAAAATGAAATAAAATCAATAGTATAAATATAAAATTATTTAAATTTGAATGAAAACTAAAGTTGACCTTTTAAAAAAAAAAAAAGGTAAACATATATCCTAGTATTTGTCTGAAGATTTGTGATGATACTTCAGGTGTAATTATATGTTGGGCTATTTCCATTCTGTAATATCACGCAGGTTTAAATATATAAAATATATAGCGCTGCATTTTGAGTGGTATCATTGTCCTTCTGTCGTATTAGATCCTTATCAAGCATTTAATTATGAATATATTAACTAAAATGTTTTTAAAACTATTTAAACTTCACATGTATTCAACTGTTAGTAATAGCACATATGTTAATATAGTAGTTTTCCCCTTTCTTTAAATGTTGTTGGCCTGATCACTGATGGTATTAGCATGAGAATTGGATCAATAATCTTTAAATCCATAAATATTGAATTTAAGAGTCGATAGAAATTTCATATTCTTATCTATAAGAGTTCTCCTGATTTTATTTTTTTCTTAAAGTTAAGGTTAAGGATTGGCTTCCAAACGTATATTATCACACTAGTTTGACTAATAGAGTTGTAGACCATTATTATGTAAAGCTTCTTTAAATTTTCTTCTGTTTCCTAATGCTAACTGTCTTTTCCTAATCAACATATGTTTACATACATTCGTGTTTTGCTATTCTAGATGCATTTGCTTTTCTGATTATCAGTTTATGCTCTTAATTGCTTTTCAACATGCAACTGGTTTTTATCAATATACATTCTTCCATATCAAAAGGAAAAAAACAATTATAGATACCATAATTCACTAAATCATTAATGTCTTATATAAACCTGTTATTATTTTGAGTCTCTTTGTGAACAATGACCTCCAGCTGGGACAGAATAAAATCAAGCACTGCTCATGTCATCACAAACGTTATCCATTAGTCAGAGAGGCAATAGTTCAGGCAAATAGGTTAGGATTCACCCTTGCCCTGACATCTGTATCTTGTGCATGGTTGGATTCAAGGTACTTTTGCTTGGATTATTGGTCTTGTTGAATGAATACACGATTTTGACCGGCATAGACTCAGTTGATGCCGTTGGAAGTTTAATTGCAACACGCCACTGAAGCCAGTAATAAATCTAGAATTAGTAAAACAAGAAAAGACTGTTTATAGTGTGTAATATCCGTTGTCCAGCCTAAAGATGCAAATCAAGCACTTTCCTGTATATAGAATGATTATGGAATAGAAGCCCACTTCACCGCGTCCGTCCAGCCCCGCTCCTGCCGTCCCAACAGAATGTAAACGCCGAGATTCAAACACCAAAGTGCTGATCAATTCTATGAACTTGTACCGCAGTCCAGCCTTTGCCGCAGTAGATGTATAGCCCACCCATAGAAGGGTGAAACATAGAGACTTTAACTGGTATACTATTTTTTTTTGTGTTTATTTTATTTAAATTTAATGCACATTTGGTAAATATATGTCTTATGTACATACGTATTGTACATAGGTACACAAACACATCTATTAAAGTAACTTGTTAATTTGCTTAATGCACGTGTGTGAGTTTATAATCCACAGATCACTATCTCACGTATAATTATTCAATTCATTTTTCTTATTAAGAAAGAAATTTTCCTTTAATTAATTTAGTTAATTTAATGATTGCTTTGACGAGTATTTCTTTACGATTATAGTTTTGTTTGTTAAAATGATTTATATAGCGTGTAATATTTGTTTTGTATATTTAATCAATCGCATATTATAAATGGTATGGGGTGATGGGTTAATAAAATATTTATATTGGTGAAACCAGTCACCCCATTAAAAATGATTAAAAGCGCACAAACTGATGATTAGAATGGGGAAAAAAAACAGATGGAGCTGGGCCAGCAGGTCACGTATGTACTAATGAATATACATTTAAAGTACAAAAAAAGAAGAAAAAAATTCAATGAAGCTGCTCACGAGATAACGGCAAATAATCTCTTAAGCCAACCTATTATGATAATTCATAATATTTGGAAACCACTTTGCCCATAAGAAATAAGTAAAACCACTAAACATCACATGATCACTATTTTTTATGCTAGCACATTACTGTTATTAAAACAGTTATTGATTACTCTGGTTGCCACTGAGTGGCACTACTGTATGGAGAGTTTTGCCTGTTTTAAGAAATAAGTAGAGAAGTCAGAGAACCTGTACAGATAAGTATATGAAATTTCTACTGGTACTTCCAGCACTTGAACATTTTGTGAATTCTCGAGTGATAAACCCATTCAAATATTTTTTCATTCATGTTTTCAGAACTGAAAAATTGAATCCACAACTGAAAAATTGAATCCACAAAGAATATGAAGATTACGACTGTTATATAGAACGTGATTAGAAAGAAATAATAGGTCATGCATTTTGAAGATTTTTTTTTATTATTGTTCAAATATCAGAAGATATTGTAAACCAAATCACAATGTATATCAAAACTTTCTCATTATAATAATAAAGTAATAATTATTAATGAACTTATTGATGTTACATTAAGTCTGACATTCTGATATCGTGTATTATTCTTATGTATAATAAAATGAATAAGCTTTGTGATTTGCAACAACAACTAAATACTTTTAGTAAATTTATTAATTAATTTCTATTATTTGTAATTAAGATGTAAGTGTAAATTAATAAAATTATTTTAAAAAAAACAAAAAACACAAACTATATACTGTATATTATAAAATTCACCCATTTTTTATTGTTTACAAAATTAGAAATAAATCTCAAATTTTTATTGGTTGTTTAATTTATGTAAAAATTTATGTATTTATTTAGTTTTTATTATCTTTCTTTTGTTTGTTTGTTGTTGTTTTTTAAGTGCTGATGACCGTGTTAATTTTCGCCAGTTTATGAGAGTTTTGGCTCGTTTCCGGCCAATCAAACCTAAACGAGAAAATAAAATGAATAATAGAGAAGAAAAACTCAAATGTAAGTTTCCCAACTTATGAAAAATAAGTATTCATTTATATATTTTATTTATTGTTAAAAGGAGGTTGCCTTGACAACAGTTTGAAATTGTTGATTGTTATTGATATTGGGATTGTCTAAGTGTTTACTGGTTTTTAATGATATATGTACACATTTAAACACAATTATCTTTAACACATGCGCTCCTTTACATGTATATGTGTATGATTACATATTATTTATAAATTATATTTTTATAAATTAGATCAATAGAATCTTCCTTAAAAAGAAGATAATACAAAGTCCGCGTAATCCAAAAATTTTATAATAATTTTGAAACATTAATATATTTTAAATTTCTGTAGGAATCTCAATAATCATCTTCAGACTTTCCATTTTTGAAAAGAGCTGTTTTCATTGTGTTATATATTTGTGTCCAGATCTAAATGAATAAATAGAAAGAACATGTTACTAAAGATCATCATGTGAGTTCTTATAATATGCAAATGGTGATCAAAGTACTTTTTAATATAAATATTAGATACTAAACATCACATGATCACTATCTCATCCTAGCACATAATTGTTATTAAACAATTCAAAACAAAGCAAAACTCTCCATATAGTAGTGCCATCTTGTGCCAACAAGAGCAATCAATGGATGCCAGAAGGCTTGTGCATAAAATCCCTATCTAATGCCTACTCATCCAATATCCCCAGATTAGTTTCTGGCTTGTGGCCTTCTGGCATCCATTGATTGCTCTTGTTAGCACAAGATGGCACTACTATATGGAGAGTTTTGCTTCGTTTTGAATTGTTTAATATTAGATACTGATAGAATATATTTAAGGGGGTTTGAATCCAGACTTTCAAGCTCCCTACAGCCATCCATTCTATCCAATATATTCATATAAGTTTTGATTTGCATTTAATCTTTATGTGCATATGTATTTTATATTTAATTTTTGAATATATATTAAAAAACAAATACCAAATAAAGTTTATGTATATATATATTTCACTTGATAGTTATTCCTTTTAAAACCATTATGTTGTCTTTCTTATATACTTTCTCACTGAATTGAATATGTAAACATAATTAACTTATTAGACAACTATATATTTTAATCAGATATTTATTTTCATCTAAACAGCTTTCATTCAAAATTGAACCTTGTCAAGATATTATGTTAATTCAATGTCATGTGATGTATATATCTTAGCACTCCCTTTATTGACTAACCGTAACCCTAAGAAACTGGTCTGAGGTTGGGATATTCTGCAAAGCTTGTTAAGAGCTTATTTGCGACCTCTATATATAACATGGAAGTATATAGCAGTGGCTACTCTCACCTTCAAAGTAATCTTGTGCATTTATACACAGATTAAAAATGGCATTCCCATTTCTGGAAGCATGCCTGGAACTCATTTTTAAGAAGACTATTGAGCAGCTGTGTCATAGTAGAAAATCTTTGTCCTTTCAGCACAGTTTTTAATTTCAGAAATAACCAAAAATTACAGAGTGCACTATGACACATTTTCACGCCAACATGTATGCACAGATATATTATTTTCTCAATAGCTCAGCTTAAAATTTACAGGTGTTAATTTAAATATGTTCAATACTCATGTGATTTCAATAGAATTAGTTCAAGGGTGACATCACACAGCCATTCCAAGAATTAGATTCTCACACATTGTATATATATATTATAAAGAAATCAAGTCAGATGTCACACGACCTAACCAACTTGTATTACAAATGTTATATAAAAAGCTTGCAAATAAGCTCTTAACAAGCTTTGCAGAATATCCCTAATCCCAGAGCGTTTTCTGCTACTGGCTTCCTCAATCCTAGTACCTCACTGAGGAAGCCTGTAGCAGAAACCGGTCTGGGTTAAGGGATATTCTGCAAAGCTTGTTAAGAGCTTATTTGCGAGCTCTTTATATAATATATATGCACATGCGTGTTCTTTTAAAATTATTAGTTTCTTAGCTCTACTTGAGTGCAGCACTTGACTTATATGTAGTAATACATATTTATATATCATGATATATACACATTTATAATTTATTATTGAGGAGTGCGATTGATAATTTTAACAGTCTGATACTATCAAACAGGCAAAACTCTCCATACAGTAGTGCCACCCTGTGCCAACCAGATTAATCAATGGATGTCAGAAGGCTTGTGCATAAAATCCCCATCTAGTGCCTACTCATCCAATATCCCCAGACTAGTTTCTGGTTTGTGGCCTTCGTCGGTGAGGAGCCTTGGATCTGAGAGCACTGCACCTAGATCTTAGGATCTAATGCAACCCTCCAGCAGCCACCTTTTATCTTTATTTAATTACAAAACTATGAGAATGAAACTGAAAACTCAATAATATATTCAATCTAAGCTCAATAGCTTATATAGTCGTATGGGTCTGTTGATTACTCTGGTTGGCACAAGGTGGCACTACTGTATGGAAAGTTTTGCCTGTTTGATAACAGTTATGTGCTAGTATAAGAGATGGTGATCATGTGATAATCTGATACTAATTCAAAAGTTTGCTATTTGGAATGTCTCTGGGTAATAGTTTGCCATATCAGATATAGAATTAAGAAATCAATAAATTTTGTTTTTAAATCAATATATTTATTTTAGTTGCCTTCAAAATGTATGACTTAGACAATGATGAAAAAATATCAAGAGATGAACTATTGGCAGTACTTCATATGATGGTTGGTGCAAACATTTCAGACGAGCAGGTAAATACGAATATTTTTTTAAGATTTAATATTACTTTTAACAAGTAAACTATTTATCTCTTACATAATAAATGTGTGTCTGAAGTAAAGTCATCTATTAAAAAGACCTGTTTATGGATTTGGGGTTTTTTTTAATGGTCAATTGTTTAGGAAATCGTGTGAAATTTGAATACCTAAAATAGGTGAGCTTCAGTCCAAGAATGTTTACCTCTTAATTGTGTCACTACTATTGCTCTAAACTGTACGGGAACTTTTCTATTTTTAATTGGGTCCTGTCTTTTAAGTGGTGTTTAGCCTACTTGTACCCAACGGGTGCTTCTATTTGATTATGGAGAAATTTTACTTAGATATTTTGCAGAAAATATCAGAATAAAAGTTAAACTTTTTTTGTATTGTTTTGAAACTATTCTAATGTAAAAATAATCATCTCATGGACGTTCTTTTTTGCTGTTGTTTATATTTTGGGAATAAATATTTACAGTAAAATTAAATTTTTTGCTCTTATATTTTATATGCAGTTGACGATAAATGATGAATAAGTTGAAAACTTACAAGACATGTAGCAGTTGTTTTGATATAATGAATTAATAAAGTGACATTATGCAGGTATTAAACCTATCACTATATATATATATTTATTATTTTGTTTTTTTTTAAATGAACTTTCAGTATCAAAAAAAAAAAATATTTTGGCTGTCACGTAGATTTGAAGTTAATAGATGTTCATATATCTTATGGGTAAATTAAACTTCTTTATAAAAGGTCTTATGAAAACAATACTGCTTGAAATTCACCTTACGTTACATGGGAATGGCTGATATAATTTGTGCAGACCTTAAAACTGTCTATATTTTATTTTTAAAGTGAACTTTTAACATAAAATCCCAATTTATTTTTGATTTCAGCTGTCGTAAAGAATTGTGAATCAATACGCTTTAAACCAAAGATTGCCAATCTATCTTAAATTTGCAAATTTTTGTTTTTCTTTTAAAAATAAATATATTAGATATATTTAAAAATAATATGGCAAAACAATTACAATATCGATACAAATTTCTGATTATTTGTCTGAAGGTTTGTGGTGATGGTATATTATTAGATGTGATATGTACAGTGACAATATTCGCTTAGAAGTTGAACTCGCTCTAACCAACTGAGCTTTGACAGAATAGCTCAGTTGGTTAGAGTGCTTGCCTTAAATTCGATATTTTAGAATCTAAAGGTGCGAGTTCAACTTTTAAGCGAATATTGTCACTTTTCATATAGGCCAACAACACCTAAAGAAGAGTGGAGAATATTACTACTCGAAACGTTGGGTAATCACTAACCTGTGTTGTCTATTTGTGTGTTATTACTATGAAGTTGCTTGGAAAGTTTAAATAAAGTTTAAAATTTTCTATACATTCAACATTCACTTATAAATGATGGAAATAGTCCAACACATCACTTCTGATTATATTGCACTATATAGGAATTGGCTCATTTCTATATGGCGTAGTAATTAGAAATTTGTATCGGTATTCTAGTTGTTTTGCCATGTTATTTTTTGGATATTTACATTTGGATATTAGATATATATAAATCCAGACAATGTAAACAACATAATTAGCATCTAATTGTGTAATTGATAAGCAAGTGACTGTCTGGAATTTTTATTCTTATAACACAGAAGAAAATTAAGTGAATCTATCGTAAATTTCATATACCATATATAAAATAATCATGATTGTAAAATATTAACTTTTCTTCAAAAAAAGTCTTATTTTCTAAATGTGATCAAATCATTAAATAAGCATTTTCTTTATCGAGAGACTATCTAATTGGACTTAACTTTCTATGGAACATAAATTATTTATGAAACTTTAAAGCCTAAGTGTCATATTTTGAAGAAAAACAAGTTCTTTTATGACATTGGATAAATGTATTCAAAAAGCAAGTTCAAAAAATTTGACAATGAAAAGGCCAAAATAGTTGAGAATGCCTGAGACCAAGAAAATATAAGCATTTCTCAATCTGTTGAACTTTTTTTTGGAACCTAGCCTCGGTGTAATTTATTAAGGAATGCCCAAAAATAGAATTGAAAAATGGAATGTAGGAATACTTATATTCGTACTAAAGCATTGTTTTCATCAAATGACAGTAGTTTTGAGATAGTTAGTGACCGACACATCTGAATATGGGATGGGTACAATTTTGAGCTGTTTAGTATTCAGTGGGAACGAACAACCGTGTATGCATTAAGTACTTTATTTACTTCACATGATCACATTTCCTATACTAGCACATTAATTGTTGATAAACAGAGCAAAACTCTCCATACAGTATTGCCACCTGTGCTAAACAGAGTAATCAATGGATGCCAGAATGCTTGTGCATAAAATCCCTATCTAATGCCTACTCATCCAATATCCCCAGACTAGTTTCCGGCTTGTGGCCTTCATCAGTGAGGAGCTTTGGATCTGAGAGCACTGCATCTAGATCTTAGGATCTAATGCAACCCTCTAGCAACCACCTTTTATCTCTACTTAACTACTAAACTATGAGAATGAAATTGAAAACACAAAAAATATTTTCAATCTAAGCTCAATAGCTTAAATAGTCATATGGGTCTGAACTCAGTTCAGCACCCATACATTTTGGTGTCTTTGGCTCTTTTACAACCATAGCCACCACTATCCTATTAGGCAGGATTGGTGTTAAACCATTAAGCATCACATGATCACAAGCCTTCTGGCATCCATTGATTACTCTGTTTAGCACAGGTGGCAATACTGTATGGAGAGTTTTGCTCTGTTTATCAACAATTAATGTGCTAGTATAGGAAATGTGATCATGTGATGCTTAATGGTTTAACACCAATCCTGCCTAATAGGATAGTGGTGGCTATGGTTGTAAAAGAGCCAAAGACACCAAAATGTATGGGTGTTGAACTGAGTTCAGACCCATATGACTATTTAAGCTATTGAGCTTAGATTGAAAATATTTTTTGTGTTTTCAATTTCATTCTCATAGTTTAGTAGTTAAGTAGAGATAAAAGGTGGTTGCTAGAGGGTTGCATTAGATCCTAAGATCTAGATGCAGTGCTCTCAGATCCAAAGCTCCTCACTGACGAAGGTCACAAGCCGGAAACTAGTCTGGGGATATTGGATGAGTAGGCATTAGATAGGGATTTTATGCACAAGCCTTCTGGCATCCATTGATTACTCTGTTTAGCACAGGTGGCAATACTGTATGGAGAGTTTTGCTCTGTTTATTACTTTATTTACTGTAGAGAGATATTACCGCCATCTCAATAAATATGATTTAGTCATGGTTTTGCTGTCAAGAAATTGCACCGATATTTTATGGTTGATCTTTCAAGCTTATTACAGACCATTTTGTCCAAGATTAAAACAATATTAATCTAAGTCCCTTGATACTATGCTAAATAAATTTATTGTTGAGATATGATTTTGAATTAGAAAACACTAAGAGTTGTGTAATACAGTATACAGATGCTCTTTCCAAAACACTAAATAATACCAAGCCTATTAATAGAGACAGTAATGAATTAAATTAAGTAAATAGCCAAGCTATTGCAAAATGGACAAAAAATGACTGAGATTGCAAAATATTCAGAATTATATCAGCAAAAATTAGTCTATTCATTAGCCTAAAGTTTATCCTTTTGAGGACATGTAGAAACTTTCTGATGTAAATTTTAGATTGTAATGAATGATGAGGCATTTTAGGCTAAGAAAAGATGTTAAAGCTGCTATACCAAAGTTATCGTAGTGTATTCAAGCAAACGCTTTGGGTTCAGGATATGCGTGGTGGCTTGAACACTGGGAATCATGCCTAATAAAATTACTAGTTAAAATGGTGATCATGTGATGTTTAGTGGTTTAAAATTACTAGTTCCAAGAAAATACATAGTTTGGTCAACCATAATTAAACCATGAAGTCAAGCACTCATTGACCATGGTGAACACCATATGTACCATTTGTTATTAATTTTAATATTGTCATATTGAATATGGACAAAATACATAAATGTCAAAAATGTAAGCTTCACCGAAATAATTTTGAAGCTTAATCGTTTACGTGCTCAAACAATGGTACAAAGTTTATTTTCTCTCGGTTTGAAGAAATTTTAAAAGAATGTGGAATGAGACAAATGTTCTGCTGTCACTGTATCATCCTAAATCAAATCCTCTGGGAGAAATGGAGTCCAAATTAGTATTACAAAGAGTGGTAATTTCTAATAAACGCAAATCAATAACTGCAGTGTTATTTTTTAACACGACGCACTATTGAACAACAATGAGAACATTCCCATCTGAAATTATGTTTGTTAGGAGATCTGTTTTTTATCAGAGATAAATCAAGAATTGGTTGAAATAGAAAATTAAAAATATTCATAGAATCATGAAATCTGAATAAGAGACAGGATCAAAAAATATTGGATAAGAGGAGAAATTTGTCAAGCATTTATCTAACAAGAAGTAAGACAGAAAATGGACCAGTAATGTGCAGGCATATAAACCATATTAACTGACAGACTAGTGAAAACATAGAAAATACAGAATAGATAAAAATGGCAAAACCTGAGATTAAACTTTCTAGTCTAAAAAGCTTAGATAAAACAGAGTTATTAGAGATAAAAGTGGGGCAAATTGAAGAAAACCATTTCTCCACAGATGTAAATATCACCCATGTATTTGAAAGATGATTTAATATTTAAATACAATTATAATATACTTAATCTAAATTTAATTAAAGGGGATTTAAACCCAGACTTTCAAGCTCTACAGTCATTTACTCTATCCAGTATAACCATTACACATGACCACATACATGTGAAAAAGATAAATGATCTCCAATAGATGTATTTCATGCTAGTTCATCTCCAAATACATATATTGGAGATCATTTATCTTTTTAATATGTGTATGGGTATAGAGTGGGTGACTGTAGAGAGCTTGAAAATCTGTATTGTAATCCCTTTTAATTAAAAGATAACGGAATAGTCCACAATAATAATAACACATAAAAGAGAAAAAATTCTTTGTGTTACCGCTGAAGATTTGAAAATGTTGCAGAACGTTCTGAAAATGGAAGACTAAGCAGCCAAAAGACTCAATTCCACTGACTATACTTCAGTGAATTTTTATAGGCCACACAAGATCTTATTATAATTTGTTAAACCTTAAAGTCCATAATGTTATAATTATCGGTTAAGTTTATATACATATCCATAACTTGTTGTTTGTAATGCAAAAAGCATGCTTATAGAGTCTGTTTAGTGCTTAACATTTAGCAGGAATATAGCATATATAGAAAAAGTTGTACATTTTTTATAAAAATTACGTTGAATTGCTAAATGAAACCTGATCTACATTTTAAGCAAGGAATTAAAAAAAATAAAAGATTAATCAGCAAAGTAAATTATTGTTTGAATAACTATGATAGAAAATTTTTGTACACATATAGAAATATGTATGTCAGAATGCAGAAAGTATTTTATATATAAATTAGTAATAAAATTGTTTACAATACTTATATTTTTGGCAGAGTTTGGATTCACAACGAGGGAAGGCACAATCCATTTTTAATGTAGGAAAAATTCACATATTCTTGGAACCATAGATTTATGGTGTTTTCCTTGCATTATTATAATTTTTAGACTCGGTCAAGTCCACGTTGACTTTTGGTGATCATACGAATGATGTTTTGCCTATGTATAAAATTTGCAAAATAGCGTACAGAAATAGTTTATGATTGCTTTCTTCTGCCAATTTAAAAATATTCTGCTGTTGATAATAACTGTGTCAACTATTATTAACTTGATTCTATATCGTTGTCACTTAACGTTAAATATTAGAAGTAATAATAAAAAATAACATATCATGACAAATAGAAAAAAGCTGTAAAATAACAGAAAAAATAAAGATGAGAATGATAAGGTATAATAATATTCAACAATGAATCTTGTTTTAAAACTACCTTTTTTTTATAAATATAAAGAAAGGAAAGAAAAATATCGTTGACAAATATGGATTTAATAGCAGAAATAAAACAACAAGAACTACTGGTAAACTATTCACAATTGAATGAACTTTTTTTTTTTATTAACAATGCATTTTCAAGTAGTCAAAATACTGGACATTACAAAATAGAGTTTCAGGTACATTATAATTTTAGTACTCAACAATGAAACTGATTTTATTAATGGTTATAAAGCCAAGAATGCATTGTGAAAACAGATCCTGTATTATTTGCATAGTTGATCCATATCCTAGATTGCTTTTGGAGCGACTAACAAATCAATTTGATGTTTAGGATGTAATTTATGGTCTCTCAGACAACAGTCAGTCATATTAAGTCATTTTATAAGTATTTATTCATTAATAGTTAATAGAAAGCATGTAAATATTATAAATTGAAATTATTCTATAACGTTTATAGTTATATAAATATAATTTCATTCTATTGCAGCTGGGAAGTATAGCTGAGCGGACCATAACAGAAGCAGATGATGATGGAGACCATATGATTTCCTTTCCAGAATTCTGTAAAGTAAGTCAATTGTATATGTTATATGTGAATATTTATAGATTTAGAAAGATAAGTAATTTAAGGAAACAGGATGCATAATTTATTTCAGTGGTGCGTAATTTCTTGGTTGTTAAATTTTTAAGAAATTCTTCTTAAGTTTTGAATAATATTTTGTCGTTGTCCCCCCTCCCCCAAAGAATTTAATTTTTTAAAAATAAAATAAAAATCTCATGAAAAGAAATTGTTTTTATACAGGTCATATTTTGTTTTTTTTGCCAAGGGTGCAATTTGTTCCGTAAATTTCATTTCAAATGATACATGCTTAATACTAAAATATTAGGAGATATAAATTTGTATATTAATTAAAACTACTATCATTTTATTATGAATATCTTTACATTCTCGTACTTATAATTTAATTATAATTTAAGCATGGTGGAAACATAATAGATCACGTCAAATTTTTATCTGAGGAAGAAGGTCACAAATGTTTTTAAAAATGTTATGTACAGTGATTTATTTCATTTAATTTTTATTAGTAAAAATCTTACAGATGAAATACAAATTACTATTCCAGGATTTGCTGCAATGTGAGATTATTGCATTGCAATTTTTTCCGACCACAGGCACCTTGGTCTAATATTTAAGGATTCATAACTCAGACAAATACTAAAAAACAATGGTTATAAAAATATCTTTGTTATAGGTCAGGGAATATATTGTTCAAATGAAAAATTTAGGTTAAATAAAGTTTCACTAATAAAATTGATTTTATTATTAACCCCTTTCCCATTTAAAGCTTAAACAAATTAAAGTAATAATGGGTCTGGATCGAAATAATTTCATGTTGTTACTATTTATATATATTTACGAATTTAAGTGCAATAATGCTCAAGACTAAATGGGTTTATAATTATAATTGCATTTTGTAATGTTATAATTGACTATTTATTAGTCTGCATTCAGAACAGGTTATATTTTACCTGTTTAAAGAGGTTTATTTAAACTTTCGGTACTCATTACTTAGCCAGGTTTGGCCACTTGATGGCGTTCTGGCTAGCCAAGAACACCTACAAATGCCATTTACGCAGCCTAGACTTACAGCTAAGAAAACAGTTCTGTTTATCTTAACCATTGCAGACCACTTGAAGGCGTTGCACAGAAATATTACAGCCTGTTTTGTGCTTCGCGACATTTTATGCGAATTCGCACAATTCACAATTGGCTACCGCATCGTTTGACGATGTCTGGATTTCAAGTGGCTACAACTTTGGAAATCTCTATAGCAGAGTAATTTCATTTCTACTTAAATCATGCAGTCTGACTCACTAAGAATTGTCACACCATCCCCACCCTTCCCTACACAACTTGGAATGTGCAAAACCTTGGCAAAGGGATTAGGCCGAGCTCACTTTCACGAGAAAATATGAAACAAATAAAATGGCACACTGCAGCAAGGTATTCGGTTCGCACACGTTTCCAAAACAAAAGCTTGTGATTCTATGACATAAATCAGTACAAAAAACAAGAAAAGAAAATGAAAGTTGAAAAAGTCAAAAGTTTTGATCTTATTTTTATTTTGGGGGGGTGGGGGTGGAGAGGATGGGTTGAGAAATGCTTTGTCGTCACTGAGACAAAAGTTATTTTTGGTTTGTTATTATTTTAAAAAAAAAATAATAGAAATTGGTTTTAAAAATAAAACTTGTACTATATCAGTGGTAAAGATGTGTTTGTATATAATTTTTATTATTGTAATTTATTAATAGGAAGGGGGGAAAAAAACTTAAAAATAAAAAATTAAAGACATAGTACAAAAAAGTACAAGGGTAAAAAAATTTAATCAATAGTAAAAGTTATTTTTAAAAATCGCGTAATACAAATAAAGCCCCCAATAAAGTCACTGTCTTTTAAAAATCGCAGCCTGGTAACATTGCATTGTGTTGTTTTTGACTGGCAACAGCGCCATCAAGCGACCAAGCCCGGCTAAGTAATTAGTACCAAACTTTCTTATAACAATTTAAATCTCTGTGGTCAAGTTGCAATCATTAATGTTTGTATAATTATACTAAACCATTAAAGGTGGGATTCCATCTTTATTGTTAAAAGGTTGCCTTGACAACAGTTTGAAATTATCTATATAATGGTTATTTAATGTTTTATATGTAAAATATGTACATACACTTCAAAGAGATGTTCATATATGTAGCTATATTGTATACTCAGCAAATACTTTTATTCATACTTAAAGATAATTATTGTGAATAATTTATGGGAAAAAATATTTATTTAATGTTATCGGTATTTAATATTTAACTATTTTATTTGATTTATTAATTTATAACATATGCCTGGTTAATCTCTGGTTAAATGAATCTAATACTATATTTTGTTATAAAGAAAAAGTAATAAGATTGGAAGCTGAAATTGACTAAATTTTATAAACACAAATTTCATTACTTTATAAGCACGGCAAAACTCTCCATACAGTAGTGTCATCCTGTGCCAAACAGAGTAATCAATGGATGCCAGAAGGCTTGTGCATAAAATCCCTATCTAGTGCCTACTCATCCAATATCCCCAGACTAGGCACTAGATAGGGATTTTATGCACCAGCCTTCTGGCATCCATTGATTACTCTGTTTGGAACAGGGTGGCACTACTGTATGGAGAGTTTTGTCTTGTTTATAACAATTATGTGCTAGTATAAGAGATGGTGATCATGTGATGTTCATTACTTTATTTTAAACATATATTTTATGATTTTTGTATTTTATCATTTCTATTTGTCTCTTTATATAGCCATGAAATTATTGTTATCTGTTTGACTAATTTCTATTTCTCATTAATATATTCTATCTCTGATCCATGTGATATAAGTGCAATCATTTTAGATTAATGCCTTAGGCAAAATGTATACAGAGGAATGGAATTTGAAATGTTTCATATTAACGTAAAATCATTTGTCTAGGAGTTTATATTGTAGTGCTCTCATAGGATGCAGAAAATTGGAATTATGTTTGAAGCTAGAGAATAAAGCCGGTTCAGTATTAGGTGTATATTTTTTATCGATGATCTGAAACTGATGCAACATGTGATTATATAAATGTAAGTGTGAAGACATGTAGTCTATTCCATTCTTCACTTCATTGCAATACTATGTTATAGAAATTTAAAATTCAGCTTTGACGTAAGTTAGGAGGCCCAGTGATGATTGAATCTTTGTAGTGAGAATCAAAACGTAAACTAGATAATAATGATCATGATCCATTAACATGTAGAGAAATAAATGTTTGTGATTGTGTGTATACATTGGTATGAGAGAATAAGGCAGAACTTAAAAAAAGAGCAAGGTAAAATGAATTTCAGATGCCAAGTTATATTAGAAGATTGTAGGAAAGGAGAGAGGGAGATGAGTGATCCATAATAAATGATAAATAAGGAAAACAATAGTAGTAAATGATTTATTAAAAAAAAACTTATTAGTATAAAAATTCATAGTTAATATGAACATGCACGGAGTAAAAGTAAGAATGAAGAATGTAGAACCATCATGAAAAGCAAGTCATATATGGGTAAACAACTCTTGGCCAAATGTCGTAGAATGATAGAATATAAACAAGAAAAAGGAAATAATGTTAAAAGATTATAGATATTTGTTGTTGTTTTTTTTTAAATATTGCTGTAAAAGAAAATTACAATACGAAATTTGTTTAAAAGTGACAAAATTACAAAACAAACATGATTGGAAATCAATCATATCTGCTAGATATCGTGGAAAGTATAAAGAATATCAGATGTCAAAACAAACCTGATTGCAAATCATAGAAAATGTCTTTAATTGAGGATGAAAAAAAGAATTAAAAGGACTTATAATGTCTGAAGTTGGAAGCTTTTGTCCAATGATTTATTATAACTAATAAAAATATTAAAACATAAGATAGGATTGTGTACGGAATGTTGATAGAAAAGTAATATGTATGTGCTTTCAAAGGAACTTTTGAAAGTACTTGATGGAATTGGACATTGTAAGTCATAGTGTAGTCAGTCAGTCATGTTTATGGAAAATTAATCCAACTACTTGGATTAGAATACCAGGCGATTCATATCATCTTAATTTATATTACCAGTTAATCAGTTTGTTTTTTCTTATGTTTATTTCAAGGCTAGACATAATTTCTGGTTTGCGTAGGATAAATCAGATGCTGTATCTCTGATTTAAATTCATTAGTTATTTTGTATCCAGTTTATGATCATTAGATAGCCACTGGATATATGTCAAAAATATATCAGAAGTTCACCAATTTTTTTAGCGGAAAATGCTGTAATTGAAAATCTTGATGATGACATAGTGTTTCCATATGTTAGGAATGCATTGAACGGTATTGACATAAAATCAGTCTACAAGTTTAAATTGGATAATTAATGTCATCATAAAAATAAATTAAAGCTGGTTTTTGTTCTAAAAAGTATAAAATTTCATTTATAATTAGTGAGTGATTCTCATAGCACTTTTATCTTATAATTAAACAATTGTTTTTAATTTCAATTTCCAAATCCTGTGCATCTGTTTTATAAAATTAACCATGTATATGAAGCAAAGGATATGGCCTGATCATCATCGTATATATTTTTCCATACCCTGAGACTGGCGTACTAATGTTCATTATGTATATACTGTACCGCTGTGTGAAGTCCGATACAGTGGATTTCTTTTTATAATACGGTGTTTGTAAGTGTGAAATCTAGTAATCCCTTACTTTCTCTTCACCTGATCATAATATTGTTGTGTAAAATTAACACCTCAAAGGATGGGCCTGGGTCAATTGGCCTCGTACTTCTTTCCACCTGTTTTCCAGAATTTTCCATTATAGGACATACAAAAGTAGATTAAATAATGTTGTTGTTTTTTTTCAAGAAAAAATATTTATTTTAGAAAATTATAGCAATAATCTTAATTAAAATTATTGATTTAGCACATGTATAATATCCTAAAAATCAGATAATACAGTATTGTATTTTATTCTATGATCCTAATTACAGTATTTGTTTCACACAGAACACCATACAATTAATATACAGTTTACTGCATGTGCATAGTATTATAAATAATATTACTACAAAAGGAAAAGTGAAATTTTAAATCGTTACTTATCAATATATATTTTTGATTTATTTTTATAAAATTGTTTTCTTTTTCATCCATTATGCAGCTTCATAATTTATCAGTAAAATTTGTTTTTTCTTTCATCTGTGTATTGAACTTTCGATCTTTTGTTAATGCACATTTGTCAATATTTCTGCAATCTCTGTATTTCTTCTTAAGTGCGTGTCTTAAAGTCATATTAGATTACATTTATTAAAATATTCCATTTCATGTTTATTTCTATTCAAAAATGTCTATCCCAATTTCATTCTAGGATTAATTTCATATTGTTGCCTGTATTAATTCATCCAAGGAATTAGCAACAGATGTGATTTCTCCTCATTATTATTATTTTTTTTGAAGACAAACCATTAAACATTGCTTTAAGTTTTTTCAGTATTCATCTTTAGTCTTACTTTATTGCTTTCAATACAAATTCTTAGAAGATTTTAAATGATCTGAATAAATATCTAAAACGGAACTGACAGAAACTGGTGAATTGTATATCTATCTAAAATGTTTGGTATTTCAAACGATAGTCATTATTTAATGAATTAATTTAATTTTTCTTTTCATAAAATCTTTGTTAAGATTTTTTTATCATTATTTATATCTTTTCTTTCCATACTATTTATATCATTATTAAAAATTTTCTAGAATTACAGATATTCATTTTTAATATTTTCACATTCATTCTTCCATCTGCTTAGACTCGTCTAAAAATTTACCGGTGAAATGCTTTTTCATTTTTGCATAAAATTGACACTATGATTGATTATAGCCATATCAGCTTACATTAGTGCTACCCATAATAGGTATTATTTCCGTTTTTCAGCTTTTGGGTAAAATTTTCAATATAAATAACTCATGATGATCGTCTCCTGTCCAGTTGAAATGATGTTTTGTTGACACGAATATCAGTTTACACTGACACTATCCAATTTAGATATTAGTAATGAAATATAATATAATCCTTATGAAAGATCACAAGACAGAAGATAAAGCGTAGCTAAGATATGTTATGCTTGTTAAACTGATATTCAATAGTAATACTTATATCCCTATGTGAAAATATTTATAGTATATGTATAAAATCTGTTTTTACTTCACCTTCGAATAGTAAGTAGGTCCATACAATAATTATATAATTTTTGTATTGAAATTCCGAAGTTACAATTGGTTCAGTGTTATAAATCATGAGATGACTTTAAATGTTATTTCATTTTAAACCAATTTTTAAAATCATTTCCTGATAAATTTCATTATTATTTAGTTACGCTAAATATACTCTACAAGCTAATTATAATATATAGATTTAAAAATTTCTATCACATTCTTGAAACATAGTCATCGAAGATAAACTTATTAGCATCAAATTGTGAGTGCAGAAAGTTTGACGCTTGGAAATCAAAAAATATGTAATATACATGAATTTATATGGGTATTTACTTTCATTGATAAATTTTATGTCACAACCTACGATTTTCTAGGATGGTAGTTCCTTTTTTTCTCTTTTGTTTGACAAAATAAGTAACGGAAATTATTAGTTGCTAATTTGCCTATTTTAAAACATTTAATTAGGTTCTTTATTTCAATATTTTGGGCGTAGGATGGTAGTTCCTTTTTTTGTCTCTTGTTTGACAAAATAAGTAACGGAAATTATTTGTTGCTAATTTGCCTATCTTAAAACCTTATTTAATTAGGTTTTTTATTTCAATATTTTGGGCGTTGACTAAGAAGAGATTAGCCAACGTTCAACATGCTGAAATAAATCAATTACAATTAGCATAAAACCAGGAAAAATATTTGAATATTTAAAAATACTAGTTGTATACTTTTTATTTATTTGACAAGATGTGAATTACCAATTGCTAATTTGATTTTTTTTTTTTTAACCAAGAAAAAATGTTGACCTTTTTTTTAATTCCAAAAAATCTTTAAATTGTGTACTGCATGTAGTTGTACTTATATAATTACTCATTTAAAAAGTCATTTCTAAATAATTCCATATATTATTTAAGATCGTTATTGCTTACAAGTTCATATTGTATTCACAAAAGCTATATTAACAAGATATTAACCAGGCCACTTTTATATTTGTTTGTTCTACTTACCACATGCAAATTAGTACCAAAATTAATTCAGCGCGGATAAGAGGTTTATATTAAAAAAGAGGAGCTAAATATACAAGCTAGTGTAAGAAAGGTCAAGTGTCAAGAAACATCGTTGTTGATATACACTAGATAATTAAAAGACTTTTTGTATTTTATTGATTACAAGGCTTTTTGATTCATCAATTTTTGAATGATTTTACTAAAATGAGTGTATTAAAGCATTTCATTGTTTTTATGAAGAAATTTCAGTGTGGAATTTGAAATTATAATTAAAACAGTTTATGGTGAAATATGTTAAAAAAGAAGATAAGAGTTCCAAATTACTCATTTATTCAGATTTAATAAAGACAGATGTGGATTCCTAATTGGTAGAAGATCAACAGCCTTAGATATGTTAATACCATCACATGCATATAACTATAAATAGAGATGTAAGACACTTATTAGGAAAATTCAGCATATAGAATAAGACAACATGACTAAATATGGAATCAAAGTTTATGATAAAAGAAATAGAATTGATTTTATTAAGAAATTTGTCGAAAAGTAATAATGGGGAAGCTGCAATTAAAAAATCGGAAAAAGATTTTTCAAATGTGAGGATATATCTTAAAAAATAAGTATCATAATTGTTCTGGTATTTTCTATGATCTTTTTTGACTGAAAGATGAAGAATGTGAAAAAGTATTGATGCTTTTGAATTGTGGCACTGGCTAAACTTTTAAGAATACTGAAAATGAATAATTTTCATTACATTCTCAATGGCACATATAATCAGTAACCATTTAGGTATACTTTGGAACGAATGCTCATTTTTACAGCTCTGAAAAGTTTCTTTAAATTGCGGCTATATTATTCATAAGATTTATCAAGTATGTAGAACATTTAGCATCTTAATAGTTATATAACATTTACTGAATTATTGCATAGATAGAATTGACATCATTATTTGTAAACAGACTTTTTATAAGTTTGTCATATTCTCAGTTAGACTGAAGTATGTAATTACCAAATTATTAGAAATAAAAGAATTACATTATATTAGTCATAACTTTCAAATCATATTTCATAGTTTTTTGTAAATGTAGGCATCTTATCAAAGGTCCTTTGTAAGCAATTGTAAAAATATTACGTCAGTGACCAGCTGGCATGTCAAAGAATTCATGCTTTATGTAAATATGCAGACATATATAAAGAATAATGAGATAATATCCATGTAAATAGAAATAACTTTTAACCTTTCATGTTACCAAGAAATTATCAATTACTACTAATTGACAATTCCTGAGGCTAAACCAGTTTTCTAATTAACTTATATCTCTTTTGTCAGAGTTTTTAGTTGAAGTAAAAGGGGTCCTCTTTTACTTCAAACTCACATTCTTATATGGATTTGAACTTATAAGGCTATTATAGGTTAATTAGTAGACTGGTTTAGAGCTCGGGAATTGCCAATTAATAGTAATTGATAATTTCCTGGTAACATCAAAGGTTATTTCTATTTACATGGATATTATCTTATTTCTATTTATTATAATAATAATCCATGGAAATATTTAATTCAACATATCATTATTATTATTTCATCAATTGTAATTTTATTTTATTCTGTTTTATTTAGGCAATGGAAAGAACAGATATAGAACAGAAAATGAGTATTCGGTTCCTGCATTAAGTGGATTTTTTTTTTTTTAATGTATGTTTTTTTTTATATACACAATACAAGTTTACCATTCTTTATTGTATTTTTGATTAGATTTTTTAAAACTTTTTTACTAAATTATATGTATATTTTGATTTATTTATTTTTTCTTTTTGAACTTTTCCACCAAATATCAACTTATTTGTATATTTACCTGATACTGAAAATAACTTCAAAAGTACTAAAAAGTTATTAGTATGACAAAAATATTTTTTTTTTCCATCCTGTAAAGCTATTTTTTAAAATATATTCAGAGGTTATTCTTTTAATTGAATCTATTTGTATTTGAATTCTGGACTCTGATAAAGATATATGGATTTGAGTAAAATAACCTGGTTAAAAATATTTTTTTCAAATATATAAATCATGTTTCAAAAAATAATTTACTATCCAATTTTTCAGATAAATGTGGGATTTAATTATTAAAATAGCATAATTTTTTCATTTTTTAGAAATTGTAATAAGTTATTTCTATACATACACAGATTTTTTTTTAAAAAAGGCTTTAAATTGTCACTGGAAGACAAAGGCATAAAAAAGACATTCTCAAGGTTTATCAGATGCTGAAGTAGTTTTTTATTCTTGTTTATCCCCTAAGAATAACTAGATATCCATTTATTAATTGGAAAAAAATTTATAATCTGGTTGGAATACGAAAAACCTTTCATTTTATTTAGCCAGGTTTGAACAAAAGGCAGATAAATGTGCTATTCATTAGAGCAAAAAACTATCAAAGAGATGTTGTATATATGTTTTTTTTTGGACTTATATATATAAAAACAAAATGAAGGCTACATGTATAAAATGCTAGATTATTAAATATGTTATGTAATCAAGTTTTAAACAATGGCATATAACTTTCAAAGATACTTGGGTATTATTCCTGCAACCAAGGAAAGATAGGACAACTTTTCATATTTGTATCAATACACTGCTCACTTTTTAATGTTGTTATTTTTGGCAATATCAAACATTAAAAAGTGAAGTCCTCCTTTCTTTCCTTGGTTGCATGAATAATACCCAATAGTTTTAGAAAAATACACAAAAATTAATATTATAGGAGATATACACGTATTTGTATGCAATGTAGACGGACGCAAATAACAAATTTTTCGCACATTGTTCTATCAATTTAAAAAAAAAATGTCTAGAAATGAAGCCGAAATTAACCTAACACAAATATATCTTTCTAAAAGTCAAAAAGAAAATATTCAATGAAATATATACTTATGCAGACGACACTTTCAAACTAAATTGAATTCATTGATTTTCAACAAAGAATAATACTGAAATTTGTACAAATAGTTTTTTAAAATCACATCGTAAAACATTAAACATATACACAGAGACTACTCACTGAAATGGTGTAGTTGAAATCTTGCATACAAAATGGCAATTGTCAGCCCCTTCCCCATCCTTCCTCCTTTGAAATGGTTGTAGAGCATGTGATTTCTCAGTATATGCTGTAAATGGAATTTTGCCAAGCAATCTGAATAAACAAATGGCAATTTCTTTTTTTTGAAACAGACGTCCAAAAAAAAAAAAAGGAAACTGCAGTAATAACAAAATCAATGTATTTATTCAATTAGTAAAGAAAAAAAAACCCTGTAAATTGCAGCACTTTGAGCACGAAAGTTAATGTTTTAATTGAATTAGAAAAATAGAATAACTGTAAATTGTATCACTCTGATCAGATGATTTTTAGACTGGAGAAATAACTGGAAATTGCAGCACTTTGACCAGATAAAAAAGAACAGCAGTAATAACAAAGTCAACGTATTAATGCAATTTATAAATAGAAACGTAACTGTAAATTGCAGTACTTTCTTTGATCAGATGGTTTTTTGATAAAGATTCAAAAAAAGCCAGAAGTCAATAACAAAGTTGAAATTGAAAAAAAACGCACAAATAAATAACAAAGTTGAAATTAAAAATGATAAAACAAATTCACAATAACAAATAATTTTAAAATGTAAGCAATATCCAAAAACGCACATATATAATAGGTTTAGCTGACACGTTTTGTGCAAGCTCAAAAACACGTTTTTTCAGCGAGAAAAAAACCTGGGTTTATTTAACGATCGCAAGATTATGCAAATATCACGTATGTGAAAAGTCCTATCTTTCCAAAATTGCAGGAATAATACCCAAGTATCCATTCTTAGAAAAATACAAACTTTTCAAATACATTCGACTGTTAATAATAACATACAAATTACTATATAAGAAATTTTGAATAAATATTATTTTCCTGAAGATTTGTGATGATGGTTTTTTTAAAATCTATTTAGATATTGGAGTATTTCCATCATCTGAGTATTGAATGTCCTTAGAAAAACTTTATTTAAATATTCCAGATACATTCAACTGTTGGTAATATCACACAGGTGAGATAGAATATGACACAGAGGCTAAACTCTATACATTTAGCACCATTAGTGCAAGCCAGATTAATCAATAAATGAAAGATTTGTGTATAAAATACCTATCTAGTGCTTACTGATCCAATATCCCCAGACTAGTTTCCAGCTTATGGCTTTCATCAGTGGGAGCCTTGGATCTGAGAGCACTGCACCTAGATCTTAGGATCTAATTAAATTCTCCAGCAGCTCACCTTTTACCTTATTAGCTAACTAAAATGCTTTGAGCCCAAAATGAAAACAATAATGTTTTCAATTCAAGCTCATGAGCTTGTATAGATCTGAACTCAGATCAGCATCCATAGTTTTTGGTTCTTTAATAACCAGAGTCACAATAATCCTATTACGCAGGATTGGTTTTGAACCATTAAACATCACATGATCACCATTTCTTATGCTTACACAAGCTGTTTACATAGAAGCTAAACTCTCTATGTGGTACTATTGTATGGAGAGTTTAGCCTCTGTAAATAGTTTGTATAAGCATAAGAAATGGTGATCATGTGAAATTACAATATGCACAATGTTTCAAGAGGTATTATTCTCCCCTGTTCTTCAGGTATTGCTGGCCTGACCAACGATAGTACTAGCATGGGATTCGAACCTGGTTTCTTAAGGTTCTTGAATATTGATTTTTAGGTAGCAGTCAATAGAAATTTTCATTTACTTATACAGAGGTTCCTCCTGATTTCTCCACTTTTTCCTCTCTTTATCAGATATTTCTGCATGTTGCCGATTACTGGCAGTACTAATCCAGGAATTAGGGATTTTTAGATTCATGAATATTGGATTTAAGATAGTTTTCAAGCCACCTAGATGTCTTTTAGTTCACTTTCTATGCTAGTACTGTCACTGATCCCACCTGAAGATAGGAAAATAATACTATTGAGAATGTTGGATTATATATACAAACCCTTGTGTTAATAATATTTGAAAATTTTAAATGAAGTTTGAAATATTTTTCTAAAGACATTTCACAATTAAAACTAGATAAGGGGAATAGCTTGATATATAATTACGAATTATAAGAAAATGTGATTAATGATTGTGGTATCTGATTTTTAAGCTTTATTATAAGGTAAAAAATTAGATTTATAGTATATACAAAAATTTAAAACCTTGCACGATACCAAAAATATATATTCACAATAGCCCAGAAGTCATAAAGGAGCTTATGTCATTGTTTACATATATTTTTTAAAATTTCTGAGTTTACAATGTATTCTGAAAACTGATTATGGAAGTCTCAGAATGAAAATAATGGAGTTTTAAAATGAAAAATCAATTATTCTTTCAAAAGAATATTATTTTAATGTAAAGAATTTTCATTGAAGCCATAATTTGTTCGGCAGACTCTTTATCAGTAACATAATATTTATCATGACCTTCCATAATCAGTAAGACTGACACGAAAAACAATGTGGAACATGTATATGTTCTAGAACCAACATGAATCGGAAAATATTCTGATCAGGTTGATTGGTTTCATTTATCACTGCAATACATTTGAAGTAAAAATTTAATAATGTACATTTTACAAAGCTTTTTCACTAATTCAAGAATTAAAACTTAAATTATTTGTTTGAGCAAGAGAAGAAAATGATTTTTTTACCTTATAATCAAGGAAGTTAGTTTTCTTTTGAAAGACAAACTATTCTGCATCATTCCCCATAGACTAATGCTGGGATTCCCAACCTTTTTTGGGTCCCCATACCCCCCCCCCCCACACACACCAGCTTTTAATAAATTATCTGGTACCTCCTATTCGTTATAATATGAAATAGACAGTAATTAAGTTTTCCTAAAAACTTTTTGATAAATCTTAACTGGGCATTTTGAGTTATCGGATCCTGCAATGAGAAAAAAGTCAACGCAACCTGTGTTTGTGTCCGAAAAGAAACCTGAAATATTTGCTGGTGTGGTTTGCAGTATCAACATGGAAAAGCCTGGAAATATTGATAACAAAACTAGTTTTGGAATATATTAATAGTATAATATACTTATTTATCTGCTATTCACCGTATTCCCTGGACAAACTTCTCACACACCAGATTGGGAACTCTAAATGTTAAGGTTTTTATGTGTTTTACAGTACAGATGGTAATTGAATTTGTTTTGAAAGTGAAGATGATATTGCAATAATAATCACTGCTAAGCAAATATTGATATTTTATCGGAAGTTATATGATTTTAGAATACCTAACCATTCATAATTTTAAAGTATTTTCTGGTTAGTGTAATTGCATTATGCACCCCCCCACCCCAAATGATACAAGTTGTTCATGCATTTCTGATCTAACATCTCAGTAGTCTATATGCAAGTGAAATGTGTCAACTAAAACTACTTAACATTAAAAATAGTGATGTATGATTTTTCATAGTAATCAATTTGTTCAAACAAATCATATTAAACAATGCACAAGATGGATAATTATGGACCATTTTAATAAACTTACATTGAATATTTATTAAAAATGTATATTACATACCAGTTTTATAAATATATCAAGGCTAAATGTGCAGAAAATTTTAAACTTTATTAAAACTCTTCAGTAATAACACACAATTAGACAACCCAGGTTACTAATTACACGTTCCGAGTATTATTCTCCATTCTTCTTCAGGTGTTGCTGGACTGATATGCACAGTGATAGTATTTGCTTAGAAATTGAACTCTCGCCTTTAGGACAGTATTCGCATAGAGATTGAACTCATACCTTTAGATTCTTGAATATCGAAATTAGGGCAAATGTTCCAACTGAGCTATTCTGTCAAAGATAGAGCGTTTGCCTTAAATTCGATATTCAAGAATATAAAGGTGCGAGTTCAACTTCTATGCAAATACTGTCATTGTGCATATCAGGTCAACAGTTGAAGAAGAGTGGAGAATACTACTCGAAACATTGTGCAATTATTAACAAGTCTGTATTTGAAAAGTTCAAATAAAGTTTAAAATTTTCTGTACATTCACTCATAGATGATGGAATACCAAGGCTGTTTTTAAGAAACAAAATACACCTACTGCTTTCCTAAAATAAAATCTTAATTCTTATACAATGTGGGCAATCAGACAGTTAACATGAAACTAAAACATTTTCTATATCAATATAGCAACGATATATTTTTTTATCAAACTAAAAATTCTTTACACATACTAAATTCAAACGGAGAAATTGTAGGCCTTTTTTTAATGATCTTAAACTAAATATTACAAATGTTCAATTATGTATAATTATTATACATGTACAAAGACTACGTAATAAACAACAGAAGAGTCCAGTTAATGGCTATCGTAACATAAATTCTCGTAAGATGTTACAATAATGAATGGTTAATTCAGAATATAAACTTTAAACTCGGCATTAGAAAGCAGTAAATCCTTATCCATAGACTTGTGAAAAATAAAAATTGAAATTTGAATTCGTAAATTTCACAAGCACATACATAGATTGTAAGTGCCACTATGAATTAACTCACTAAATTTTTTTATCTTTATGCTGTTCGTCATAAAGTTGCAGTTTCTAATTTTTTTCCTAATTACATTATTCTACTTGTTACTGATCTCTAAATGTGTTCTTTAATTAAATTAGCCCTCTATTTATATATGTTAAACAAGTTTGAACTAAAAAGCAATGGTTACAGGAGGACATTTATATACCATTAAAGGGTAAACAAAATTTTATATCTGTTTTATCTTGTTCTAAACTTTAAAAAATATAAACATTTTTGGGAAATTCAAATGCATTTAAAATAATTAATCACCAAATTATTAAATTTGAGATTTGTGGTCAGCTGTGATAAAGTGAAAGTATGAAGACATTGCTAAAATCTAAAATTGGAACTTCTTTATGAAATGAATATTTTTCATTTAATTTTAACATTTATTATGAAACTGGTAATTTTCATTTTTTTCTTGAAGGAGAAAAAATGTTTGGTGGGAGAAGGGGGCAGTCTCAGCTAGAAATATTCAGAACTAACATATTTTTTCCTAAAATATTGTTTTAAAAAGAATAATTTGTTTGAGCAACAGACATTCCGAGAAAATGAAAAAAATAAAGGTACAGTAGAGATTCAAACTATGCTGTATCTAACTACATGACTTGCTACATAAATAGAAAGGTAAACAAACAAAAAACCTTATTTAAATTTTTCTTTTATTATCCTTTTCAAATATGATGTGCAAAATTTCACATAATAAAATATTTACTGAGAGTAATACTAAAAGTTTTACAAAATTTTAGAACATATTCAAAATTAATTCTGATTTAAAATAATGAGATGGTAATTTTGTCAACTCTGTGGTTCTAAACCCACCTCCCATTCAAATGTATATGGTGTATAATCGATTAGAAAAGAATGTGAGATATTTATTGAACGGCAAGTGGGCAGTACTTTTCAACACATATATAACATGCTTTTTTATATATGATTTTAATGTAAACATAATTTTAAAAAATAAGTTATTAACAATAAATTGAAGTAATATTTATTTTATATAACTGCAAAAAAATTTTTTTTTATCTTTTAGAACATTTAAGTGAATAAAAGTATTTAATTTTTTTTTACTATTACTAATACTGTAGATGTTCTATTTCTCCTCTTGTCCTTATAAAATATTCATTTAAAGATGAATTTGTTAGATTAATTCCATTAATAAGACTATGGATCACTTCATCATGAGACAACCTAATCAATTTCCCAACATAAACACTATTTGCCAACTTCACGTCTATTTTAAACCTTTTTTTCACCACCTTCTTTCAGAAAATGTTAATTGTTAAGATTATTCTTAAATATTTTGCTGTTTACAATATGAAATCATTTACAATTTATCTCCCAAACTGCAAGAATCAATACAAATTGCAATACACTGAATATGATGAGCTTCAATTTATCGCGGCTACATTGGTACTACCATAAGAATTTTCACTTTGTCCTATTAAAAGATTGTGGTTCATCATAATAGAAGTCTTAAGCAACATTGTCTACCAAAAAGTTTTTAAGGAAAAATCTAGAAAGTAAATCACACACTCGGCATCCATAAAAGCAATTAGCTCATCAATGATGAATGTTGTATGATATTTTTTTATACTTTATGGTTAAGAGTGTTGATTCTAATACTTTGAAATGATTACTCTAGTTAATAATAGCTAGATACCTATTTATTAATAGTAATTGATTAGGAGACAGTTATCTGAAGAAAAAAACTTTGTATTCAACGATTGGAATTTGTTGTGGTCATCGCAAGTGACTGTGCTAATAATTATAGTACACACTTATTTCTATTTTTGTTTGAATTTTCAACGTGAGATCTGCTTTTCTAAACAGCCTTCCAGGATAACTTAACTTAGTCAAACTACTGTCTGCTAATGCCAGTGGAATTTAAATGCTAATTGGTGATAATAAATTAAAATTGTATATATATAAAAACAAAATGTTTTGTAGTCTTATGGACAAAGACGTCGCTCGATGGCGCCGTTTATGTGCACATAAAATTGCCGTTTCCTCGGCCGACACATTCGAACCCGCGTTATCTATAATACAACTTTTTTGTTGGGCTACAGATTGCAGGCCGCTATGTCGCGTCACAGTACAGCATGTATGTCGCAGCAAATAAATTTGGCGAATTCACACAGTTTATACAATTGTTACGGCTTGGTGAGAGGGTGTGTGTATTTGAATTGGATGAAAATGTGGTTTTGACTGAATTTTTTTTTTTTTTAAAGTATTGAAATGTTCCGATTTCCTTAAGTAATAATTATCCGACTTTTTACACCATTCTATATTGAAGTTTTAAGTGGCAAAATCTTGTCCAGATAGATGTGTAAAGTCACTTGGAATTAGGTAACGCATCAAGTAACGTACTGTTTGTAACATTCCACGAGACTAACAATATGGCGCAGGAAATCGCACATCTTGTTCGATTCTGTGATTTACAAACAACAGAACCCTAATTCTAAATCTAAACCTAACTCTAAACATAACCCTTAACCTAACAACTTTTACTTTTTGTTGTCATTCTATTTGAAGTAAAAAATAGTGGTAACACGATACTAATAATCTGTTTCTCTGTAAAAATTAAAATGTAAAACGAAGACTAAGAAAGTAAAAAATAGTGGTAACACAATAATATCTGTTTCTCTATAAAAATTAAAATGTAAAACGAGGAACTTTTTATTCCGATTATGAGTTTTTAAACAACAAAAAAAAAAAGGCGTAATCCCCCTAAAAAAAAAAATCTGATTGAAAATAGTTTTTTCTAATAAAGCAAAATAAAAAACACGAATTAAATTGTAATTTGTTGATTTTATTTTACATTTATTGTTATCATTTAATTTGTATATGTTAATAAAAAAAAAAATTTTAAAAAGATGATTTTGATATTTTTTATTTTCGCATTACAAAAAACACATCAAAATGATTAAAATCAATGGCCAATGTTCATATTTTATAGTTTTAGCGTGATAACGGCGCCACTGAGCGGCATCTTTGTCCATAATACTACAACTTACAAAATTTAATGCAAAAAGTCAGAATTTTTTTTAAAAAGGCAAAAGCTATTTACCTACAGTGTGCTTTGAAAAATTACATATTATGTATACAAAATGTTTTATATTCATTATGATAGTTAATCTTTCTACCATTTTTTAACAATTACACTTTAAGAGGTTAAATATAGTGAACCGCCCCACCAACTCCGCCCTAGATAATACTCCTCTGTTTTAAAAGAAAATAATGTACTGAATGAGAAAACAATTTACGTCTTTACACAACAAATCCTTACTTTTAAAATTATAATTTAAATTAATTATTTCTTATTTAATGATTAAATTTTTCCCTTTTCAGTTTATTAAAATATTACTCTGTATAACTGTGTGTGTTAAAACATAAATATTTTAAAAGACAATTTAAATATTTTTTTTTTAAAACAAACGTTTTGCTTTATAATTTAAACACACACACTGTTCATTTTAGATAAATGTTAATACATTACTATTATAAATAAAATATACACAATACATTGACTTAAAATTCACACATAACAACACACAATGTCTTTAAATATAATTAAATATAGAAGCCGATATTGTTTGTATTTTTCAAATATTATTTTAAAAAGTTTAAAGTTTTGTTTTAGCACAGTTTATTGTTTATCTTTAAAGGAAATCAAGAATGAAAGCATATTAAAACAAAAGTTACCTAGGATTTATAAATTTGGAAATGACGTACACACTACAATGTAGATTCTTTAAAATTACTTATGACCGGTTAGCGCTAACTTCCAACAAATCTTTGGATCTTGTGATCTTATATAAACTTTTGTGGATTTTCCAGAATACACACACTCCGCTACTTTACTTGTTTTATTCAAACATGGTTTCCCTCCGAACTAAGAAAGCTCCAGCTGATTGTACAACGCGGTGATTTAACAGTGCATTGTATCGGGAGACATAATAGCTTCAAGAAATATTTTTTAAAATGTAATGACCGAGAATAAATGTTGAAATGTTTAAACAATGGAAATTTTATCAACTTCAGCGTCTATTGTCTCGTGAAATAACTGTCTTTTCCTTCACTCTGATTGGGCTTCTATTTTTTTTTTCTTTAAAACTTTCGCACACGCACACATTTAATTGTTTTATTGTGAAACAAAACAAAATTTCTTTATTATTTTTTATTACAAATTAATCAAAATAATATTAAATCATTTTTATTTCATAAGATTTTTTCCTTTTTTTAAATAAAAAAAATCTTATCCTCTCTTAAAGCATTTATTATTTATTTTTCTTTAATGATAAACCCCCCTTACCCTACTCTTTAGTTTTAAATTTTTATTCTTTTAACTTTTATTTTTTAAAAAATGCGAGATTCATAAAATATGAATTACATAACAATGTACCTTAGTACAATAGTAATAACATTTTATTAAATTTTCTTAAAATTATACATTGGTACACATTTATAAAATTATATATATAATAAACATTTGTCAAAATCAAGATGAACTTGAAACGGCGAGCTTTTTTAAATGATCCATAAATACTTGCAGGCTTACATCATCAGTGAAAACAGGTGCGCCTGCATCCTAAATAAACAAAGAAAATTTAAACATATAAAATTATAATTTCAATCCTAAGCTTATTTTTCTAATTTAGTATAGTACTGGTCTAAGTATATATACATACATATACTACTCAAGATGACATTAGAAATGCCATATTTTTAAATAACTAATTAATTACAACAATCCCTCTTCAATGAATATGTAAATAATAATTAGACATTTTTTATTATGTGGACAATTGTGGATCTGGAAGATATAAAAGTTTCGCCTGAGTGAAGAGTCTGGTTAGATTGAAATGTAAATTTTTTTGAAGGTCTAAATCAAATGTAAAGGTGAGCATTAGTTAGAGTTTCAAGAAAAATCAATTAACATAATGCATTTTTGATAATGAAGTAAGATTCGCATGGATGAATCAATCGATGAAGATACAACTTCGATCTTACGCTTTTGGTTGAAATAGTATGTTTGGATATTTTAATTGTACAATTATAATAAAAAAAATTATGTTAACATTAAGAAATAAGTGCAATGGATTTCAATGGAATCTGGTCGCTAGAATAATTTAATTTAATGATTTATCATTTTAATATTATATTTTGATGTGAATAAAAGAAAAAAATTGATGTCTTCATGATTTGATTTTTTTTTTTTAAGTAATTTATTACAAACTATATTTCATATGTTATAAAAGTAATTTAGAAAAAGTATTATGTTTTATATATATAAAGATGTAATTAATTTTCTAATTATCCTATTTATCCACAATACAATATTATACAAGTGACCAAAGACATGTTTAATGATGCTTGCAAACGATGTCAACTCCCAAGTGAATTTAATTTGCGTTGTTATGCCAATAGGATATACGTATACCAGTTTAATAAATTAAACAAAATACAATTACTTTCTATCATTATGAAATATATATTATTTTTTAACTTTATAAATGCAATAAAAGTACAATATGTTGAACCTCGGCAATCCCGTTAGTCTTTCTTATTAAGAAGTTGCAAGCATCAAACATACCATTCTAATATATGAATACGTCTAAGTTGCGATCAAAATTTTTTGAATTGGCTAACACATGCTAACGCCACTGAAGAATGAAAGAAATAACTAACTGATAATTGCACAATTATCCAAAAATTTAAACTAGTATTTTCCCATTTTTACGTTTAATGTAGAAAATATTTTGACATTAGCTTTGATTAATGATTTATCAAATGTCTTTCTTTTTTCTTGAATTAATGAATATATTTTTTAATAATTTCTGAATATGTACTTTCTGAAATATGCCACCCAACCCTAAATTTGGGATCATGTCATCAAAAATATTATTTCAATTGTTTTTGCTTTAGCAAGATCACCTGTGATAGCTTTTGGGTTTAAAAGATTAGACAAACACAGTCAAGTTTGTCTACTATTCAATGATGATCTTTTATTTGGATACCTACAACTATAGGTCATTTAAGTGAAAGAAAATTGCATATACTGAAAAAGAATTAATATTAACTGGGACGCTATATGCATACTTTATAATATTCAAAGAAATTAAAAAAAGATTCACTGATTATCATTGAATCTTTTTTTAAATTTCTGTTTCTAAAGTGATGCAGCTATAACTTAGGTTGTGGTAATAAAAATGAACAAAAACATTTCAAAGTGGAGAAGGACATTAAAATAAAACAATGAAAGCAAGAAATAAATTCTATTTTAACAGAGAAAATATTTTCTATCAAAACTAATATGCTTAACAGATGTAAGATAGTACCGACTATTGATATCTAGTCTCTTCAGAAATTTTTTAATGAATTTACATAAGATGTAAATAATTGCTTTAAAAATAGCTCAGACTTGAATGTGATCAAGATGAAGATAACTGAATTGTTACACATATCCTGAACAGGAAAAAGTAGATATTTTATAAAACGTTATAAATAAAATGGAAAGTTGAGATGATAAATGAAGAAAAGAAAGGTAGATTTAAAAAAGGAAGAGATCATAGGTTACTAATATTTTAGATATATGTTAATGCAAAGCTAGAGATAAAAACTATTAAGAAAGATAGTATCAATTGTTGAAATCCTAAATCTTCAAAAATATTCTAATGAATTTATATAAGTTGCAAATTATTCTTAATGTATAAAGAAGTTTTTTAAAATAAGGCTTTTATGTAATCAATAACAGATGACTCAAAAGTAGAAAAAAAGTTGATCTCTGTTAACTTGACATTCTTGGAAAACATCAGAAATCTTAAGAATCTAGACTTGTTATAAAACAATTGGAAATTGCAAGAATATTGTCATTTCAAACAGGCATTTGAAGTTCAAATGATAAAAATCAAAAAGGCCTGAAATGCTTTTATGAAACTACAATATAAAATGGCTCAGACTTGAATGAGATCAGTAAAAAGGTAACTGATTCTCTATGCAAAAATGCGACCGGTATTCTGAACAAAAATTGACATCAAAAAAGTTGATAATTAAAAAAAGAAAGATAAAAGAACAAATGTCAACAATAAAAACATGTTAGAAAGAAAATTGTTTTACTAATAACAAATGAGCCTATTATTAAAGTGGCAGAAGGATGAAGTGTGCAAAGGAATCCTATAAAATAATAAGAAAACGAAGCATTCCTACAATTGACATATCTTTTGAAACTAAGAGCTGAGGCGTGCAATTAAATCTATGAAAAAATGGTAAAGCTTCAGAAAATGTATTTATAGCTATTTTAAAAAAATTCAAGAAATAGCGGTTGATAAAACTACACCAAATGTCTAAATGATAAAGCTATGGATTAGATAAATTTGAAAATATGGTAGTGATATTTATATTTAAATAAAAATGAAAACCGAAATTACAGATCTAGTTTTTTTATTAGCTACATAAAATTTTTGCCAAAATCATAACTCTTTTACAGGCATCTGTAAACCTAATTTTGAAGATAGCTATTGCATAGAAATATATGGAAAACATACAGAAAGCACCAATGAGTAAGAATAGCCATTTTGCAACAGACTCAAAAGATTATAGAAAGACATTTGATTTTATAAGCATTTTTGACGTGATTAAAGTTCAACTTTAATAGACCCACAGGACATCAAATTCTGAAAAATACTTACCAAAATATAACAAAAACATTGATATCAGTACTTGAGAAGATAATTTCATCTCTCCTAAACTTTTTACAGATTACTGTAAAAAAGTAATTTGCGGATTAAAATGGAAGACAAAATAAATAGAGATAACTTAAGTTATCTCGATTTTATAGGCAATGTGGTTATTTTTATAATATTTCAGAACTTTGGAAAATACTGCAACAACTATCAGATGAAAGCAAGAATATGGGACTAGAGAAAAAAGGGGAAAAAAATGAATTAAATTTTAACATCATATTAATACGAATCAAAATATAATTTTTGAAATTAATTAAACATTATTTCGATGAGTGTTTTGGGTAGAAAATATGACATTAAAAAGAAAACGCCCATATTCTTGAAAAGGAAGAATTTTAATAAATGCTTTCTACTAGCGTTTACATAGAATCTGCGAAACAGAAGAGCAAGATCACAATTATGCATCAAAATATAGAAAGACCAGTGAAATATATCAATGGATAAACAATTAGATATCACCGATGTCATTGAAAGAATTAAGAGCTAAATTTTAAGAACCACGTGAGATGGATAGATAAGAAAGTTTGTTACTATGAAGAAATTATGAATTAGAGAAACCACTTTGCAATGGATTGATAATAGTTAAAGTAAATACTGAGTTTATCTATTTTAAAACTAAACTTCTTTTGAAACAGTAGCAGGTGTTGGAATAATGTAGTAATTCGCAACTGATGTTAATTGCTAATAATCTTGTTAGTTACTATTAGAATGCAGAATATAATGCTGTGATTGACATAGTCCAGAAGATTCACTATTAAAACTTAAGTATATAAAATTTTAGAGTTTATTTTTGAATAAAATCGTATACAAAATCTATTAAGATACAATATATATTTGTGTCTATACACAAAATATCAGAAGTTATACGTATATGGGTTTAATGCATATAACATTATAATAGCCCAAAATTTTTTTTACTAAAATTCTTCCACAATCATGGTTTCATCTATTAACGAATAGACCTTTTCAAGTGAAATTCACTGAAATACATTCAACATATATATATATACAAAACAAAACATTCCCATCATTCACTTCAAAATCCAACTTCCTTTAATATCAAAGGATGTCTCCATGAGAATGATGGTTTTTGAAGTGAATGATGGAAATGCTATTGTTTGTATATATATATGTATGTAGTTGAATCTCATTTGACAAGGTCTATTTGTTAATAGATGAAACCATGATTGTCGAAGACTTTTAATAAAAAAAATTTTTTGAGGCTAGTATTGTAATATTATATGTTTTTTTAGTTTAGTTTAAATACAGTATATGTATTAGTTTTTACATTTGTTAGTAAACAAGGAATCTTTCGACTAAATATCTGATGACAAGTCCTAATTTCACTTTGGATTTATAAAGTTTAAAGGTGTTTAATATTTTGCACAACATGGATAATGTCCTACGATTAATAATAAACAGATATTAATTTGACGTTTTATTTTGAATAGAGATATAAAATGATCTGATGAAATGAACTTCATCTACTTGGACTATAAAATGAATTATTAAAAATATCTTTTAAATGAAGACCTCACTATAGTATAAATTAGTTTAAAAAAAAAAAAAAACATATTTGAAATAATTTTTTCTTCAAACCTGAATACTAGCTACTAATGTAACATCTTTTTAAAAAAACCATAGGTGTTTTATCGGTAGTGGTTGTTAAATTATTTTCCGAGATATTGATATGCAATTCTTTAATTTAAATCTGTAAACGTTGATTAACGTCTTCATAAGTTGACATTTCCTTTTTATGGATTTCATGTACAAAAATACTTGCAAATTTATCCATTTTTAGCTTTCTTAACATTGGAAGACATAGATTGAAAAATATTTTTATCTTGTTATTTTTATAAGTATATGATTCTTTAACTGAATCTGATACGTGTAGGCTTATTCCAATAGTATTTTGATATTCATTATCATTAATATTTTCGTGGTACTTAATAAGTTTTTTTAAAATTCAATTTCTTTTTTAAAGCCATTCTAGTATTATTGCCGTTAGCAGTGTTTCTGGAAATTGTGAATTTCTTTTGCAAGAGGGTTTTTTTTTTTTGTTTGGAAAATCTACCAATTCATTTATATTATTTTATCTTTTTACATACCACTGACATTAGAATAGTTTGTAAATAAAATTTTTGGGGGCATTTATTATATTTAATAAATAAAAATGAACATTTAAATAAAATAAAAGCATTTTAAAAGTTTGTTAACGAGATAAAAATAGAGTAACTAGCTCCAAATAGTGTTAATATCCTCAAGATGTAAAAATTTATATTCAAAATTGACACAATTCTTGACAGATTAAAAATTAAACTCAGTTTTCTTCTCATATAATCTTCAAAAATAATCGAGAGAAGACAGAATTAATAATTAACTACTTCTCGTGATTACATTTCTAGATAATTTCAAATTATAATAATGATCTTAACTGCATTTGAAAGCTATATATATCTAAATTTATTTTACTGAAGAAGCTTACTAATAAATAATCGCAAGAATTGGATATAAATATTATTGATTTTGCTTGTTGATAAAATTCTATTTAAATAAACATTCGTATGTCAAAATGTTGCTGCCTAAAAGGATAATTTAACACAATTTTTCATAATTGCCTTAGCTTAGTAGCGTAAGAATTTTGATTTTTCAGGATTGTAATAGTGAAGCAACGTGTAGGTTCATATTATATTGTTTACATTGTTTATGCTGAAATCATAAAATCATGCATAATCTTTTGAAAGCAAATATGTGGAAAATAATTTTCACATCAATTAATTAATATACATAAATGTCTGAACATTTTTCCATCTTAAAATCATTCTACTAAAAAAGTTGATCTCATTTGGAAATATTGGCTAAATATTCTTTAAATCATTTTGTAATTTAATCAAAAATAAATATAAAACTCACAAGACATTAATGATGTTATAGCAGTCAATATCTAATGTAATCATTATAATGTGAAGTGCAGTCAATTATCTGGCAAAATTTGAAATAATAAACCTCTCATTGTGTACTAGAATACGAATGATGTACAATAACTTCAATATTACTGGATTATATTTCTTTAGCATCGCAAGGGCAATGCTGTCGCACAATGACTGGAAGGATTGAAAATCAACATGATTAACGAAGCTTTGAACCTCTTGAGGATATTAGTGGGACCATTATTCTGTTAAAAAAAAAAAAAGGTTTTCAAGTTGCATAGAAAAAGAAATAACACCCTTTTACAATATTTATTTATGCATCAAGCCACCAGTAATGTGCAAGAATCATCATTTATATAATAGCCGATTCAGTTTTGTGCTGTATCCTCAGATGTGAACTCAATGATCTTCAGAATCTAAATGAAAGTGATTTTCTGATAGTAGTGCCATTACTACAATTATTCAATTCTACAACTCGCAGAGTTCACGTATAACTGGACCCCCATTTTTATTATTTGCCTGACTCCGTTTGCTTTAAAAATATATCTATAAATGTATATTTGCACAAATGTACATGCTTATAGATGTGTGTGTGTATATGTATCCACATATTTTTTTGATACAAAACTTGACTTTACATACATACTAACATAAACCTTTTTTTTTTTTTAATTTAAGCACATTATTAAAAAAAAATTTTTTTTTTAAAGCAGATCTTAAGATATTTCTGTCATTAACAGTATATTTTTATATTAACTTCAAATATATTAGGATTACAATTACTTATTAAAATAAATTGTGTCATAAAGTAGTAAGCAGTGAGAAAATATAATGACGATGATGAATTAATATTTGATCATAAACACCCTATTGCTTTGGGGGAAAATGTTACATATATACATAACATTGTATAAACAGAACATAATTAAAGCTTCACTACACAAAATAATACGGTATACAGAAAAATGCAAACGGAAAATAAGCAACTCCATTAGCAAATGCATTATGCTTGCAAATAAATGAATAACAACTAAAATTTTATAAAATACTAAAATAAGTTATATATGTTAATATAAGTACCGGAGGCTGCTCGTAGACAAAGTGCGCAACACACAACAGCAGGTAATGAAATAAAAAATAAAAAAAATACAATAAATAAATCATGCTAAAAATAATAAAAAAATATCATTATATTTATTTTATGGAACAAAAAGCTTGCACATTATTAACCATTTTTAGCAAAAACTTTTTAATATGATCAAATAATAAAATTTTACATTAATATTATAAAAACCGCTTTACGTATTTTTATGTTAGTAGCATTTTAGATGATTAGTAATTTATTTATAATAAACAATATGCAATTATTTATAAGTTTATTTATTTTTTTTAAAAAAAAGTTAAATATTTAGGTAAAATAAAATTCTACAAATGTAATTTTTAATCATGTGACAGAATTCCCGAGATCGTAAAATAATTAAATTATGAATCGTTATTTAGCTGTTTAACAAAAGCAATAGCCACCACCAATTACAATTCTTGACCCATTACCAACCTTCCAGTTTTGGTCAGTAAGAACATCTTTTTATACATAGCATTTACTTTATCATTTATTTTTAAAATTTAAGAATACTTATTAAAGACATTAAGGCTTGTTAAAATATATGTATATACTATTATTTTATCGTATAACAAATTTTAATGATTTCTAAATAATTTAGACAACTATTTCTTTCGAATGTAGCACTTGAAAAAATTTCTAAAAATAAATTTAAAAAAAGTAAAAGATAAGTCTCAAAGACAGTACATTTTCTAATTTTATTAATAATCATTTCAAAATATTGTTCCAATTTAATAGAATTCAAAATTTATGATGCATAAAAACCATAAGAAATATACTGCAAGTTAATATTTACATAATATTGATGTGTTTATATCTTCTAACAATCAAGAAAATAAAAACTAATAGTGGAACATTATTAATCTGGTAGAGTAAATGATAATGGCAAATTTTACATGTGTACAAGTGTCGGAATGTTTATATCAACGCGTCAAAAAAATTAAACTATTTGATAATTTAATATAAAAAAAAATAACTAAAAATTTATTTTTTGACTAAGAAAAGAGCTAATAAATATTTCTATCGTGAAAACATTACTTTTTATAATAGCATTTAAAAACATTTTCAAATAAACATTTTATCTTTATTATTCAATAAATAAATCATGGAAATGTTCCTTTACTTGTCTCTTACAAACATTTTTTTTAAAGGCACTTTTGAATATTCTCAAACAAATATTTTAATTTTACTAATTTCTAATACTGAAATATTTTAAAAAGTGTATTTAATTTATTAAACATTTATCAATTTTTTTTAAATATGTCTGTATTTCTAATATCCTATGTAAAAAATTATTACAGCAATAGAGATCAAAATATAATACACTTTGTTCCATGAAATGTTTAAAAAAATGATAGAAAAATAACACCTCTTCTTAATTACAGCAAGTAATAAATTTAATCTGCAACGGCTATACGAAATTAACGTAAACATAATATGCTGTAAATATGACCAAAAGTATTAATTTATAGTATAATTACAGTTCTAAACATCCATTTAAAAAAGGTAAAATAAATAAAAATAATTATTTTTATCATCTAAATTATTGTCAGTGATTATTAGTAACTTCAGACATTCCTAATGTTCCTAAAATATTAGGAACTTTTCCTCTTAAGTATGGAATTATAAGCAATTTTACTAATGCTTTTAAAAAAAATCCAAACATTTTAACTTTCTTTAACAGTTTAAAATTTTTAAATTAAAATAAATGAGTTGACAAAGTATTTAATATTTGGAAGAAAATTCCTATTAACCAACATCTTGTTCAAATTATAATCTGCAATCAACTCAGGTTTTCCAATGCTAGAACACATATGAAAACTTTATGTAGCAAAAAGCAATACTGCACAAAATTTTCATAATAGAGTTCAAAAATTGCAGTCAAGTATTATAATGAAATAAATTTGACTCTTATTATTGTAAGAATTACAAGAAATGTCACAATATTTATATAAAAAAGTAGAAAAGAATAACGATGGATCGTAAAAAAAAAAAAAAACAACGAACGATAGATCGCAAAAAAAATGAAGGAACAATATTATTTAAGTATAGACTACACAAAATTGACATAAAACTTGGACGATGTTGGGTAAATTCACTTAATTTGATGTTTGTAAGATAGAGACATATTTTGGAAGATACTGAGATGGATACTTGTTCAATTTAAAAAATAATATGAAATTAGGGCATTTGAAAATTGATAGCTGCAATATTTACTACACGTAACTACTGCAGGTTAGTTCAATTTTTTAAAAAAAAAAGAATTATTAAATGATTTCTGTTTAATATTAATCTATATATAATATTTTTTAAATTTCTACAATTCATTTTTGCAGTTATTAGAAATGACTTTTCTAAATTTGACAAAACCCTTAATCTGGGGATCCAAAACTGTTAGATGCATGGTATACACCTGTAATGTACAAGTTGAGATGCTGATAATTTTAATTTAAAATGTACTGATTACAGGTGTGACCGTCAATAATTGCCAAGCCTTTCAAGAATAAAATCTTTTCAGAACAATTACAAATCAGTTAACAATAATGTTAAAAATGATAGAAGCCTAAAAAATATTCCAGTCCATGATAATTAATTAAAGAAAAGCTACTCTGCTTATGAAGAATGATGTTTCATCTTTCTAGTATTATTATCAAAACACCTTCATGAAATGTTATTAATCATTTAGTCTTGCTTAGATGTAAACATTTTATACTTTCTTTGGTGGTAATTCAAATAAATAGTGCTTACGATGTGTGTTTCTTAACATCGTTGATATTTAAAAATGTTTCTCACAGATGGAAACCATTTCTTCCTTAAGGTGATAAATAAATCTTTGGTGAATTTTCTTTAAATCATTTTTTAAAAGACCCTCCTCAACACGCTCACAACTTTACAATTAAAAAAAAAAAAACTGATGCATAATTGGATACACTACGCATCTACTATCAATATCATTTTAATAAAATTTAAATAATTTTTCCGATGCTAGCAACCATTTTAAAATTTTTTATTGAAGTTATCTTTTTTTTTTTTAAAGAACTCTTTTTTCTATTTTCAAATTAATAAAGAAAAACAAATGCAATGTTTTACAGTTTACTTTTCCATAGTGAGATCAGAAAAATTTTCAACGATAGTTTGCAAACATTCTAATACACTACTTGTTTATAATATTTATTTAATTATGATTTTGAGGAATATGTGGGCACCCAAAAATAACTGGGATTTTGTAATAAAAAACTTTGCATTTATTTTTAGGCAGTATAACGTGAATCTCCTGCAAAGTACTGCTCCTTTGATGCAACGCAGGGGTCTGAACGTACTTTCCATTTTTCGAAACGTTTGCAAATTGATGCTTTTAATGCCCCTTCACAACTTCCAATACCACAAAACTTCTGGGGCATTTTTTTCCTCCGAGGAATAAAAAGAAGTCCCACGAAAGGAGATTGGATAAATTTGCAGATGGATAAGCCGAGTCATGCTGTTTTTAATTAAATATTGTTTCACATTCAAGGTTTTGTGTGCTGGCGCTTATCAAGGTGAAGCTTGTATTTCCCATTTTGCCACAAATTGGGGTGTTTTGTTTTATCGTATCACACCAATGTTTCAGAACTTGCAGGTAAAATACCTGATCATTATGAATGAATTCCGAGTAAACAAAGCCATTTGCATAAAAAAGAATCAGTATCAGTTGGCAGTGGATTTCATTCGCCATGCTCTTTAGGAACATGGTATATTTGACATTTCCATTAAAGCAATCGTAAACTTGCGTTTCCTCCAGAGCAGTTTCAAGCATTACAACTGTTTCTTCGCTCATTTTCCCTATCAGAAAACAGGATTTTTTTGCTCCAAATTTCCAATCATTATAAAAATCGACTAAAGGGGGAGATGCAGTTAACAAAAACATTTACTATGTGGCGGTTGGCAGACTTATGCAAGGGATTCCCCGCAAGAGGGATCTATCGAATGATGGAAGTATGTACTAAAATGTACTCACCCTCCAGAGAATGATTCCAGTTATTTTTGGATATCTCCTCATGTGATAAAATTACTAACTAAAAAGTCAAATTTAAAATTTATCAAAATTTAGAATTTATGAAAACATATATAAAAAAAAATGTCTCAAGACTTTTAAAAATTGTTTATTATTCACTTTATTTCTTTTTTTAATATTTTAAGTTTCTAGCAAAGTATATATTTTATCAAAATATGCTAGGCTATACTTTACTTAAAGGTTTATTTATTAAAATAATAAAATAAATAATAAAGAAAAGCAACCATTTCAAATTAATTTCAATTTTTTGTCCTCTTCCCAACATATCCACCCCCCCCCCCCCCCAAAAAAAATGTTCCCAAAGTATGTTATTCTGACCAAAACTAAAAATTTTGTTTTTTTTTTAAATTTTTTTGATTAGAAATTATAAAGACATTAAATACCGTAGCAAAATGCTCCTGCTGTTGGACAGACTAACGGATGAAAATAAAATAAGGTTAAAAAAATTAGATTATTTACATATGCATAAGTAATCACAAAACAATCAATTAAATATAAATATATTCTATCATTTACCTGACCCCATGCATACATATTATTGTGAGTCTGTGATGGGTTAACCTTGGAAAGTAGAAATCGAGCCTGAAATCAACACAACAAAGTTATATACAATACATGTATGCGTATATATATAAATAAAATGTCCATTAATTAAAAAACTATTATAATAACATTAAAAATAATAAATATAACAGTAATAAACTATTATAAACAGTCTTTCAATCTGAAATACTTTCAGTTAATTCCTTAACCTGCCTTAACTACTGTTAAATTCAAAAAACGACAGTTGAATCCGGTTAAGAAATTAACTGAAAGTATTTCGGATTGAAAGACTGTATATATTGTAGGATATTGAGTTCAAACCCACGTTACGACAACTACAAAGACTTCAGAAGAAGGAGAAATAATTTTTTTCCCTATATTCAACTGATTTTATTAGTGAAAGAGGATAATATATATATATTTTCTTAATTTGATAGTTATATTTAAAAATTAAAAATATTAAGCATATATAAATAGTTGTCTGTAGACATAAATCCCATACAGTATTATTTTCTAGGTCTACTTGGTAACTTTCTATATTTAACTTATATCTAACAAATTATAATGTTCTTTCTTTGTTAATATTATTTTAATGCTTTGTCATTACTAATTTATTCTATGACTTTAATTTAATAGTAGTAATATTAATAATCTGTAGCTTTTAAATTATTTAGATTATTTTTGATAGGCAAGTTTTACATATATGAGTAGATATGTGTGTGTATGTACAAACATTAACATTTACAGATACATCAAAAGAGTTTATAAATAAATTTGTATTTTCTGTGTAAAAAGTTGTTTTTTCTTATATATTATTCGAGTCCAATTTTTATTTATTTGAAAAAGGTGTTGAAACTGAGAAAGATCTCAATCTAGTGTTAAAAAAGGGATTGGACAGGAGTAAAATCAATTTTAACTTAACTTTAGGGTGAGAAAATAGGAATTGAAGAAAAATAACTCATTAGTAAGCAATTTCCAAAATTAAGAACTATTACTTTATACCACCAAAAAAATAAGATAAGAATCAAAGAGACCACTGTATCACAGCTGCACTAATAAAGTATATTTTATAGATAACCAGGTGTTTCAAAAGATCAGTGCATAGTATAGTCTGAAAAATAAGAGTTTGGAATAAGTCTTATTGCTTCTTAGAATCAATGCTTCATTTTTTATGTACATATTCGAAGGTTTCTACAGCAGCATGGAGGGGTAGAAAGATATTTTGTTGCATGGTCCCAATGGCCGACCCCAAGAACTCTATGCACATCGGAAGAGTTAAAATCTAAAAGGAAAATAACAAATAGCATCCTATGGTTGATCTCCAAGGTACGAAGAAGACTTCAAACCTTGTTATTGCTTCACTTATGCCGTTGCTGAATTCAAATAAAAGCACAAAGTAAAAATGCTAATATTATATTAAAAGCAGCAAATATCCATTTGTCTATAGAAGTAATCATGCCCAGAACAGAAGAAATAAAGAAACCAACCCAATGTTAAAATGGTCCCTAAAGAAATGCAATTTATGTCACAGCATCATCATCATCACGGTAAAGCAGAAGAATTACAAGCCCAAACTTAAAATGGAACTCTTCTATGCGTGTTTGAATAATGGTGTGTTGCTGAATTCAAATTCTTAACTTAAACAAGCTAACTTCAAAATGAAATTCATTAAACTCAGTGAAACAGTCTCTCCGTCGAAAATAAAAGAACTTTGTAATATCAATTTTAATTTTGTTTTCTCAATGACTATTAACAATTTTCCTTTAAATAAATTCATTTATCTATCTCTCTCTCTAAGTATTAAAATAAGAATCAATTATTAGAAATGGTTTTTCAATAATGATGAATATTGATTTCATTGATATTAGATGTAATTTGATTACCATTGCATGTAACCATTTATGTATGTATTTTTTATATAAAATGTTTTATTTTTATTATATAATAAAATGTTTTATTATGTATTAATTGAGGTACCATGAAAAATGTTTATTCACATTATATGTAAAGGTTAAATACAAAATTTATTGATAATGGAAGGTAACATATACACACACCTAATGATATAAATATGCTTATATGAATATATGCAGAGTTAAAATGTACAAATCGATAAGGGTAGAAATTTGGTATAATGAGAGATAGATCTTGAAGTAATTAGCAACCTAGATTAATGAAATTAACATAATTAACCAGGAAAAGATCTCTTTTTAAATATTCTTACCTTTATAATTCAACTAACTTTTCTCTACCCATTTCTCGATTATTATTTTCTAAGATTATAGATATAAAAATGTACGTTACATGCAATAAGCAAGTATGTGCATGTATCGGGTGTTTATTTTAAAATTAAATGTTTCTACGAGATTTCTATTCACCCACTAGAGATATGAACATACACATATCACGCTATATAATATTAACAATTGAGTTTATGTTTCATTAAGGGGAAGGGGGGAAGACTTTTGATTATTATTATTTGAATGTAACTAATTTTATTATTAATTATGTAAAATTTCTATTTGTATATTGATGATTAACCATAATAAAATTTAATTTGTTTTTATTAAAGGAAGTTTATATATTTCTTAGAGTTAATCATTGTCTTGTGCAGTTAGTTTAGTCATCATCATCACTGATGGATTTCAGTTATAAAACAGTTTAATTATGTAACAATATTTTGGTAAATAATTATAAATTGATAAAAGATAAGATTTGTGTTGTGAGTTAGGTATAAAGCTGTGGCTGGAAATATTATCATCATCATCATCTTATTAAGTAATAAATAGTCAAAATAAATATATTTAATGGCCATATAAATAATGCTTACCCTGTTTGTTAGTGGTAAGCCATCATAACAGATATGACTACCATCAAGATTTGGTGAACTACCATCGATAATCTATAGTATTAAATATGAACTAGTACAACTTATGACACTTTATTACTAAATATGAGCTCTAAAGATTTATAATGTTGAGTAATCAAATATAGTTATATGATAATTTGTTTGAGAATTTATTTGCACAACTAGAGAATAATGAGGATGTTTTACCGTTAATATAAGTGCAAATAATATTGTTATGAAATGGAAAATCTTACACACTATTATAAATAATGTACCAACGAGATTCAAACCAGGTATGATTATAAGTAGGTATTCAATGTAACTTTATCTAGACTTAGATAACCTAGTGGCACCCAAACATACAGATAGATTTGAAAGAGAGGAATAGAGTGTAAAAGCATTAGTTGTATAGTGGTTTCTCCAACTGGGGTATAAAACTGCTTACATGGTTAACAATTGATCCATGACTATCCCAAATGAGGAGTAGTAAGGAAATGTTATTTTTGAAAGTTTAATGTAATTTATTAAATGATCAGAATGTTTTGTTAAGAACTTGTCTTTCATATATGTGTGTTTTGTCCTTCGATAATAGTCATATAAGATGATCACAATATTAGGAAAGAAATGAATTTATTAATTAATGATTCGATTTAACAATAAAAATCAGAAATTTTTGACAGAAAGAGATTTTTATAATCTATGTTCTGGAATCATTTCTTCAAAAGAAGAAAATAAAGATATAAGTGATTACTGATATCATTTATTTGGACAAATTTTAAAGAAAAAAGGAAAGGACATTATTCATGTCAATAAATAAAAATGATATTAATGAAAAAAATATTTCATAAAACATTATTTTTTCCTAATTTATATATAGAGAAATAAATTGGGAGAAAAAATTATATATTTTTAATTTTTTTATAAGATTATAGATATGCAAAATAAGGATAATAAGACTTTTTAATAAAGATAAATGTGTAAAAGATTTTTCTTTATCATTATAAAGAAGTGCTAAATAAAACTAGTAACTTTTTGAACATCTCATTAAAAAAAAAAAGAACTGAATAAAACGTTTTTCAATCAAAATGAAAACGGAATATTTAAATAAAATGTATCTAATAAACTCTCCTTTATATCTCAAAATGTTAAGTCAATCATGGATCAAAACTGGTCATTTAATCTATATATTAAACAAAACAGAAGATCACGAATATTTTTCTTGTTTTATAATCTTCCTATACCTATTGCTTTCATAAGACTATTATATTAAAAATCGTCTAGCTCTTATACAAATTTCTCGACAATTCTCACAACAATCTTTGTCCTTTTTTCCCCCTAAAATATCCAATAAAGCAAACCACATTAATTTACAAGATGCCTTTAAAAATCAATCAAACAATATTAATGTCTTTTTTCTCTCTACACACACAAACACACGCACACGTATATAAAAGTTCTCAAGACTCCAATAGATTTCTTGTTTTTCTACTTTCTAAATTCGAATGAACTCTTTAAACAAAAACTATGTTTAATCTAATAGAAGTATATCTATTCTAGATGTCACATTTAATCATTTATGAGATAAGTTAATTCTTCTTCATTTTTCAGATTTCATTGCAATAAATTTTTTCTTCAGAGAATTTTAAACGTTAACATGAAATCTAATATTGCGCTCTCCAAAATCATAATTTCCTCGTGTTTTACAATTTTTTTTATTTCATTTAAATCTTTTCTGACTTCTGTTTTCCACAATCTATTTCATCCTTATCTACCAAATTTTATTTTTCAATTACTATTCACAGTTTGCTTCTATCGTTAAATTTATATATATTTTTTGCATTTGTTTAATGGTAACACTACTTTTTACTAATATTTCATATCCATTTAGGCTTAGGATTTTTCACAAAAAAGAAATGAATAATATATCCCCCCCTCCCCATAACCAAATTTATCTACAGCACCTTAATTGCTCTCTGGTTTTCCAAGTCTAGCGTTAAAATCTCTCATATATAATTTTAAAATGTTAAATGTTTGAACTGATCAAAAACATTCTGTACATCTATATAAAAAATCCTCTACCGTTTCAAAAACGTAAATCTGAATTATTTGTATTTGATCATGTCTGTTATTTTGAATAGCTAATTATATACCCTTTGTATGAAATATTATCCACCCCTATAATGTTATTCTTTCATTTTTTATCAATAATAAAATCTACTCCAACTTCCAATATTTGTGCTTTTATGTATCTTCCATTAAGAACTGCAATACGAAAATAAATACAAAAAAAAAACAACAATTAAATTTTTGACAGAGACAAAATAATGTATATAGATAAAAAGGACATCACATGATCACTATTTCTCATGCTAGAACATTACTGTTATTAAAACATGCAAAACTCTTCATACAGTAATGCCACTCAGTGCCAACTAAAGTAATCAATGGATGGCAGAAGGCTTGTGCATAAAATCCCCATCTAGTGCCTACTCATCCAATATCCCCAATCTAGTTTCTGGCCTTCATCAGTGAGGAGCTTTGGATCTGAGAGCACTGCACCTAGATCTTAGGATCTAATGCAACCCTCCAGCAGCCACCTTTTATTCCTACTTAACTATAAAACTATGAGAATAAAATTGAAAAACACAATATTTTCAATCTAAGCTCAATAGCTTATATAGTCATATGGGTCTGAACCCAGTTCAGTATCCATACATTTTGGTGTCTTTGGCTCTTTTTTCTTTGCATTAGATCCTAAGATCTAGGTGCAGTGCTCTCAGATCTAAAGCTCCTCAATGACGAAGGCCACAAGCCAGAAACTAGTCTGGGGATATTGGATAAGTAGGCACTAGATGGGGATGTTATGCACAAGCCTTCTGGCATCCATTGATTATTCTGGTTGGCACTGAGTGGCACTTGATCCAAAGACACCAAAATGTATAGGCACTGAACTGGGTTCAGATCCATATGACTATATAAGCTACTGAGTTTAGATTGAAAATATTATTGTGTTTTTAATTTTATTCTCATAGTTTTGTAGTTAAGTAGAGATAAAAGGTGGCTGCTGGAGGGTTGCATTAGATCCTAAGATATAGGTGCAGTGCTCTCTGATCCAAAGCTCCTCACTAACAAAGGCCACAAGCCAGAAACTAGTCTGGGGATATTGGATGAGTAGGCACTAGATGGGGATTTTATGCACAAGCCTTCTGGCACCCATTGATTACTCTGGTTGGCACTGAATGGCACTACTGTATGAAGAGTTTTGCCTGTTTTAGATAAAAAGGAATCCGAAATATTTCAAATTACCTACGACATTAAAAAAAAAAAGAGTTAAAAATAATATAAGAACATATAACTGGAAAACAAAAGACCCAAAAATATACAAAATTTCTTAGTATTGTGAAAAAAATTGTTTTGGTTATATATAAAAACGAAAATACTATTACTACAAGAGAAATGATTATTTTAATAATTATAGACAGTTTAACTATTAACAAAACATCATACAGGAAACGGTAGATTTCAACCAGGAAATAGCTTCACTAATGGTTTTGTTAAATCTTTCAAACGAACAAGTACATCCTGCAATTACTTTAAATGATCAAATTTCAATGTTAAAATTTATCCATAATGTTGCCGCCTATGTATAAAATTAATAATAATCAATTTAAAATAAAATGGAAATAGACAACTCACTATAAATAAAAAAATCAAACACATCAATCTGGCTTTCATTCCTTAATGGAACCTTTTCAAGATGTTTAGTTTCTTTTTTTCACTAAGGAATGAAAGTCAGAATGATGTATTAAATAATTTTTTTAATTTATGGTGAGTTGTCTATTTCAATTTTGTTTTAAATTATTTTTAATCGTACAATTACATATTTTACATGAAAAGAAGAATATTAGAAATTATAGGCCTATTAATCTTTTATCAGCTTTATACAAATTTTTTACTAAGATCATTACAATTTGTCTATAGAAACGTTGGATTCAAAATAACAAAAAAAACAAGCTTGATTTAAAAATGATTACAGAATAATAGATCACATCTAAGTATAATGATAAATTATGAAAAGCCGTTTGATTATTTAAGCAGTTTGGTGGTGATTAAAGCTTTGATGCCTAAAAGTGTAGACACAGGATCCTCTCAAATTACAAAGAATACTTGTCAAAATGCAACAATAGTGATTAGACTATAAAGGTGATATTAAAATCAACATTGATAAATGGCTTTGACGGAATGATTCCATCTCTCCAAAACTTTTTAGAGCAATTTTATGAGAAATACATTATGGACTAAAATAGAAAATCAGTCAAGCTTTCACAAACAGAAATTGGTATGCCAGACGGGTGATACTTCCCCTCCTTCTTACTGAAGAATATTTGAAGGATTTTAGTCCAGGGCAATGTGTTTATTTAAAGGTTGTTTTCTCCGATTTTTCTTACATATGTAAACACTCACATAGCATATTTAAAAAGTTCATTTTTTGACCAGAAACAGCATAAATAAAAATGTATTGAAATAGCAAACGATTCTTACTTGAGATCCGCCCTGCTCGGTGTCTATATATCGTGGCATTGGAAACCGAACCATAAGAATTTCTTGTGCATCATCCACAGGAGCATTAAGTAACTGGCGGAAATTTTCATGTTCAGGAGAATTTTGATAACCAGCTTTACGCCAATGTGCTATTGTCTGAAAATAGAAAAAGTGAATTAATTAATTCTACCGATTAATTATTTTTATAACTAATACTCTTAATCAACGTCTGAAATTTTTTTTCTTTAATATATTAAAAAGAAAACCTATGTATTAATAATAAAAATGTTAAAATACAATTTCAAAAAACAATTATGATCTTTGTTTATAATTTGTCAGTTCCTATTTGCGTTTATATTTATTATTATTTGATTTTAACCAAAATGTTTTAATTGAAAAACATAGCATTGAATTTTTATTAAATTTAAAATAAGAAAATTAATAAATGACAACAAAGTAAATAAAATCAAAATCTATTAGAATATTTTTTTTTTAAAGGAGAATAATAATTACTAAATTTAACACAAATTATATAGAACAAAAATGTTATTGAATTTTGATCTTCCTTACCTCTCCGTGAAATATTAATAGATGAAAAAATGTATCTAAAAGTAAAATACGATCTTGCTGAATGCTACTTGTATCTAATAACACGGGTTCAGGAGGACCATGGAAAGAATATGAATATAAGATCGGCTGAATCATAATAAGGGATTGAGATAGCTCCTGATTGAGTAGATTATGCCTATAGTACGACGTTTCATCAGGACTATTGTTGAATACCTGTAGAAACTGAGACCGTCTTAAATGAAACATAAATTGGGGATATAGTGAAAATGTTTCAGAAAATCTGAAAGAGGAGGGGTCATCTTTTTGATAAACTCCAAATTTTTGACACAGCCGAATAAGCATTCTATCCAGCCAACGTAAAACATCAGATCCTTCATCAGTTTCCGCTCGAAAAACAGCAATTCGTGCCATTATGACTGCAGCAGCTTCTTGATCAAATCCTGCACCAATATGCTCAATATTTGTGGATGCATCTGCCCAACTACAAAAAAAAAAAGGGAAGAATCCTGTCATTTTTAAATATTTACGTTATTTGTACCTATAGTTTTTATTTCTTAAAAAATAACTTTTACATCTGGCTAATTCAGCAACTATAGGAAATATAACTATTCTGATACTTTGAAATAAATTGAGATACTGAAGAACCTCACTGCACTCGTTAAAATACGTATAGGACAGCCAATCAGAATGTCATGATAGCCATCTAAACGACAATCAAATCTAAACACACAACAAAGATTTTACAAGAAAAAGACAGCCACCCTTATCTCAACTTTTCTTTCTATATATCTAAGCCAGTCGTAAGTATTTAGATCTGAAAGTTTGAAGCTTTAAATATCTTCACAAATAACTCACTGAGTCTAAATCATAAACATACAACGCGAAATCCTATGATTTACTACATAGCAGTTTTTAGAATACATAACAAGCAGTAAAGTATGTAGATAATATTTTAATTTGCGAAGCGCAGATAGTTGAAAATTGAAATAAATTGAGATACTGCAGAACCTCACTGCACTCGTTAAAATACGTATACGACAGCCAATCAGAATGTCATGATAGCCATCTAAACAACAATCAAATCTAAACACACAACAAAGATTTTACGAGAAAAGAGCAGGCCACCCTTATCTCAACTTTTCTTTCTATATATCTAAGCCAGTTGTAAGTATTTAGATCTGAAAGTTTGAAACTTTAAATATCTTCACAAATAACTCACTGAGTCTAAATCATAAACATACAACGCGAAATCCTATGATTTACTACGTAGCAGTTTTTAGAATACATAACAAGCAGTAAAGTATGTAAATAATATTTTAATTTGCGAAGCGCAGATAGTTGAAAATTGAAATAAATTGAGATACTGCAGAACCTCAGTGCACTCGTTAAAATATGTATACGACAGCCAATCAGAATGTCATGATAGCCATCTAAACAACAATCAAATCTAAACACACAACAAAGATTTTACGAGAAAAGGGCAGCCACCCTTATCTCAACTTTTCTTTCTATATATCTAAGCCAGTCGTAAGTATTTAGATTTGAAAGTTTGAAGCTTTAAATATCTTCACAAATAACTCACTGAGTCTAAATCATAAACATACAACGCGAAATCCTATTATTTACTACGTAGCAGTTTTTAGAATACATAACAAGCAGTAAAGTATGTAAATAATATTTTAATTTGCGAAATGCAGATCTTTGTTGTGTGTTTAGATTTGATTGTCGTTTAAATGGTTATCTTGACATTCTGATTGGCTGTCGTAAACGTATTTTAACGACTGCAGTGAGGTTCTGCAGTATCTCAATTTATTTCAATTTTCAATTATCTGCGCTTCACAAATTAAAATATTATTTACATACTTCACTGCTTGTTATGTATTCTAAAAACTGCTACGTAGTAAATCATAGGATTTCACGTTGTATGTTTATGATTTAGACTCAGTGAGTTATTTTGTGAAGATATTTAAAGCTTCAAACTTTCAGATCTAAATACTTACGACAGGCTTAGAAACATAGAAAGAAAAGTTGAGATAAGGGTGGCTGCCCTTTTCTCGTAAAATCTTTGTTGTGTGTTTAGATTTGATTGTCGTTTAGATGGCTATCATGACATTCTGATTGGCTATCGTATATGTATTTTAACGAGTGCAGTGAGGTTCTTCAGTATCTCAATTTATTTCAATTTTCAACTATCTGCACTTCGCAAATTAAAATATTATTCAGATACTTTATAAAAATTGAACTTGTTTGATTATTGCTTTTTTTCTTCCAGAAATGGTGATATTCCATAAAACATACCATGGAAGGAGCATTATTTTTATAATCTTAGAACAAAAGCAGCTTAGTTTCCAACAAAAAAAAAAAAAACGTTTACAAAATAGAATATTTTCAGGCTAAACACAATAATTCCTATTCAAATAACCAAATGGAGACTCTCTTATCCTTCTCAATTTTGATTAGAACTAGAAATGTTAGTTATGGAATGCACCACTCTCATAATTGTGCTAAGTTGCCAAAGCTTCTGTACAATTGGATTAAAACACGAATAAATTATTCATTATAGTATGTAGTAAAATAGCAGAAAAATTTATCACAATAATCATTTAATAAAATCATAATCAAAGCTTATTCTTCTAAGATAGAATACGCCAACTGCAAAAAAACAAACAAACCAACAACTATGTAATCTTTTAGTCTGTTTAAAAAAACCTCTGTGGCATAAATTTTTTAACGATAATTGTTAAATAATGATCAAATTATCTGAAATGCAATTACAAGAAAATTTAGCATAGAAACAATAATTTCTCTTTAAAAAAACCAGTTATACTATATTCACTGCAGAACAAAAGTAACTACTGAAGATTTATATGCTATGGTAATTTTTCAATTAAATTATGAATATATTCATAAAATAATAGACCATATAGTCATTGTTTTAAAATATTAATTGCTACTGATAGCCAATGACTCATTAGAATGCATAAGTTGCCAAAAATTAAATGAGGTAGTCTTTGCATATGTTTATTAAGAACACATATCTTACATAATTTTCCAGATTAATAAGTAATATTAAGCCAATAAACATCACATGATCACCATTTCTTATGTTTGCTTATAACTGTTATTAAAACAGGCAAAACTCTCTATATGTTATCACTCAATGCAAGCCAGAGTAATCAATGGATGCCAAAAGACTAGTGCATAACATCCCCATCTAGTGCCTATTCATCCAATACCCCCAGACTAGTTCTGGCTTGTGAGTAGGCACTAGATGGGGATTTTATGCACTAGTCTTCTGGCAATACATGTAGAGAGTTTTGCCTGTTTTAATAACAGTTATAAGCAATCATAAGAAATGGTGATCATGTGATGCTTATTGGCTTAAAACCAATCCTGCCTAATAGGATAGTGGTGGCTATGGTTATTAAAGAACCAAAGTCACCAAAATGTATGGGTACTGAACTGAGTTCAGACCTATATGACCAGATAAGCTAATGAGCTTGAATTGAAAATATTATAGTGTTTTCAATTTAAGACTCATAGTTTTGTAGTTAAGTAGAGATAAAAGATGACTGCTGGAGGGTTGCATTAGATCCTAAGATCTAGATGCAGTGCTCTCAGATCCAAGGCTACTCACTGACGAAGGCCACAAGCCAGAAACTAGTCTGGGGATATTGGATGAATAGGCACTAGATGGGGATTTTATGCACTAGCCTTCTGGCATCCATTGATTACTTTGGCTTGCATTGAGTGGCAATACATATAGAAAGTTTTGCCTGTTTTAATATGTAACATTATAAGATTATTCATAATTAAATGTGAGAAAGTCTAAGGATAAATCTTCAATATCAAATTTCCCATCAAAAATGTTCTGATACTTTGAATGATTCAATATATATGTATATTCTTAATGATATGTAAGGCAAGTCATAGTCTTTTTGAATTTTGCATTACATAGATAATACTTTATGTTCTTTCTAGCATCTTGTCAAAGCCTTTTATTAGTAACTTCAGTCCATAATAGTTTCTTTACTTTTTTGTAAGGCTAATAAAATAAATTTCAGCTCTTAGCTATCCAGTCTCTATAATTTATTATTCATAATTTTAAAATAGAGGAAATGATTTTATAGAATGTATGAAACATAAAATAGATAATACTATTAAAAATAAATTTAAAAAATACAGTTTTAAAAAATAAAAGCTTTTGAATGAAATCTTTAAAGTAAAAATTGTAGATTTATTGGTCAATACTATACAGATGATGTTAAAGAAGATTAAGATTCCCGAGTTGAACAATATCACATGGGATTAGAAATCACTACAAATAAAGTTAGTTCCAAAACTAACTTAAACACTCTATTTAATTAAAAATATTAATTGAATAAAAGTTCAAGCATTGTTAGCCGAGAGGTCAGCACAGCTGCCTTGCAAGCAAGCAGTTGGTTGGAGACGGTTGTTGCGGGTTCGCCTCCCGGCCGATGCTATGACATATGAAAAAAAAAAGTTTTAGAAATAGCAATATGTTATATGTATCAGATAATATATTCATCTAGAAAAAAAAAACCAACTATTATTACAACAATAAGCATAAATTAATTACAATGGATTGCTATTAAATGTCTTAAATGAAGTTACAAAAATATATTTATAAAAGCATTAAATATTCTGAATCAGGCAATTTATAAGCATATAGATATAAATTTAAAAAAAGCAACATACTTTCTTGCTAAAGTAGTAATACGAACTCTCTTTTGCCCACTAGAATGCTGATACTGTGTGATAAATTGAATGCAACCCCGACCTCCTTGAGGAATGGGAGCAGAATGCTAAAGGGAAAAAAATTAATGCCTAAAATGTGTGCACATATAAATACATTTTTGTGTCTGTGTGCACAACCAATTTGATTCATGGATCTTGCAACACACTATATATTTATTTTAAACCTACATATGTAACGATATTAATTATAAACTATATCAGAACTCGTGTATATTTTGAATATCAATCAATTCTTCCATATAAGCCAGAAACCATGAACAATTGATTTCCATAAGAACTGTTCAAAATTTATGTACTATAAGTATGATATACTTTGAGTGCATATATATTTATATCATATATATATATATTGTTAAAAGGAGGTTGCCTTGACAACAGTTTGAAATTGTTGATTGTTAGTGATATTGGAATTGTCTAAGTATTGACTGTTTTTTTTATGATTATATATATAGAGAGAGAGACTGAGACAAATCCGATTTTTAACCCCATATGAAAAATGCTTATATGCTAAAAAATTAATCCTTTGGTGCTAGGTTGATAATTGAAATACATATATAATAAGCGAGGATTTGTTTGAATTTTTGAAGTGAATAATAAATAAAAGAACAAATGGCTTTATTGCTCGGAAGTTTGTAAAAAGTTCAAGCATTGAAAACAGAATTGAGCGCAATCTATTGACCATAAGCTCTCGACCTGCCATTCATGTCACTACACCAATCCACGCAGGGCACTGAATAATAATACTCGTATATACATAGATTTAAAATAAATGAGAAGCATACTACAAGATTCATGAATACGATTGGTATACGGATTTCTAATGCTAAAAGATTGTTACATGCACTCACATATAAATAATATAAACAAGTAATGAAAAAAAAATGTTTTTGAAGATCTTGAAAACACTTTACACACACACATAAAATTCTTCCTCATGCATTAAAAAAAAATTGCATTAATACTTTCATAAAATTTGAAATAAAACCCAAATTGTGATAACATTTAACGGATTTTAAAATTCCCAATTATGTTAAATTTACATTTATGGATTAATTGTTTACTTAATAGCTGGGAAGAAAAGTTTCTTGCTAATTAAAGAAACATTTTGATCCTTTTTTGAGATTTATCAAGCAGAGTAAAAATTCCCAAAGTCCACTGGTGTGTCCCTGTCCCAGTTATTATTACTAAGTGTTATGGATGAAATATTAATTAAAATATGTAAAGAGATTATTAACAATTATTTATTGAAGAAACATGATTTTCCTAGCAAATACCAGATAGTTCTTAAAGGTAATATAAAGTTTAAATGTTTATTCTCTTTTATATTTACATTCTTGATAGATAAAAATAAATAATAGTCCTCACATCCCAAGAGTTATAAAAGTACTCGGCCAAAACAATGGTGATTGAAAACAGAGAATGCTAAAAATAAGAAGGTTATAAATTTAGGATATCATTCGCTAATATTTATTTATTTACTTCAGTAGATAATTTTCAAGTGAAGAAAGATTGCATAAGTTAGAAGAATTCTCTAATTTTAAATACGGCATTATCAGACTTTGTAAAATTAGAAGATATGTAGATATTGGAAGCATAAATGGAGTGAAATTTATTATAAATATATGGATGATATATCTAACAGAGTGACAATTTAATGGAAGACACTAAATGGAAATGATTCAGATTTATGTCCAATAAGTTCTCCCTCTGATAAAAAACTAGATAAATCTTTATAAAGATTTACAATAAACTTTTGAATAGATCAAACTATATTTTAAAATTGTGATGGAAGATTTTAATATAAGAATTGGAAAACAATTGAAATTGTAAGAGCTGTAAGTAAATTTGATTATAAATAGAAATGACTAACAATCTAGATTTGTTGAATTTGCAGAAAAATTGTATATAGGTAAAACTCCATTAATTCAAAATCCCTCATTCCAGGACTTATTGGATTTGTGAATTTTTTAACCTTTTCATTGTAAAACCAAACTCTGAGAAAGAAAGAAAAACCAGGCAGCTTATTGCGATTAGACTTACTATTTCATAGTATTTACTAGATGTTTTCCTGAAGGTTTGTGATGATGATGTTTTAGTTATATTCATATGTTGGACTATTTCCATCATCTAACATGAATATTGAAATGTCTTTAAAAAATGTAACTTTATTTAACTATTCCCAATACATTCAACTGTTAGTAATAGCGTACAGGTTAGTATATGCACAATGTTTCGAGAGGTATTATGCTCCCCTCTCTTCAGTTGTTGCTGGCCTGACGAGTGACAGTACTAGCATGGGAATCGAACCTGGACCCTTAGATTCTTTGAGTATTGAATTTTAAGGTAACGCTGGCAGGATTGCCAAGTTGATTAGAGCATTACCTTAAAATTTCAATACTCAAAAAGTCTAAGGGTCCAGGTTCGATTCCCATGCTAGTACTGTCACTGGTCAGACCATCAACACCTGAAGAAGAGGGGAGAATAATACCTTTCAAAACGTTGTGCATATACTAACCTGTGTGCTATTACTAATAGTTAAATGTATTTGGAATATTTAAATAAAGTTAAATTTTTCTAAAGACATTCAATACTCATATTAGATTATGGAAATAGTCCAACATATAAATCCAATTTACTAGATGTTGTTTGTAAATGGATATGCAAATTAGGTAATATATCACAATTCCTATAAATACAAAAATAAGTAGAAATAAATACTTCATTAACTGACACTAAATTTTTTTATTACTGGTAAATAACTTTATCATTTTTAAAAGTCAAAATATTGAAAAAGTATTAGATGAAAATTAATCACGATTTTTGGATTTTTGACATTATATCAAAATGGCAGACCAGTTTTCGAAAGGAAGGACTTTAAACTGTCGAATAATATATCACATTATATAGCTTGAATAACTTTTTTGCAAGTTTGGATTAAAGATGGGGATGGATTAATTTGGGGGTAAAAAATGTGGGAAAAATGGAATTGAACAAAAAATTATTAAGTCACAATGCTGTCATGAAATACATATTTTCTGTTATTCAAAATATAATTAATTTCTGTTGTGCCGCAACCAATTGAATGCTTCCCCGTTAATGTCAGTTTTGGACACACACACCCTCCCCAAGATGTTCATAATACAGACAGAATACTATTAATGTGAATATTTATTATTAAAACCTTGTGTTAACAAATGTATGAGTTCAATTAAAATTTCCACCATCTAACATTAAATATTGAATGTGTTTGGAAAATTTTGAACTTTTTAAAATTTATTCAATTACATTCAACTGTTAGTAACAGAACACAGGATAATACATAAACATTTTGAGTGGTATCATTCTCCTTTCTTCTTCAAATGCTGTTGCCCTGACCCCAGTGTTGAATCTTTAGATTTTTGAATATTGAATTTTAAGATAATGCTCTAACCAACTGAGTTATTCCGCCAAAAGTAGCAATCAATACAACATATCAATGAACATGTTTGATTGAGAAATTGGATAGAGAGGGAAAAGGCACAAAGAGGAAAATTCAAAGAAACTGCTCACATGGCACTGGCAAATAATCCCATAAACATAGAAGTCACTAATTAACTTTGCTCTTAAGGAAAAGTGGAGAAATCAGAAGGAATTTCATAAACAAGTATATAAAATTTCTACTGATTGTTGCTTTTGGCGGAATAGCTAAGTTTATTTTTTTACAAAACAAAACGGGATAAATATTAAATAACTTCTACTTTAGCATCTTGAACCTGTATATTCTATTCTTGAAAAAGTGATGACAAGTTACAATTATAAATTGTCGTATTTGTAAAATATGTACATTGAAATTCAAAAAGTTTTTTTACTCCAGAAAAAGGAAAATATATTTTCTTTAGATCGCTAACTGATAAGGGTTAAATTAACGGCTAAGCTTGTGTAGAATGTAACAATGGAAAATATTTACGTATTTGTAATAAGACAATTGTGTTCGGTAAATACCAAGAAATATTTGCTAATTACAAATATTTCTTGATTCAACAGAAGTTGACTTTACTAATTAAAAACGCAAAGAGGAAAACAAGGCTGATAACAATCAAGAATGAACTCTGGATTGCCAGAGGCCAAACTGAGAGGATAAATAGCAGGTGCAACAAAATGGGGTGTTCAAATTTCAGTGGATTTACTAAATGAACTGTTAGCGGGAAATTTTAATGGATGGTAGCTGAAAGAAGCTTAAGTGATGGAGCAGCGCTCTAGTGTGGAACCAATGTGATCGTGAGCAGCAGTTGAATGAAGCCAAAGAACTTTGTTAGTTTGAGGAGTTGAGCCAAAGTGCTTTGGAAACTGAGGCCTAAGGAAACCATCCAGAAAGCAGCAAGCTGTAAGTGTGTCATAGAAATCGAACCATAAGTGAACTACATATATACTGTGTAGAAGTATATCAATAACTTTTCGCTACTAATAAATCTCATCATTATTCCAGTCCGTATCTAAATTTCATTTATTAATTTATTTATTGGTATTCTGAGTGCTTGCATTTGAATACACAACAAGATACTGCAGTCACCATCTTGAACCTGTGAATAGCAAATAAGTTTAAAAAAAAAAAGTTAACAAGTTTGCGGATAGTAAAAATGTCACTAGGTCAGTCGGTGATAATGGAATTCTACATAAGTAATGCAAGCTATTGGCAATGGTACGCCACACAGTTGGAAAATTTTATTAAATGGAATCAAAGAATAAGAGAAAGATAGCCGTGTTAATGTTATGTCAGGACTAAAAGTCATTGATATTATAAATAATCATTTTGAGACACCTATAGCAGAAGGAATCGGATATGAAGAAATAATTAACAAGCTAAGCAAATATTTTAACCTCAGACTATCAAGACACGTCGTCAGATTAGCATTAAGAAACAAGAAAATAATGAAAGGCGAATCGATAAACCAGTAGGGTTTCACATTAAAAGAACTAGCTGAAGAGTGTGGATGTGTCGATTATATAGACGAATCTGGGGCATGTCGGAAGAGAGACTCTGACAAAACCTGCTTGCCAATGCAGAATTAAATTTCAAAGAAGCCATTAAAAAGGGGGTGGTCCATGAACTCATTGAGGAACAGGTGCCACTGTTTAGTAACGAAAATTACAGCAAAACAACAGTTTACAAGGAGGGAGAAACTGAAATTAAAAATGGTTTTTTTGTGAACAAATGTTTTAGGAAAAAAATGGTTTTTGCTGCAGAAAATCAGGGCACATCAAAAAAGACTATAAATTTAAAGACAAATGATGCCATAACTGCAAACAGAAAGGCCACCTAGCACAAATGGGTAGAGAATCACCAGAAAGGGATAGCCAAGAAAGGCAATCTAACCCAGGCACAAATGATAGCATTTATAATATTAACTATGCATTAATCAAGGGGCAGAGTAAGTTTACGTTCCAGCTACAATCTTGATAACAAAAAAATAAACATGGAAATTGACAATGGATCGGGAATATCAATAATCTCGGAAAAACTGTGGAAATATATTAGGAGACTGTACAAACATTGAGATGCATAAAACATCAAGGAAAGTAGTAGATGTAAGCAACAACTTACTAGAAATAATCGGCACCGATGTAGTACTGACAAAAGACTGCAAAAAAACGACAAGCTTACCAATATACATAGTATGGGAAAATGTCAGTCTGTGAATAGGCCGCAACTAGTTCAAGCATATAGGGATAAGCATTATCATGAGGGACAGAACCAATTCGCAAAGAAAACATATCAAAGAGAAAACAGAATAGTTTTACTTCATGTCAAATATATATGACTAAATTGCAAACAGAAAATAAGGATTTATAAGAAACGGTAAATAGTTTTCAGATCTAGTTACAATGCCAAAAACATCGTTTGAACAAATTGACCACTAACATAAAAAATAAAAATGAAATGAGTGTATCGTTGCCAACCAAATTGTAAGAGTCTAAATCAATTGTGAAGGCACTAGAAAAAAAATCAGACAAGTTAGAATCCAGAAATTGCGAATTATGTAATGAGTTGGAGCAGAAATCACAAGAAAATCAGCATTTACTGCAGAATAATAATCCACTGCTTAAAGAAGCAGAAGAGTGGAATGAAAAAGTAAAAAAATTAGAATAGGTAGAATTTTGGCAGCAGTATGAAATGGAGCTACAAGAAAAGATGGCCGATAATAAAAGTGAAATGGGCACCTTTAAAAACTTTTAAGGAGGGCAAACTTCAGACAGTGAACTAAAAGACATACAAACCGAAGAACAAGGAAAAACCCAGTTTCTCCAAGTGGGAGAAAAAAGCATCCAAGCCGTTGAAGAAAAAGAGTCAAAATAATTTTCAAGGTTACATTTATTAATCGGAACTAGAGTTTTTTCTGGAGTGGGGGGAAGTGTCATTTTGTAAAATATGTACATTGAAACTCAATAATAAATTTCTTATACTCCAGAAAAAGGAAAATACAGAGAAATATATTTTCCTTAGATTACTAACTGATAAGGCTTTAATTAATGATTAATCTTGCATAGAATGTAACAATGGAAAATATTTACATTGATAAAAAAAATTGCGCTGGTAAATACCAAGAAATATTTGCTAATTACAAATATTTCTTGATTCAATAGAAGTTGACTTTACTAATTAAAAACGCAAAGAGGAAAACAAGACTGATAACAATCAAGGATGAACCCTGGATTGCCAGAGGCCAAACTGGGGGAATAAATAGTGAGTGCAGCCAAGTGTGGTGTTCTCATCCCAGTGGAGTGAATTGTTGGTGGAAGATTTTAATGGACAGTAGCTGAAAGAAGCTTAAGTGATGGGGCAGCGCTCTAGTATGGAGCCGTGATTATGAGCAGCAAATGAACGAATCCAAAGAAATCCAATTAGTTTGAGGAGTCAAGCCAATGGGTTTTGGAAACTGAGGCCAAAGGAAACCGTTCAGAAAGCAGCAAGCTGTATATGCGTTGTGGAGAATTGAACCACAAATGAACTATATATACTGTATAGGAGTGTACCAATAACTTTTTGCTATTAATAAATTTCATCATTATTCCAGTCTGTATCTTTCATTTATTGATCTATTTGTTGGTATTCCAAATGACTGCATCCAAATACCCAACGTAAATGTTTCTTAAGGAAATTTTATATTAGAACTTGTAGAAATGTTCGCGATGTTCATGGTAAATTTAGAAAATCATAATTTGGCCTTTCATAATAAAAATTATTTCATAAGCCATATATGGAAATATACAGGATATTTAAATGTTTACTTATATTCTAGATATTTTGCTGAACCAAAATATTCAGCATTTGAAATCTAGAAAATCTTGCAGCTGAAGTTAAACATCAGTTATTCCAAGTATGGCAAATATGTGGATTTAACAATATTCATCAACTCCTTTATCTTTCAATTTTGAATGCGATATTTCTGTACCCGATACTAAGTTTGAAGAACCGTCTTTAAATAATTATGTTAATAAACTTGCTGAATTAGTTCTACTGTTAAATATTTCTTAGAAGATATTAATGATAGTATAAAAAATAATTCTGGAAAAGATTCGTTTGAGGCTGAAGACATATTAATTAGTTAAACCAGTTTGAATCGATTCTCGCAAATATAAGTATTTATGTAGACAGGTATTACAACGCTTATATATTACTAAAATGTATTTAAGAAGCCTGAAATGACATATTCAATGCCAATTCAGTCATTTAAAAAAATCAAACATTAAATTACTATCAAATGTGTGAGAATACATATTAGATTTAGTAAGAAAAATTTGCATTACCTGATTAACAATTTCAAAATATAATCCAATAGTTGTTGTGGGATCAAATCCACAGAACTTCCACTGACAGCTTCCTCCAAGTCCTAATTCAGTATCTGATACACTTGAACTTTTGACATTCATTGAAACACAGCAACCAATTGCCCCGGACACTTTCAATTCCCTAGATGTCTAAAAAGTTTACCATGTTAGAGAATTAATAAACAAAACTGTAAAATACAAAAGTTTTCACACATATCATTTTATTGACAGATTCCTTACAATATATACACTCACACACAATATATATATATTAAGATATTGTTTTTAATAAATGTTATATGGCTCAGTTGCCTAATAAATACCACCCAACTCCATGACTTGATAACTTTTTACAAATTTTTTTTTCTGTTTCACATTGAGTATTAACATTAACATAATGTCTTTATAAGATAAATCATCACAAAAATTCCCCGAATTCATCTAGAAAAAAACCTTGACCTTTAAAACATATATTATGAAGTTTTCTAGGCAATTTCTAGAAAACCTTCCATATTTTATTCTATCAATGAAATGTCTACATTAGCTTTATTTATTTGCATCTGCTTAATTAAAACAAAACAACTTCCGTTCATCTACAAGATTATTGAACAATGATTTAAGATCTCCAGAAAAAATAAGACTAATCTTTTCAGAAATTAACTAATATTATAATGTCAATAGGAGTTCTGACGACTTGTTTATAATTTCTGACTCAGAATACTATAGTTTACCTTCATTTAATTACATTAAAGATAGTATCATTTCTTAGAAATATGATTTGTGCCTAAGAAAAGCAATATTAACATTCGCCATTACCTTCGCTGGAATGAGTTTCCTATTACTATGAATGAGAACAACTTTTTGATTTACTTTCAATAGGGACATTTAAATCAGATGTACAAAGATCACGAAATATGCCAATAAAAATAATCATAAGCTTACTTCAGATGAGAGAACTGATATAAAAAATCAAGTCATTAATTTTTTTTCCTCGAATAAAATCAGCTCGTAAGAATTGTTCGAGATCAATTTTAAGCTATCTCAAATAATACCAATACATAACAGGAAAAAAAGCATAAATTTTCAAAGTAAGAAATGGTTGTCTTCTTAGTTACATAATAAAATTCCTTATTAGTTAATGTTCTAGCAATTATCTCGGTCATAAAAAGATCCTACAAAATTTTGTAGTAAAAATTTTTTTAAAAAAAATCCGTTATGGGGGGTGGAGCACCATAACTAATAGTATTAATCAATCAAACAACAGATACTATTTGAAAATAGCTTATAATTGTTGATACAAGTTCTTTAATACGACTAAGACATTTTTATCACGGTGTGTTAAGTTTTAGTATTTTTTCATGTGTTAACTTCTTCCACCAAAAAAATAAAAAACAAATTACAAATTCAGGAACAAGAGGATTTTTCATGATCTTAGTATTGCTAAGTTAACTAATAATATTTCCCCCCAAATTTCTTTCTTTTCTTTAGCGTGAATAATGTTCTTATCCTTAAAACTTTATTATAGTATAATTAAACTAAAATATATAATAATTCTAAATAAATAACAAAATCTGATTTTAATCCAACTTGCAAATCGTATTTCCATATAAAAGTTATTACCATTTTACATAAGCATTTGTTACGTTTTTATTATTCCCTAGAGATGTTGTTTTGGTACTTTTTTTTTTTTTTTTTGTGGAATCGCTTCTTATCCACACTCAAAATGTCATATTTTTTCAATAAATTCTTTATTTTTTGATGTCCTGCTATTTACTTTTAATTTTCTTAAATTTTGTTATCCTACTTGGCTTTCAGCTGACGATTTTTTACTTACATTCCCGATTCTTCTGTACAAATCAATTTTTACATACATTTCAATGTAAAAAGTTACAGGAGTTTTTGACGACATTCAGTAATTTTATTTTCAATAAATCTCTGGTTGTTGATGATACAAATATAAACATCCAATTTATAAATTATAATATCATTTGTACACTATTTTATATCTATCAACCTGAAAAAAATGCATATAAATATGGATGAAGTTTGAATTTTGCAGAAATACATATTAATAGGTTAAAGTCCAGCAAATTAAGTTCAATAAAGATTTAGGGTAAATATTAATTTTCACTTTTGAAAAATAATTACTTCATATTTTTCCATCCAAAGAGTAAAGACGAGCAAACATGAGTTTTTAAGGTTCTGCCCCAACTGCTTTATTTACCACCTTTTTATATAGTACTTATTGCAGTTTAAGTTAATTCTACCAACGATTTTTCTATCGAGATGGATAGCTAATACTATTTAGAATGGTTTATTAAATAAATGGTAATTTTATACTATTATAGCATGCCATTATTGAGTAGTTTTCAAAAACTGGACCAAGAATGAATAATTATAGAATCTTTTACTTAATTCGTCTTTTAATTTTGTAATAGAATACTTTGAAGCAAGCATTATTCAAAAAATTCAAACAAGTAAAGTAAAAAAACAAACTTTTTCAGATAGTTACATATAATATATAAAACTACATTGTATGTGGCTCAAGAAATAAAATAAAAAATCTCCATGTTAATTAGTCTTGCTTTAAAAAAATAAAGTAATATATAATTTATACACTAATTCATTTACAAGTTCAGAGGTTACATTTAATGTATAAAATAATCTAATTGGCAATTCACTTTTCAGGCTAAAAGGCTTTGATGGTTCATGCGGTGCTAAAAAGATATCTTCTGAGATAACATTAACATAGATATATATGTCCATTAGTTCCTGACCCTTTCCATATCAGCTATTTTTCCAGATAAAAAACAATTCAACAATATACTTTTTATGCTCCCTTCTCTACAAATAAATCTTATTTTTTTTCAAACATCCACATGCTCTATATACAACAAAACCTCAACTGTTCATTTTCAAAAATTCTGATAAAACCAAAGATGTGGAAAAAGAATAGGACCACAAACCCATTAAATATGATATTACATTTAAACATATCAATGTTGTTTTTTTTTTCTAAATGATAAATAAACGTGTCTACAAATATATAAACCAAACAAAAATATCCAACATAGATTAATTACTTTAATAATAATAAAGTGTTAAATATTAATGATAAAAATTAATAACAATTATAAAAATTCTGAACTACACTTAGTTATTTTAGTAACTATTCTCAATTGTTAAGCATGTTTAGGAATTGAAAACGACCATGAAAAAAACTAAAAGTACTTCTAAAGTTTTATAATTGTTACAATTAATATTTACTATTAATACTTCAATTCCATACTTACTTTAACTTCTAAGACACCATTAAAAGCCATTTTAAATTCTCCTTTGGTATCCTTAGCAAACACTCTTTGGAAAGTTTGTTTAAAAAGAGATGTATTGAATGAGTCACCCATTACCATGTGTCCTCTAAAATTGGATATATAAAATAAAAATAATACCCACATACGATTATCTTTGTTTATTGTTCTATGTGTAACTGTATAAAACTAAGAAATACCTTTTTTGAAGAAAAAAAATATATGCGATATATTTAAATAAGCATGTAGGAACAAACTACATACAGATTATTCAAATCATACAAATGAACTTATATTTCAGCACCAGTGAATGGATAATAACCGAATCTCCTAACTACTTCAGAACTTCTATTCCATATCCAGATTTATCAATAGCATTTTCATTTTTTGACTATTTTTCTATTAAAGCATTAAAATCCCCCATGACAACTTTAAAATGTTGTTTAATCTTACTAAAAGCATAAATAAGAATGTGTTGGTTGCATAAATCTAAAATATTTGCATTTAGTGTCTTCCATTAAATTCAATAAATAATCTTGCCACTTTATTTATATACAATCCCATTTCACTTGTGCTTCTAATACCTTTTATAGTAGCGGTTACTTTTCAAATAAATTCTTTCCTTTTTTTTCTAACTTTATAAAAGTACGACAATATCCTATTTAATTTTACAATTTTTCTTCCAATATATAAAATCTTTTTTCACTCAAGTAGTCAAATAAATGGTCACCATTAAATGGCAATCTAAGACCATAACCTGGTCACTCTTAGCATATTCTGCCTTCCACCACTGGAATATGAGTCATAATTTATTTTTGTTTGTAAATGTAAGAAAGAATGAGTACTTTCATACGATAACGCCATTTTCAAGAAATCCAACAGACATCCCTGTTAAAAAGTGACGGGCATCTTAGAAGGTAAACTGATTTGGTTCATTTGATTCAAAATATGAGATTTCTGCTATATAAAAATGTTTTGTTCTGTGAATTCAAATTGGAATAATACAAGAATCTTAAACACTAGATGTCAAAATATCATGAAGTTAATTCCATTATTTCCAATAACTTTAGAATATAGTTTATTTTTCTTAATAACTTATGGATTAGTTTATAAAAAGACAATTTTTTTTTATTGATATAATAATATTATCCACCAGGAATAACAGTTTTCTTTCTCTTAATTTATTGAATCTAACATTAGAAAATAAGCAGTGATAAAAATGGCAGAAATAGCATTATATTAATCAGATCTTTCATTGATATCAAATTACTCTTCACAGCAATGCAACATTATGTATTCTATCAAATGACTTTCAAAGAAACTTAAATATATATAAGATTTAGAGAGAAATATAGAGTTAATATGAAAGATTTTGCCTTTTTTTGCGGATAACCAATAATGATAATGTGCACATTTATTATAATACACATGCATATGTTATTAAAGAGTATATTGGTGCTATCTATTTTTAATAACAAGTTGTTTTTTAGTCAGTCAGCATTATTTCTACTCGTAAAATTTGCCGTTCATCCCCTATCTTTTCCAAATTCATGTTTGTGACACATTTTTATTTTGCAATCCATCTTTCCATTACAAAAATTGAGTAAATCGATCCTTCACATCATCTCTCAAAGTTTACAAAAGTCTTCAATATTCAAAATGTCCATATATTTTTTAAATTGTCATTATTGATGAAAATATATATAAAACAATAGTGTATAATATATATATATTGTATGTTTCAGAAGTAATCTTATTTCTTGCACACTTATTATGAAAGAATGATCATAATAGAGGGTTAAAGATTTCAATAGATAAAAGTAATTACTGATTTCAAAAGTTTGAACATCACTGGATTGAAATGTTGCTCTTATCCGAGCGTTTAGTATTCAAGTTTTCCTTAGCTTTAAGGAAATCCGTATTAAATAAATTTTATCAAAACACTTTTTTATTTTAAAACATATATATATTGAATGAAAAACTGATTACAAGTAGCATTAAGCTGTCAAAATTAAGTTTACAAGTTCTGCTTTGTTATTTTATTGACATTATATTTACTTTAAAAAAAAACATTAAATAACTGGTCGTGGTTATAGGGATTTCTCTGCATGTATATATATATATAAGAAATAATTCCAGCGCATAATGCTTTCTGATATAAATATTAAATCACCTCAAATATTAAAAAATATTCTGCTATGCTCTCTATGAATAAATAAATAAAAATTCACATCTCAAAAGAGCCAGTTTAAGAAAGATATTGAAACACGACTTTTTCAAACAAAGAGCATGAAATTTAAATAAGTAACGATGTTAAACTGTGCTTAAACAAACGAGTTCATGTTTCAATATTTAATATCATTGCAGCTTACCATTTAAAGAGAAACTTTTTTTTTTGTGAACCGGCTGTTTTGAGATGCAGACTTTTATATATTTATTCACAGAGGGCATAGCTAAAAATTTCTTAACGTTTGAGGTGATTTTATATATATATATGCATGTATTAGAAAGAATATGTTGAGGAGTTTTTTTGACTTGGAATATATTATTTTAATATAAATTGCTAATAATTACTCACCCAGTAATATTACAGCAGTATTTCATTTCGTGAAGACCAGTTTGATCTAAAGCACATGAGTAAATATCAATAATGTGTCCATTTATAGCTGCTCTATTTGCTAGCATTTCATAATGCTGCAAAATAAAAATATAAAAAAAAATGGATTAAAATCTATTATTTACATTTAACTAACTCATATTCTTCATATAAGAGAGATAATGTCTAAGTAAAAATAAACAGATATAAACAATGCAAAATTAGAATGAAATATAATGTATTTATAATTACAAAAATAAAAAAAAGATAATTCTGTGTTCTCATATATATATATAAGAATGCTAACTATACTCTTAAAAAATTTTTTTTAATCTATTATATATATTTATTAAAAGCAATATTTACTAAGGCTGTAACCTCAAGAATATGCATGTAAAAAGGCGATAGTAGGAACCTCTACAGGTCTTAACCACAAGCTTACGCTTTGGAAGAATATTAAAACTATGTTAGAAAACTAACTCGTAAAGATCACCAAAATTGTTTACACAAGAATATATTACAAAAAAAAATTTAACAGTTTGTAAAAAGTTACTATAAGACATGTGGAGGTTTTTAATAAAGATTTAGCAAAAGTAAGGCAATAACAGTGGAAGAAGTTTTGGACATGTTGAATAATGCTATATTATCGCAAGAGTTGTCAGATCAAAGTAAGAAAGTAGAACTAAAAATAAATGCTAAAAAAACTAAAATAATATTCTGTGGATTTTCTCAGAATATAAAGATTGATAATCATGAATAAGTAAATGTTAACAACTACAAATATTTTGGTTAGATTGATGGAGTTCTTTGATTAAATTTGGTGAGACCATTCATAGTGGATGGATAGTGGTTGAAAATGATGATAGCATACTCATTCTCCATGAATGCCGAATGTAAACTAAAAGCAGGCAGTTTTCAACTAAGATTTCTTTGACTAGTTAGGTACATATCATCTGAGTCTAATTTTTAAAACCTATGGTGATTGTTGTATCATGATCTAAGATTTTTTGCCAATACCCATTAATTATTACTCCCTTAAACATCTCTTTACCAATTAATTTGCCTAGTTCAGAGCTTCTCAAATTAGAGACCGCAGATTTTGTCAAAAGAAGCCAGAAAAATTTCAAAATTAGACAATATTTTTAATGGATGTTATAGATATAAATCTTTAACGGGCAGAATTATCCATTTATAAGTACTTAATTAGAAAGCACTTAACCTACAACAAATTGCCCCAAGCCAAGAGCTTTTAAATGCAATAAGACTGCTCAGTGTTACATAAACTCTTGACCTGGAGCAGTTCGTTTTAGATTTTTATATACAAATATATTTTTATAATTTTAATGTAAAAATTTACACATTATGTTATATAGTGCGACCTAAAAATCACTCAATTTTACAATTCATATTTACACATCAGCATTAAAAGCAAAAAGTAATAGTCTTTCTTGAGCAGTTTACTAATTTCAACTTTGTAAAAAGTATCGGTACTTTTTCATTACACTGGACAAGTCGCTTGGTGACGCTGTTTCTACATAAACAAAGATAAATATAAAATACCACAGTATCATTAGTACGAGTGCATTTGATAATTTTTCATTAAAAATTTAAACATGAAATGGATAAGTGGCTAATAAAATCACAATGTATTTGAAGACATCAGTTAGACAACCAATCCAAATTACAAAGACAGTGTTTCAACCATTCACATAGTTTGCAACCCCATGTGGTAAGAGGCAGCTAATCTTATGTGACAAAATTCATATGATTCTTATTTGTAATATGGATTTGTGCCTTCAAATAATAATCCATACAAATCTATGTGTTTAATCTGCCAGAAATAGTTGTCAAATGATGTACGAGACCTGAAAAACTTAGTTGCCATTTAGATACTATGCACAGAGAATCTAAGATTAAGAGAATTGACTTATTTGAAAGAAAGACTGAAGAATTAAAATAGTAAACTAAGTTTTTTTCAAAGCATACTAAATTGATAGCAAATTAGTAAAAGCTTTTTTCAAAATTGCTTTATTAATTGCTAAAAAAAAAACCTTATACAATTGGAAAGATCTTATCTTACTAGAAACGATAAAAAAATTTGCAGAATTATCCATGGTTTTGAAATTTCAGACCCTTTAAAAAAAATCATATCTTCAATGATTAAATTAAAAAAAGAATAGACAGCCTTGCTGACAATATCATGTCTATGTTATTAGCACAAATCTAGTCAAATACCATATTTGGCATATAACTAGAGGAATCAATTGATAATACAAATGATGCTAATTTAATGATCTTTATCGAAAACTTGTATATAATTTGCAATTTCTCCAGTGCAACTAAAAGAAAAGATATATTTGAAAAGGTGAATAAACTTTTTTTAAATAGAAAATGAATTTTAATTGCAAAAGTGTATTGGAGTTTGCACTGATGGAGCTGCAGCCATGATGATGGGATTTCGAAATTCATAGAATTTAAAAAGGTTTGTCCGAATGCAAGACATGCTCACTGCATTATTCACAGAGGAAACCCAGTATTTTGACATATGGAAAAAATCTCTTAGTAAAGTGCTATCAGAAATTTCCATAATAGTTAATTACATAATAATTAATTAGTAGCACTAATATAAAATTCTTTCAAATGATATGCCAAGAGATGGACTCCAAATACGAATCTTTTTTACATCACACAAAAGTAAGATGGCTATCCTGTGGTAGTTCTAAAAAGTTTTGACACTAAAAAATGAACTACGAATTTTTCTTCTCGATAAAAAAATCCACATTAGCATCTTGTTTTGCTGATCAAAATTGAATAAGTTTGCATTCTTATCAGATTGATTCTTTTAAAAAAAGTTAATGAATTCAATCTTTCCCTGCAAGGAAAAAATAGCAATATATTAATCCTAAACAGAAAACGGCAAGCATTTCAAAACAAAATTTGTATATGGTTAAAAAGTTTTAGGCAAAATAATACGTTTGTTTCTCTTCATGAATTTCTTGAAGACAATAACATTTTATTACCAATAGGTAGCAAAAAAATAATCACGTCACAAATTCGATTTTTTTAAAAAAATGTTTTCACTAATTTAAATAAAGAATACAACTAAATAAGTATGATATTTGCTCAATCCTTACAATTTAGCAACCATGATCATTCCAAGAAGAACTAATTGATTTGAGAATAGATCGGGATTTGACAGAATTTTGGATCCAGCAACAAAGAGAATATCCCTCATTGGTAACCAGTGTTAAATATTCTGGTTCTGTTGACATTCACATATCTTTGCAAAATTGCACTTTCAATCACTACTATTAATTAAAAATAAGTCCAGATCTTATTTATCAACAGAAACATTGGGAAAAAAAATCTTAGTTTTTGTGTCAAATATTTCACCCGATAATTATTTTTTGGTTTAGTAATATTCAAACACATTCATTGTAATAATTGATTAAAATCTCTCGGTGTGTAATTCAAATTTTGTTCTAATTATTATTAATAATTTTTGTGTTTCATATTTCATGATTTTTGTAATATATGTGTTTTAAAATATTTTCGATGCTAATGAAAATATAAATAAGAAAATTATTTAAATAAACTAAATATAAATACAATAAAATTGTACAACGGTATATACCTCTATTAAGAAATTTTTATTTTGGGGCCATTAATGTTTCTAGATATTTTAAGAGACTTTTATATCAAGTTTGAAAAGCAATGGCCTAGGTGACCTCAATTTCTATCCTGAAGTCATCATAATTTACTCACACATTGTTTAATTATAAACAATGATTTTCTGGTTCAATAACTTCAAATTTATTTTTTTACTTGGGCATCATAATATGGGTGTTAAACTAATTTAATAAAAAGAATAGTTTTTTTGTAAATTATTTTTCCACAATAAAAAAAGTTATTAATTTTTGATAATAATAGTAAATTTAATCTTTGTTCCCCTTAAAGGCTTTTTCTATCGATACTATTAATTCACCATTCTTCTTAATCTTCTCCAGAAGTGAATGAAATCTTTTTGAATTTCTTTAAATCTTCTATCTTCTAAAATCAATTCCTTTATTTGAATTTATATGTCATTTTTTTGAAATCTTATTTTAATCTAAGAAATTCAAAGAAAAAAAATAAAGATAAATTATTTTTTGAAAAAATAGAAAATCTTTTGTCAGTCGAAGATCTAATTTTTTCAATTGCTAAGTAAATTTCACTATTAGTTATTACTTGTAATAACTTTTGACAAAAATATTAAGTTTGAATTAGTAGAACAATCATTGAAATGATAAATAAATTCTCATAAGTGATTTGTTACTAATGAATTTGATTAATGTAAGAATGTTATATTCTTTATGTCACAAGAACATTTTATGGTGCTAAATTTCTTTCCAGCATGTAAGAAATTCAATTCCAACACGTATGTTCATCTTGAACTAATCTAATTTAAACTTCTGAAGGAGAACGGTTGAAATGTTTTACAATATTTCTACTGATTGTAATATTTTTCATATTCACTTCAGCAGATATGGATTCATTTAATGAAAGTTGTAATAAATGTATAAGACACAATAGTGATTCTAAATCATAATTAATTCCTATTAATATATTTATTCTAAAACTCTTCCGAATTTGTCAGATTATAATCTTCCAAGAGCATTATTTGACTATTTATGCAAACTTCTTTCACTTGAAAATAATCTGCAATTACAAATAGCTAAATAAATAATGGCAGTCAATAATCCAATCATCAAATTTAATCTACTATTTCCTAGGATATAAGTAAATAGACTGACAGATCTTCACTTTATTTCATAAATAGAGTAAATAGATGACTATCCAGTTATGATCATCAAAATTATTTTTTAGCAAACTTAATTCACGATTATAGTTTTGAATGATAATGAGAATCCAAATAATTTCTAGTATGAAAGCATTTTTAATTTGCTGCAGCTTTTCCAATATAAAGGATTAAATATTACAAAAAAAATCAAATCATGTCACATGACCTAATTTAACAAGCTTGCATTACAAATGTTATAGAGCTCGCAAATAAACTCCTTAACAAGCTTTGCAGAATAACTCCAACCCCAGACTGGTTTCTGCTACTGGCTTCCTCAGCAACGTGCTTAAATATGTATAAAATATAAACATATATTGTAGAAAAAAATTCATCATAGGAGTGTAACTACCCCAATTGACTTAGCATATAAAAAAAGCGATTTTATTGTATAGTAATAAGATGTAGACACTTTAGTTCCATAACATGAAGATACTGTAAAAATTTCATTTAAAAATGTTTTCTCAATATTTTAAAAATATGATCACAAGATCATAAGATCATTTGTTGCATTCGTCCACTTGCATGGTGTGATAATAATGAAACTACATTGTAAAGATGCATCTTCAATAAATTTGATATATATGAATCAAAAGTCACATAACTCAACAATAATTTTATGGCAAACTTGAACATTTATTGGAGGCAAACATTTATTATATTATAAATATTAGCTTAATAACCGTCTAAAAAGGTGCAATATATGGCAGAAGATACTTTTCCTTCAGATCAGTTTAAATGGCCGAAACATCGCTCGATGTCAAATAAAGGACCAGCAAGAGATATAAGATAGTTTATTTATGTTTAAGATTGGCTTGTATAGTCGTCCTAAAAAGTCATCTTTTAATTTTGGTTTATCATTTTTCTCTTACTTACATATATTCTAATTATGGAATCCATCCAAGCTTAGCTGATGGCTGCTATCAATGACATAAATTGCCAACAAACTTTACACAAATAAAAAAAAAAAACAGTTAAATTTAAATCCATCTGATTGGTCTGCTTCAACTCAAGTTTGATTCTCACTCTTTGCAATTTTATTTTTTAAAAAAAAAACCAAAGACATTAGAATGTATATTCAGATTTACATGATTATACAAGCACGAGTTTGGATTAAAAACATTATTGTGTTTTCGTATCGGGCTCATAGCTTTCCAATTAACTAAGTAGGTAAACGATGGCTACTGGGAAGTTGCATTAGATCCTAAGGACTAGGTGCAGCATTCTCAGAGCCAAGACTCCTTATTGATGAAAGCTATAAGCTGGAAAGTAGTTTAAGGATATTGAATGAGTACACTAGATAGGGATTTTATTCAAATCTTTTTGCATCCATTAATTATTAAGGCTTGCACTGAGTGACACTATTGTATGAAGGGTTTGTTACTACTTTATTTTTATTTGGATTGGACAAAAAATAATCTTTAGCTTGTTCTATTCTATTCTACAATTTTATATGTTCCATTTTTTTTTACAATTCTTAATTTTTAACAATTTACTATATCTTTGCAACAATACCTTTATCCAGTCAAGGATGTGTCAAAATATTGGTAATTATATATTTTAATAGTATTACTGTTTATAAAACTTTTCATGATTATATATATATATATTTGCACAAACACATATTTTTAAATATACATGCAAATGTTTTTACCTTAATTGCTTTCTTCATATATCTGCAATTATCTTTTTCAATATCATGATGAGACCGAATTGGAGTTTTTAATTCGTCACCCACAACCATACCAGGACCTTGAGTGCAAGCACCACCAATAAATAACATAATCCGAGCGCCAGTGTTTGGGTAAGCACTCTGTAATAAATGTAACGTTAATTTCAATATGCCAATTTTGAAAATACATTTTAAAAAATAATGCGACTGCATGTAAATTTTTCTAAAATTAAAACATATTTAAAAAATAATGTATGTTATTGATCAATTAAAAATTGATTATAATCATTGCTGTTTCATTAAAAAAAGTTTTACTAAAATTGCATTTAAAATAATGTTTTACAAGCATATTATGTTAATACCACATACGTTAGTAAGTACAATAGAAAATTTTACAATAAAAAAAAAGATAACTAATAAAAATCAATCAATACTTTTATTAAGACAAAAGAAAAATATATTTCTTTGATATATAATTTTCAACTCTCGCAGAACTTACCCTAATAATAAATTCATAAACAGAGGCAGCTTCATACGTCAATTATTCAACCCTATATATTTTATCGAGGTTCAAAACAAAACTTCCTATTAACAGAAAGTCTTTTGAATCTCCTTTTATACCCTAAAACAACTGAGTAGGGTAAATATTTATTGTCCACTTCTCACATTTTTGTTATTACAGCTAATGTATTTAAGATTTTTTAAAAAAACATTAATTTTCTTTCTCAAATGACTGACAGTTCTTAAGTAGATGTCAATTGGATTCATGAGAAGAAAGAAAAAATAGATATATGTGTGTGTATAAATGCAGATTCTCTTTTATATTTAAAATCACGACAGAAAAACTAATGTATGTACGAAAAGCCGAAAAACTAAGAACTCTTATCCCCAGATGTCTGTAAAGTCATCAACTCGGATAACATTTGCGGACTGATTACAGATGTAGGGCGAAACTTGGTAATGATCGTTTATTTAGCTAAATGAATCAAAAGAATTGTCTAATATTAAACAAAACATTGTCAGACAATATCAAGTTAGAAGAAAAAACCTATATAAAACATGGATATGTATTTTATTATAAAGTGCAAATATTAACAAGACAGTGGAGTAGGATTCATTAAAAATAAAACGATTAAAAAAAAAAAAATGCTGCAAATTTATAGTATATCTGATAGAGTAGCAAGATTACTTATTCAATTAATTCAGACTTAGTCCCGACAATCTTATTTTGATGAAGTAAACGATTTTTATAGTTTTGGAGAATGTTTTTCATTGGCTTAATTAAACAAGATTTTAAAAATTTTTATGTTAGAATTGGAAAATGGTTGAAAGATCAAAGTGCTGCAAGACAATTTGTTAGGAATTAAAAATAAAAAAAGGATATAGATTTGTAGAATTTGCAGGAAAAGGACTATTTCTTTAAGAAAAGTGCTAACTGAAAATAGCCATGGATTCATTTAAATCAAATATGATATACTGACTAACTAAAAATACGTATTCCAAAAATATAATGTATAGATTCAACTCAGAAAGTGATAATCAATTAGTCAGATACAATATCTACATTAATGCAAAACTAGAGAGTTATTATGAAAGGTAATAACATCTAACATTATTATTTTTCAGAAATGCTCCAATAAATTTAAACTAACCACTTTTGTAGATTTGGCTATATGGATAGTGAGAAATAAGAGAGTCTTTGACAATGGATTGAATAATAGTCCAGAAGAGTTTTTTCTCAAGTTACTTGGTGAGGCCAAAGAATACGATTGGAAAGTATGCCAGCACTGGTTAGCCAATCAGACATGGGACCAACTGGAGATCTGAAGATCAAAACACTTAAGTACTTATAGTACTGTCATGGCAAAATTAAAAAACTGGACATAATGACTCCTATGGAGAGTCTAAAAGTTGTCACATTAATATAATCCAGCCCTTTCCATTTAATTGTTATTTATTGTTAAAACTCTGAAGTTGGTGGTCAACAAATTGACCCAAATAATTCCTAAGTAGCTTATATTTATGTATATTTTTTTATTTTTTACCATTAGTTTTCTTATTTATTGTTTTCATTGTAGAACCACTGTACATTGTAAGCATGTAACCTATAATAAAAAGAGGTTAAATGATATCCGTATGTATCTTCTTAGTGTGAATAAAGTTATTTGAAACTAAAACTTTGCAAATTGTTTTAAAATTTTAAAAATAGCTTCAAATAAGAGCAACAAAAATAAAACTGATATTTCTAATAAAAACTGCTTCTACAAATACATGAAATAAAAACTCAGCGATTCATTAGCAAATTTTTAATTTAGACATGGTAAGATATAAAGAAAAGAAGAAAATATTTTTATATCATCCAGTTAAAACAGGAATGGGGAACCTTTTTTCTGCTAAGGGCCATTTAGATATTTATCATCTTATTCGCAGGCCATACAAAATTGACTTAAAAATTATTCTATTATATTTGATCAAAAATTTAGTTAGTTTATCTCTGATAAAATAAAGTAGAATTATTATAAAGATTGGAGAGAGAGAAAAAGATGTTTGAGAAAATAAATATTTATTTTACTTAACTCTTAATTCAATATTTACACTGTTCTATGTATGTGTTTAAATAGAAGTTTTATGCACGTCCATTTTATATACGTATGTGAAAATGTCTGGGAGTCAGACTGAGAGCTTTCCAGGACCGGAATTGGTTTATGGGCTAGAAGTTCTCACGCCTGATTTAGAAAAATTGATTATTTGAAATTTTGTAAAATAATATGGGAAAGAATTAATTATGACATAAGAATATAATTATGTAATAACAAAGAAAAATAGGGGGGGGGGGGACCCAGAAGTTTCAAATCAATATCTTGGTGTTAGAAGAGAAGTTATTTCCTCATAAGAAGATGGTACTATTACTTAAAAAAAGGAGATGACATCATGAAGTATACAAGAATTTTACTAAGAACTTTATTAATAGCAAGAAAACAAATATAGCATGACATCTTTCAAAATTCCAAGTATTTAAAATCAAAAATTGAGGCATAACATTGAATCTATGAAGAGTGGAAAAGCTCAAAAAAAAATGACTAAATTGTAAACTATAAATACCTAAATGTTTAAGTAATTAAATATAAATAAATTTAGAAATATCACTCCAATCATTGGGCATAATATATTTTTTTTACTATAGTTGCCATTCTACATAAAAAAAAATTGACCAATCAATTTATTTATACCTAGTTCAAGATGCTTTAACTTAGTATAAAGTTTTAAATATTAATTATAGTATTAATTATCATCCATGTTCTTTACTACTTTTTACAATGCTTTTTTACAACCCACTATTCATATCATACCATTTACACCTTTCTTAAACACTTTATCTATTGACAGTTTCGATTGCCCCAGCAATCTTCTTCAGAACGATAACAAACACAATACAAATACATGAATACAAATATACAAGAATATATAATTTTATATTATATTCTATCTTATAGTCATCATTTACATACCCATCAGGGACGAAGCGTCCATGCATTAAACAGAATGAGCGCTTCCGTAGAAAAATTCAATTACACTTTCAAAAGTTTTAATTAAAATTCAATTTAAAAAATTCACTAAAATATGTACATATTCAACCTCACAAAATCGATCCAACAAGTTGCACATACAATAGTGTAGTAAGAACAATAAGTACATTAGTGTATATAAACTATTTTGCAAAAAAAATCTCTATTTTGCTAAACTTTTATAAAAAAAATAAAAAAGAAAGAACTATTCAAACTTTTTTTTCTTATTGAATGGAATGAGGTTCACCAATGCATTATTAGTTGATTACCACAACAAAAAAAGAGAAAAAAAAAACAAATTATTCAAACTTTTTTTTTTATTGAATGGAATGAGTTTGACCAATGCATTATTAGTTGATTATAAGAAGTTCCCACAATGCTAATATCTTGTTTACAACTTAAAATATATTTAGACAAACATTTATTGTCTTTTAATAAAATTTTGATTTTGTCATCCCGCCATATTAAACACAGGTATGGCATGATATAATTTTTAGAGATTATTTTAAAATAATTTAAAAAATGGCAAACGACCAAATAACAAGACGCTATATATATATGTATAATGGTGGTACTTGAAATATCTAAGTAAAATAAAATATAAAATTGATTTATAATTTGACCTAAATTGCATTTTAAATTATACATAATCTTTTCAATATGTGAAAATTGTTATGGCAAGTGAAATGAAAACATTATTTAAAAAAAAGATGTATTGTGCTTCCATTCTGAAAAAAGTCATGCTTCATCACTGATACCCACATATATCTTTATATACCTCTGGGTATACAAATAATGATTATAAGATAGAATATATGTATATATATAAAATTATATATTCATATATATTTCATTCATGTATTTATATTGTGTTTGTTATAGTTCTGAAGAAGATTGCTGGGGACATCGAAACTGTCAATAGGAGTTGTAAAGAAGCATTGTAAAAAGTAATAAAGAACATAGATGATATTAATATTATATGGACTTGCCAATGCAATAAGAAAGATAAAGTTTTAAATATTAATTATAATAAATAATCGAAAAATGCAGTATTGATACTAATATTTAAGAAAAAAGAAAAGGAAAATATTAAAAATTATAGGACTATCAATTTTTTATTTTATGCAAGAATTTTGTTAAGATCGTTATAATTGGTCTACAGAAAACTTTGGACTCAAATCAACTAAAAGAATAAGCTTGATTTAAAAGTGGTTATAACACAAGAGATCTAGTATAAAAATTAAGAAAAGTTACAAGAAAGACTATTGAGTGTTATTATGATCTGGATTTGAAAATTATAAAAACCCAAATCATGGCAGCAACAGTGATTAAGGTTTTGAGTCGATCATGATAGAGATCCAGAAATATTGTGAAATTCTAAAAAATAGGTATCAAAATATAACAAACAATGATCAGATTTCACGATGACATTAAGAAGATTAACACAGATTTAAGTGTATAACAGGGTAATTCCATTTCTCCAAAACATTTTGCAGCAGTTTTATGGAAAATATTTTGAGGATTTAAAAGAGAATCGAGATTATTTAATTCAACTTGCAGACGATATAGTCGTTTTTACAAATAAAGCTTCACAGCTTCAATGTACAAAGGTTGTTAGATGAAAACAACAAAATAGAATAAAAATAAATATTCGAAAGACTAAAATAATTTTCAATGACTTTTCAAAAAAGAGAAAATAAAGATTAAAAGAAATGAATTAGAAAATGTTAAAAACCACTATAAATATCTTGATCCGATTATTACTATAGAAGAAACTTTATAAATGAACCTGATCGTAGAATTAAACTAAAGTAGAACTGAATATTAAAAGAAAATATGCCTATGAAAATGAATAGATTTTTAATAAGTGTGTTTTACCAGTACTTACTTATGGATCTGAGAAAGGGATACACTTAATACAAGAGCAATAAACATTTCAGACCCTGCACTTAAGTACGGAGAGATGTATACTGGGAATAACAAGGGTTAATTGAAAATGAAATACATGGGTGAGAAAGCAAATAGAACTTCTGTCCCATTAAAAGAATTAAGAGATGGAAATAAAATTGAATTGCATATGTTGGTGAATGAGATGATAATAATGGACAAATAAACTTTTAAATTGAAACCAAAGATATTGTCAAAGACCTAAAAAAAAGTATGTACGAAGTAGATGGATGAAAAAAAGATATTTTCTGTACTGATAATAAAAACTGGATTAAAACTGAAGATTATTATCCAACAGTGGATTGATAATAATTGCATTTTGTATTGTAATAAAATAAAAATTATATAAATAACAATATTAAATTAATTTTAATTTCACTGCTATATTCATAACTTTTTGAAATAAGACTTAAATAAAAAAATATATTAATGAAATTGCTTAATGCAATTTGAATTAGATAAAATCTCATTTTAATTAAACATGTGCAAATTTCTTTGAAATAAAAAATAGCACAAGATCATATTATTTTTAAATGTCTCTAAGATTTATAAGTATTTCATTGAAATTATTTTATAATCACAAAATTAAAAATTTGTTTAAATAAATAAATTTATAAGATCAGAAATCTCAATAACAAAAACTGAATACATATTTACCTCCAGCAATCCAACAGCAATAGACAAAGCAACACCTGTAGACCTCAGAGGCCTTTTACCTTGAGTAACAGGCCAGGGATCACTCTGCAATTCCCCCAATAAATCAGTTAAATTCATATCACATTTATGTACAGGTTGGAGAAATCTACAATAAAATTACAATTTTTGGTTATAAAAATCAGTATATAAGCATGTTTTTCTTATATTTACTTACATATACAGTCTACTTACTGAAATAAGCTAAATATTTAATTCTATAATCATGATAATCGGTAATTTAATAGCTTAATAGGAAACAAAATATAACACTTCACAATTATTTCTTGCAAGTTATTAATTACATAAAATATAACTAAATAGCATAAAAGCACTTTGCATTACTTTACATTTTTATAAAATATGATTTATAAATATATATTTTTAAAAAAATTGAAATAAATAACAACTAAAAATTCTTATTAAGTATATATACTAAACAATTGAAGTTGTAAATATGAAATAAATTGAAGCAGTGTTAAAATTTCAATTTACCATTTAGAGTATTTCTGTTTCATCTTAAAGTTTATTACATGATGAGAAAATCAGTCGACTTTTGCAGGACGTTTCAGGAATCAATTTTCCATATCAAGTGCCCTTTGAAATATGTCATGCGAAGATTGGTCAATTTTCATATCATGTAACAACATGCACAATAAATATATAGGAAATGGCACATCGACTTTTTAATACTCTCTTGATTTATTTCATATTTTCAATGCTGATTAATTCTATTATATATTTAGATATTTATTTGGAAAAGGATCCTTGTTACAAAAATGAGTATTATATAACATTGTAAAGTGCCTTTATTATATAATAAAACTACTTTATATGTTCAACCTTTAACATCAAATAGATCATATTAATTGCAATAAATAAGAATGACATTGGCAACGTAAGATTGGCAGTGACTTCAAAAATATCTTCATAAATATGGTTGATGGCCAAAACATGTGTAGAAATTAATCTTTTTGCACATCATATAGCAATGTTGAGTTTCAATATCCAATGAATTATATACATATCATTATTTTTCAACCATTATCAGAAACTAGTCTGGGGATATTGGATGAGTAGGCACTAGATTGGGATTTTATGCACAAGCCTTCTGACATCCATTGATTACTCTGGTTGGCACAGGGTGGCACTACTGTATGGAGAGTTTTGCCTTATTTAGTTGGTTTTTCTGATAGTTAATTTTTTGCACATCATTTTACTATCCAAGTATTTACCAAACTTGGATTCAATTTAGTACTTCTGTTGACCTTTTGCAATTTTACTAACAATTTACTTATAATTATCTCAATTTACTTATTCCTTCTTTACTAAGTCCATTCCTTTCGTACATGGTGTAGTATCATTAGTAAGTATGGCAGAGTATCTTTACTAAAAATATTCATTTTTAAGCTAATGGACATCTTAAAATATTCACTTAATTCTATCAGAAATATTCCATCAGGTTTACTCTTCCAATAGGTTTCCATTTGTATTATGAATGTTTCTAAAATTAAAAAATATTTTTTTGACCACGATGGTTCATTATGATAAAAAGACCAATAACTTTTAATTCAGTACACAAAAAACTATATTAACTTCTTTAACATTAGATAATTTGATAAAAAAAAAAAAATATTGACCCAGCAAACATTAATCACACAAAATATTGCCTTATTATGTAATAATAATAAATATTAAACAAATGCAAAATTCTATTAAAAAGGAAATGTGAATTTATAGCCCTAAACCTATGTAAAATATTAATTTGCATTATATTTTATATTCAAAGAGAAAATTTAGTATGTAATTGTAATGTAAGTTGATCAATAAAATTATATAATTTATATACGTATATAAATTTTGTGTAACATTTTTTAATTTACCTATTTGCAGGTGGCAATGCTTGTGTCCCTGGTCCACGAAGATCCTTTTGAGCCTGAGGATGCATTTTTCTAATGCCTAACATATCCTTAAAAAAAAAACCCCACATTTTATTCACATTTTTGAAGGTGATCTAACTCATTATCAATCTAAATTTTTGAATTTTTTTTGTTTAACTGTATACCTGAAAATGTCTAATTATTTGAAAAATGTCAATTTTATAAAACATAAGTATCAATTATCAATATAATCAAAAAATATTCATCAAAGACAAATATTCAAGACAATGAATATCCCTACTATCTACTAGAACTCATACAAAATTGATCTATATGACTCGATTCGCAATTTTCCCAGAATACCATAACAATAAATGACATTAGTGATTTGGCATTGTTATTCTCTCAATCATAAATAAGATGGTGGAATATACCGAAGCTAGCTATAGCAAAGAATTTTAATCTTTAATTTTATACAGGCATTTTTTAAAAATTTTGTAGTTTTTATTCTAGTGAATATTGTTATAAATATCTACAGGAGGAAATATAATGTGATTAAGTGGTTTATTGAAACAAAATTCAATAGGCAGGTTCAATAAAACAATATTTCATTTGTTGATATTGACTGTCTTGAAGCAAAGAATTACAATTGCTTTCAAAATTATTGACATGAATGTTGCATCAATATACGACAAGGACTAATATATATATACTTGTATTTGAATATTTGCTGTTAGTTTTATAATCAATGTCACTTTTGTTAAGAGATTAGAACACACCAGACGTAAAGCCAGTAAATAAGCCCAAAGAAAAGGAAAAATGACAATTCCTGTAACTGGTAAAAAAATATAGTAAATCTCTTTTATCAGCCCAGATTACTTCCTCAGTAACATTTTTATCTTCTGCAAGATATAATTATTATGCCAGGAATGCATATTTATATGCAAAAAAAAGGGTGCTGGATGATCCTAAAACTTTTTGACACAACCAAGTGAATGAAATTTTGATTCCAAAAGAGTACAAACAAAAATGTGAATAATGAAGTAAATTAAGACTTCTGTAAAAACAGCTTTGAAAAAAAGAGCGGCAAAGGTGATGATAATCTTGACGATAAAAACTAAAAAGAAAGTTTTGATTACGAAAATTCATCCACATTGATCTAAACAAAAGCTCAGCAAATAAACTTAAAAAAGATAGCAATGATATTGCTTCAAAATTGTAACGCAAGGAAAAAGTGTACTCCAGTCTGTCCCTGATTTAGTTATAGTGAGCTCTTGGGACTTATGCAGTTTTTTAATCCAATGTTCTGTTTGCTAAAAACATAATTGAACACAAATTTCAGTTATTTGGGAGTATGCTGAGATTATTCAAAGAATAACTGAAAAACTTGGTGAAAGAAATAACTATCTATTAATTTGACTGGCCCACAATAAAACAAATTCAGAAGTTATTTTTGTGAATTTATATAATCGAATTTATGGCCCAACCCTTAATACTGCTCTCAAATATAAATTTTGATAATAAAGACAAAAAAAAATCAAATTAAATTAGAAACGATTTGTAAAAAGCTAAAAGTAAATCCTAACAAATAAAATATATATTCTGCATGAATTTGAACAATTCTAAATTTTCATTTAATTTATGTATATGTTGTAAATCCACTAATAATTGTATATAAATTAATTTTCACTGTTGATATATATCATTTATCTGAAAAGCACAGATCAGAAATATCTATAAAAGCCAACTATTCTTCTAAGGTTTGATACAATCTATAAATAAATGATATAATTACTTTTAATCAAGCCTTTGTGTTACATCTTAGGAAAAATAATCATTTTTATCTTTAAAAACTGAGAGAGAGAGTGTGTAATATTTTACTATTATATTCTCCTTCAAGTCATTTGGATATTTGGGAAGAGAATAATTCCATTCCATGTATTCACTTCTAATGAGGGTTTCGACCAAGATTCATATTTTCCTCTTCCATATCTCTCTACCTATCGCATCTGCCTCTGATGGATCATTCCTACCCATTCTAGGGTCTTCTTTATTTCTCTGACATTTTTCTTTTTTTTTCTCCTCTCCAATTTCAATAGTCATAATATTCTGTCATTCATTTGTCTAACATGATCATACTGTCTTAATGTCTACATGGTTTCCCTTCCAATCCTTTTCTCAAGTCATTTGATTTATTCCTTTCTTCAGTATTAATCTTCTCATTGATGTCCAATGATCTATTTCTGCTTACAGAAAGCTCCGTTTTCTTTCCTTTACTGTCCACATCTCTGCCTCATACAATAAAAAAATTATGTATCGGGTTATCACAAATGATTTTTCATCAATATATTACTATGCCATGAAACTTAAGTTGAACATTCCTTTTCAATTGTCCATAAATATTGGGAACTATTTATTTTAATAATTTTTTTCATCAATGATCATTTTCTCCTATTATCAAATACCTTGCCTTCCCAAAATTATTATTTAATGCCTGCTAAACATATTTCTTCATAAATTTTTTCATAAAGTATACAATATTCTCCATATTCTGTGCTACTGCAATCATCTGGATATCTGCAAATAATAAATTGTGTATCTATTATTGTATAATCCTTCATCATTTTTTCACATTTTTTTGCCCATTCCTTCAAAGCCATATTACTTTAGATTTTGAACAGAATTGCTAATATAATACTATATCTTGCATAAATTCTTCTGACAATTTCTAAAATTATCTTCACTAGAAAGATTAGTTTATAAATTCCCCTAATTATACTGACTACCAAATCGTTGAACATTTTTATATCATTCCACAGCAATTTCCAAGTGATATTATTATAAGCATTCTCAAAGTATGTAAAGATCATGTGTATCTCTTTGACAGCTTCAGTCTAATTCATTAACTATGTAATTATAAGAAATTTTAAGACAGACTTTCAAGCTTCCTTCAGTTATCCATACCGTCTTATATAATAACTGATATACATGACCTCACACACGTGAAAAAGATAAATGATCTCCAATATACTATGTATTTCTTGGTGAACCAGCGTTCATCTTTAAGCAATTCAATAATAAACTTTTTCTCATGATGAATCAATACTTTATTTTTAGTCATTCTTTTTCAGTTTTTTCCTTTCAAAGTCAAAAACATGTAGCTTTAAAATCTGCTCTTCTAAAAATCCTCACATCATCAATCCCAAATGAATTTCTCTATCCTATTCTGACATAATCAATTGCAGATCTCATTGTTTTGACAATGTAGTTTATGTATAGTTTTATACTGGGGAAAGTATATTATTTTAAGGTTTAATTGAACACATAGTTATATCAACCAATTCCCATTGTCATTTCTCTAAATTTTCCCATCACATTTTCATATTTCTTCTGACCAGACAACCCTGTCACCCATAATTACAATTGGTTTTTCTTTTAACATTTTGCCCAAAATTGATTTTTTCTCTCTTTCCTAAAATTATTTGTAGATACATATGTACTTATATATACTCTCTTGAAAACAAAATCAAAATCAGTTCCTTCATTAGCAATAACCCATTCTATGTTGTATAATTTGTTTCTTAATAACAGATTTCCACTCAAACACATTTCTCTGTCCATTCCATAGATGAACTATAGTCACTGCACCTCTTGTTTTTCTTTAACTTTGTAATATGGCAATATCTATATTATATCATTGCAATTATTTTGATAATCAATTTGATTTGAAAGATCCTGTATATTCATACTCCATTTTCCTTAATCATTAATTTAAATTCAATCCTTTAGCCTTTTTTATCATATTCTTTGTACCCTAGCCTGGAAAATGGCTCAGCATAGCAGTAATCCATTTAGGGTCACCCTCTTTTGATCTGTCTGTTTTAGGTAATCTTTCTAGAGCTTTTCGTTCCTACTAGCATAGTTCCCAGGTTCATTGTAGTAACATGCAATCCTCTTCAACCAACAAGTATGATAGAAATTTACATATGACAATGAATCCAAGAGATATGCAGGCAGAATAAGGTTTAGGGTCTTCCAATTAAGGTGTTATTACATTGAGCCAACTCAGTTCCTAAGCTAATGTAAAAACAACATTGTAACAAAAGTTGGTACTTTAGGATTAGCACTGCCATGACCTAATCAGCAGGTGAAAACTATTATAACTTTTCTATTTTGTAAAATAATGACTGCATGGGATCTGCACAGAATTTTTGGATATATGTAATTGCTAAATTTTTTTACATCAAAATGGCGACCTAAAATTTTATATAAAAAAACCTAACACATATTAAGTTATAATAGTAGGCACATTTATTAGGTTAAAAACCTGACTATCATTGTGGCAGATATACATTTTTTATGATCTCCAATATAGCAACAAAAGCATACTTTTGTTTGTGTAATTGGGCTAAATACAAATCGAGATTCTGATGCACGGTTCCTCATTTTTATTCTGCCATTTGGCCAAACCCCAAAGTCTTCCTACATTCTGTGTGTGAATACAGTTTCTGGGTCAACAAAGTTATAGGTATGATTCACACAAAAATGTTTGTATCCGGCAGCTCACAGTTCACTTGCTTTGTATGATTTCCAGCAGTCTGAGTAAACTGTGAAGTCCTTTTCAATGTTATCTTTCCTGGCTTGCATCAGTTGGTGCTGTCCTGTTAGGAATCCCCACAATGAAGCATTTGTCTGTCTCCTAGAAAAAAACTCTGAATATTCACTGCCCTGAAAATATTCATCCGGCCTGGTTCTTGTGTTTAGTTGTTCAAATCGATGATGGTCTTTGGTGATATTTCCAGTTGGTCTTCACGTTGTTTGATGGATCTATTGTCACGACAGCTGTAGATATATATCAGCACAGTCATGAAGCTGATTCTGCAGCCTTGGAACTATCTTCCATTATGAATGACAACCTTTTTGCGGTAATTTGTAATGCTACGATGCCATTGTTTATCCAAACTATGTATGTAAAGACTCATATCGTGACTATTGTCGCAGACTTTTTCTGACGGCAGGATACCATATGTTTGAAAAAAATGAAATGCATCCACTTCAGTAGCAGGCAGCTCCCAAATTTTAAGATTCATTTTTTGGCAGTATAAGTTAAGTTGACGGCAGAGAAAAAAATCATAGGTCAGCACTTAAACAGGTGGTGGCATGTATATATGTGTACCGGTCGGTTTCGTCTGTTCATATAACAAGATCTAGCATCTAGGCAAAAGTACCTCGAATCCAATCCTGTGCAAGATACATAAGTCAGGAACATTCATGAACTCTGCCCTATTTGCCTATTTTCCAGATCTACCCACTTATGAGCAACAATTCCAATGATACTGATCTAATTTATTCCTACCCCGCCGGCATCACAAAGTCGTGACACAAAAAGACTCTTATTCGAACTTGGTTCATGTCTAGGATATTATAATTAGCGATTTTCAATCATCTAGTAAGTGAAACCTTGTTATATTACATCAAAATTATTTCTATTCAATGAATGAAACAATGACTTAGATATTTAGAAAGATATAAAATTTATTAAATCAACTTGGAGTATATATGATTGCACACGTTATTGGTGTTACAATGTCAATAAAATGGGTGTTTATCTCCCTTGGACAACATTAACCTCCCTTACAATACTATACAATGAACATATTTAATCATCAATAACAAATCATTCATGGCTTTATTCTAGTGCGGCTATTTATATGTCAATAATTTATCGATTGACTGGGATACATAAGATTTTTAATAATAGCGCTAGACTACGGTACCCGAAGTTATTTGAATCCACCAGTAATAAGAACAACAGCATTCATACCAATACGTAAGTTTATTCAGTTGGATGATAAGGGTAATTTTATTTAATTAATATTTGCATTTTGCTATATAAGAACGTGTGTGGGAAGCTAATTTGGGAAATAATAATAATGGCAGAAGTGTCGTATCTGAAAGTGCGAATGAAATATATATAAAAAAAATGGTAATCCATTTAGTATAATCATAACAGTACGGTTTAGGAGAATTAATAGGCTTTTAACAAAAACGAAATATGGAAGAGCGGTACGTGTATGAGGGCAATGGAACGATCTATTCTAAGATCTAAGAAGATGCTTCAATTCACCGTTAATGAAATGCGACTCTCTGCAAACGTCGGCAGGGTCGGGTCATAAACAACTAAGAAGGCGCTTTATTGAATTGCCATAGGCTGGACTTTTGCCAGAGCGAACCCTATGCAACAATATCTCGCGCTGAAGAAATCCAAAGAGGTTTGCCAAACCTTGTCCTTGGTATTAGAAGTAAAAATGAACGAAGCACAAAGATATATATATCACGAAAGGCCGGTATACACGTAACGCTTGCATTAATATAAATATATAGATATTTAGCTAAGGAATAAATAATTATCGCCTATCTTTATTAATAAAAACCCCTCGTACCGGTATGATTTGATTACTACGTGGATGTGGAAGAATTACAGTTAATGCTAATATAATATAGCTCATAGAACTAAACGATCCCCCCCCCCCTTATGTATTATTTTAAACTACACGTAAACTTTCCACAACGTATAAATATAAATCTTTGGTTTTGAATGCTTGAATAAATAAATACTTTTCATATTATTAAATATATATATAGTCGGTGGTGGCTATTGATTTCAATAAAGTAATATTAATTTTACTCATATAAATCTATTTGCAGATTTTAGAAGTTAGCGCTATTATTTAATTAACCAAATAAACACATTTCTAAGAAAATAGATTTTTACTTAGTTTTAGAAAATAACACTGTATAATAATTATCAAATTCTGATTTTATTTCCCCAGACTGGCAGGCACCCGCTATACTAAGAATAACAAATTTGTTTTTAAAACTACTAGGTTAATTACCCTCTGAAAAGTAAGGAGGGTTTTCTTTTATTAAAAGAGATAGCGTAAGCATTTGCGATTCTGGGGGAAAATTATCGACATATAATTTAGTATCTGAAAGTATAAAACATAATAATGAGAATAAAATATTGCCGCATAGACGTGACATTAAGAACTAATAATTATTCAGGAGAGGTTTAATGTAGGAGAGATTACAGCTAAGTTATATAGAGAGAAAACCAGGTACAATTAACAAAAAGGTAAGAACTTTACAAATTAATTCATAACTAATATTAAATTTTACAAATGAAAGATTTACAAAATGTTTAAAGAAATAGATAGGTGAAAGTTAAAATTATTCACGGTAACTTTAAGAGTCTAGCAGCATTTGAAATGATTACCTCTGTAAAACATGGCGGTTCTTTTGATGATTTCAATTCCCGCGGAGACTAGATCTAGTTTATCAAACATAGTTATTCAGGCAGGTAGTAATTTTATGATTTAACGAACAGGCATATCAGTATAGTCTATGAGTATCGGGATCCATGGGCACAGATTGCAGGGAAGGCCATCTCGAATGGCGAGAAAGGCGATTTAGATTTACTCAGTACACATTGAAATTAACGAACGCAAATTTTCTTGGTGACTGCTCTCCTTGACTGTCCTAGTTACTCTCTAAATTAATTCGTAATTAATTCCATGCCTCGGTATTTTTGGAATCCCTTTCTGATTGGTCATTGCAATCTAATTTCCAAAAGAATTCGTATACAAGCTTTTACCTATTGTGATGGAAGATGCCATTGTTAGATAAGTATTCAAACTTTAATTAATTTTGATAAAAGAAAATGTTTGTAACAAAAGTAAATCAATTAAGTTTAGTTTCTACTTTTGATTTTAGAGAAACTTTTAATTAAAGTTATGTTAGAATATTATACAAGATTACGCTTCTCACCTTTAATTAATTTTGACTAATTACAATCGCATCTTCCATATTGGATTTAAAAGAAAAGTGGAGTTTAATGGCAAAAATAATTTAAAAACACAATTTTATAAAATTACATATCACGAACTTTTCCACTAAATATTGGCTCAGTACTTTTGTCTCTACAATATCTATAGATATCTGAGCTGCAATTAACAAACAATTACTATAACTTTTATAAAATAAATAAATACAGAAATTATAATATATTTTGATATTATAAGTCCGTGATAATTAATCCCCCATCCCCTATTGCGTATACGAATTTTCAGATGCTACATTTATTAATTTTATTTTGCATGTTTAAATTCAGATATTTATGCCAATATCTTCGTTAATACATATGTTAGTTAATAATACTCAAACAAAAAGATACAAACAAATGTGTTAGTGAGTGGAATATGTATGCAAGAATAGAGTTTGAATTTAGGTTGGTAGCGGAAGATTGGAAGTGGGCTGTGAAGCGCAATCTGAATCTCAGATTCCGCTTCATTTTCCCGGACTTACAATTGATAAAAAAAAAATGTAAAAAAAAAAGATCTTACTTGCTGTTCCGGTGACAAAAGAACAACCTGGTTTGAAAGGAGTACGTAATTTGTTTATATAAAAAAAAATTATCAAACTAATGCTAGCCCCATTTTGTTCTTTGCTGCTATATGCTAAAAAAAAAATCTTGACCTATCTATCATTGAGTGCAAAACTATATTCATATTTTCCTTTTTTAAAAACGTGGTTCAAATTCCTTATCTATCCGTCTGTGATTTATTGTTCTGTCTTACTTTCCCCGATCAGGAGGTTCAAATGGCTTTTTATTGAGGGTTTGGTCACCCCGCCAGAAGTTAGGTTGATCATGAGAGGTTGCTTGGTTTCTAGCTGGCTCAACTTTCCGTATTCTCTCATGAGGTTCTTTGTTGATGGGCGTGTAGTCAATGGTGGTGAGGAATTGTGCCATTTCCTCAATTCTCCTTATTCGGCATCCTACCATCATTTGTTGTATGTAGGGTGGCATATTTTGTTGTATTGCACGGATAATCTGGGTCTCTGTAAATGGGAATGCCGTCAGAGACCGGAGACGTGCCACTTGCCTAAAAAAAAACTGTGTGTGTGTTTCCTTGTTGGCCGATCCATACATTTCTTTTAAAACCGAATGATAAATGCCGTCCTGGCGCTCCTCGCTCCAGAAGGTCCTTAACAGAGCTGCTGCATACTGTTCAAAATTCAGTGGCTTGTCTTCATGGCTTTCCCACCATGATTTTGCATATCCATTGAGATAGTGAATTGCCAAAGCTACTTGATCCGGTGCTGAGATCTGTTGGAATCGAAACAATTCTTGAAGACTTTCAATATGCGCTTTCGGATTTTCTCCAGCATCACCTTTGAATGATTTCACTTGGATGAACTTTGCCAGGTAGGCCTGTGCATTCGAGATCTGTCCTATGGGCATAACATCTGATGTCCTATCAACGTGGTGTTCCTGTACTGGTCCTGATGCGTCAGGTTTGAACTCTGAAATTTTCACTGCGCTGCTTTTCAGTTTATCAATTTCACCTCTCAGTTCCTTTAGCTGGTCTTGAAGCTCTGTCTGTGTTTCTTGCACATTTAAAATGATCCTCTCTTGTTCTTCATGACACTTCAGTTCATCACCCAAACGTTCATTTATTTGACTTATGGCTATGTGGTGGGCAGCTTCTTGCTGGTCTATCACACTTCGTGTCATCATTAATTCTCCAGTCATTTTGGATACTATAGTTTTAGTTTCTTCTTTATGCTCCTCCAAGAGTCCTTCCAATTCAGTATGAACCTTTTCATAGCCTTTCCTGCAGTCTGCTCGCACCTCATCTATTTGCTTTAATATACTACTGTTCATTTCATTACACAGTGATGACATCCACTCCTTCATCTCATTATGCTTGGCTTCGAATTTTTTTTCTATGTTAGTGAACATATCCATCAACAATGTTTGTAGGTTTATATCCTGTTTCTGTGTGGAGCTTTCTACAGATTCCATGGTTACAACTTCCTGATGTTCTTGCTCTGCATCAGTTTTCTCTTTATCACTATTCTCCATTCTGCTAAGCTTCAAATATAGATAGATATATGTGTATTTTATTTATATATATTTTATTTATTTAAGACACAAAAATGCTCACTTATGGTTTTCTGTTTGTTTTTATTTATTTATGGCCTGATACACCTCTCCCCCATTCTCAACAGTCTCCCCCTTGTTCTGCTCCCCCATACCTGTACCCAATCTATACCTGATTTATTATATTTAGTATTCTACCATGCCTGCCTTTTGCATTATTAACTTCTAGATCCAACATTTACAATATATATATATATATATGTTCAAATATCATATTGTTACCTAATCTACTCTTGTTCATTCTTCAGTGTTTTTGCTGGGTCTTTAAGTTTGGTTGTTCCTTTGCACCTGAAACATACTTAAAATTGTATTACTTCATATTAAAATTATCAACACTTGCATTACATAGTTGAGTACATTACATAGTTGAGTACATAGTTGAGTACAATAGTTGAGTACAAATAATGCTCTCTATATAACTTGTTAAATTTTGGAATCATTGTTTCTAATAATATTTTTTTTTATTCAATCTACCACCTGATGACAAAATTTATAATGGTATTACTACCGGGCGCCAGTCAAGAGGAGTAGATTGTTACAACACTTTTACTAGATGATTGTACATTTTTATAAACACATATTTTTATTTATGACAGCTGTACAGCAGTTCAGATGTATAATATCATAAAGTAATTAAAGATGTCATTACTATTTGAAGCACATATCTTTTTTTTTTTCTTTACATACTATGGGTGTGAAAGTATTTAAAAGCTGCCACTACTTTTCTTTCACCACCCCAAGAAAGTGTACATATATATTTAAAACATTATTTATGGAAGAAGAACAAAATATCACATACTATGGGTGTGAAAGTATTTAAAAGCTGCCACTACTTTTCTTTCACCACCCCAAGAAAGTGTACATATTTATTTAAAACATTATTTATGGAAGAAGAACAAAATATCACATACTATGGGTGTGAAAGTATTTAAAAGCTGCCACTACTTTTCTTTCACCACCCCAAGAAAGTGTACATATATATTTACAACATTATTTATGGAAGAAGAACAAAATATCACATATATCCTGAATATTGTTTATGGAAAAAAAAAATCTACATATATGATTGACATTATTGGGAAAATCATATACATATTAGTAATGACTTATACCTAGTGTGTATAATATTTAAAAAGAACATCATCTGAACTGGGTGTACAAACCAAGAAAAAAAATTTTACACATATATTTTCATTATTTAGAGAATAAACATCATATATAGTATACTAACATCTATTATTCAGGGTTCTGCAGGGTGTAAAAGTAATTAATAGCCCCACGGCGGGCGTCCATACCCGGGGAAAAAAAAAAAAACCTGTACCGGTCGGTTTCGTCTGTTCATATAACAAGATCTAGCATCTAGGCAAAAGTACCTCGAATCCAATCCTGTGCAAGATACATAAGTCAGGAACATTCATGAACTCTGCCCTATTTGCCTATTTTCCAGATCTACCCACTTATGAGCAACAATTCCAATGATACTGATCTAATTTATTCCTACCCCGCCGGCATCACAAAGTCGTGACACAAAAAGACTCTTATTCGAACTTGGTTCATGTCTAGGATATTATAATTAGCGATTTTCAATCATCTAGTAAGTGAAACCTTGTTATATTACATCAAAATTATTTCTATTCAATGAATGAAACAATGACTTAGATATTTAGAAAGATATAAAATTTATTAAATCAACTTGGAGTATATATGATTGCACACGTTATTGGTGTTACAATGTCAATAAAATGGGTGTTTATCTCCCTTGGACAACATTAACCTCCCTTACAATACTATACAATGAACATATTTAATCATCAATAACAAATCATTCATGGCTTTATTCTAGTGCGGCTATTTATATGTCAATAATTTATCGATTGACTGGGATACATAAGATTTTTAATAATAGCGCTAGACTACGGTACCCGAAGTTATTTGAATCCACCAGTAATAAGAACAACAGCATTCATACCAATACGTAAGTTTATTCAGTTGGATGATAAGGGTAATTTTATTTAATTAATATTTGCATTTTGCTATATAAGAACGTGTGTGGGAAGCTAATTTGGGAAATAATAATAATGGCAGAAGTGTCGTATCTGAAAGTGCGAATGAAATATATATAAAAAAATGGTAATCCATTTAGTATAATCATAACAGTACGGTTTAGGAGAATTAATAGGCTTTTAACAAAAACGAAATATGGGAGAGCGGTACGTGTATGAGGGCAATGGAACGATCTATTCTAAGATCTAAGAAGATGCTTCAATTCACCGTTAATGAAATGCGACTCTCTGCAAACGTCGGCAGGGTCGGGTCATAAACAACTAAGAAGGCGCTTTATTGAATTGCCATAGGCTGGACTTTTGCCAGAGCGAACCCTATGCAACAATATCTCGCGCTGAAGAAATCCAAAGAGGTTTGCCAAACCTTGTCCTTGGTATTAGAAGTAAAAATGAACGAAGCACAAAGATATATATATCACGAAAGGCCGGTATACACGTAACGCTTGCATTAATATAAATATATAGATATTTAGCTAAGGAATAAATAATTATCGCCTATCTTTATTAATAAAAACCCCTCGTACCGGTATGATTTGATTACTACGTGGATGTGGAAGAATTACAGTTAATGCTAATATAATATAGCTCATAGAACTAAACGATCCCCCCCCTTATGTATTATTTTAAACTACACGTAAACTTTCCACAACGTATAAATATAAATCTTTGGTTTTGAATGCTTTAATAAATAAATACTTTTCATATTATTAAATATATATATAGTCGGTGGTGGCTATTGATTTCAATAAAGTAATATTAATTTTACTCATATAAATCTATTTGCAGATTTTAGAAGTTAGCGCTATTATTTAATTAACCAAATAAACACATTTCTAAGAAAATAGATTTTTACTTAGTTTTAGAAAATAACACTGTATAATAATTATCAAATTCTGATTTTATTTCCCCAGACTGGCAGGCACCCGCTATACTAGGAATAACAAATTTGTTTTCAAAACTACTAGGTTAATTACCCTCTGAAAAGTAAGGAGGGTTTTCTTTTATTAAAAGAGATAGCGTAAGCATTTGCGATTCTGGGGGAAAATTATCGACATATAATTTAGTATCTGAAAGTATAAAACATAATAATGAGAATAAAATATTGCCGCATAGACGTGACATTAAGAACTAATAATTATTCAGGAGAGGTTTAATGTAGGAGAGATTACAGCTAAGTTATATAGAGAGAAAACCAGGTACAATTAACAAAAAGGTAAGAACTTTACAAATTAATTCATAACTAATATTAAATTTTACAAATGAAAGATTTACAAAATGTTTAAAGAAATAGATAGGTGAAAGTTAAAATTATTCACGGTAACTTTAAGAGTCTAGCAGCATTTGAAATGATTACCTCTGTAAAACATGGCGGTTCTTTTGATGATTTCAATTCCCGCGGAGACTAGATCTAGTTTATCAAACATAGTTATTCAGGCAGGTAGTAATTTTATGATTTAACGAACAGGCATATCAGTATAGTCTATGAGTATCGGGATCCATGGGCACAGATTGCAGGGAAGGCCATCTCGAATGGCGAGAAAGGCGATTTAGATTTACTCAGTACACATTGAAATTAACGAACGCAAATTTTCTTGGTGACTGCTCTCCTTGACTGTCCTAGTTACTCTCTAAATTAATTCGTAATTAATTCCATGCCTCGGTATTTTTGGAATCCCTTTCTGATTGGTCATTGCAATCTAATTTCCAAAAGAATTCGTATACAAGCTTTTACCTATTGTGATGGAAGATGCCATTGTTAGATAAGTATTCAAACTTTAATTAATTTTGATAAAAGAAAATGTTTGTAACAAAAGTAAATCAATTAAGTTTAGTTTCTACTTTTGATTTTAGAGAAACTTTTAATTAAAGTTATGTTAGAATATTATACAAGATTACGCTTCTCACCTTTAATTAATTTTGACTAATTACAATCGCATCTTCCATATTGGATTTAAAAGAAAAGTGGAGTTTAATGGCAAAAATAATTTAAAAACACAATTTTATAAAATTACATATCACGAACTTTTCCACTAAATATTGGCTCAGTACTTTTGTCTCTACAATATCTATAGATATCTGAGCTGCAATTAACAAACAATTACTATAACTTTTATAAAATAAATAAATACAGAAATTATAATATATTTTGATATTATAAGTCCGTGATAATTAATCCCCCATCCCCTATTGCGTATACGAATTTTCAGATGCTACATTTATTAATTTTATTTTGCATGTTTAAATTCAGATATTTATGCCAATATCTTCGTTAATACATATGTTAGTTAATAATACTCAAACAAAAAGATACAAACAAATGTGTTAGTGAGTGGAATATGTATGCAAGAATAGAGTTTGAATTTAGGTTGGTAGCGGAAGATTGGAAGTGGGCTATGAAGCGCAATCTGAATCTCAGATTCCGCTTCATATGACATGGATTAGTCATGCCAAGATACCTGCATGACATCACAGCACATTTTAAAGCAACATTTTTTGTAAAAACTTTCTATGAATCGAAATATTACGTAAACATTGTAAATGTGTTTATTTAGAAATACTTCGTAAAAATCGATTTTCAAGAATGCAGCACGAATCTCAAAGAACCAAAACTTCTCAATGAGAAGAAATTTCTCACAATCAGAACAAAACTAATCAGATTGTTGCAATTCTTTTAAAGGATTAATTCATAGACAAAGAAAAATCATAGGAAGCATTTATTGTGATCTCTTAAATAATAATCAGGATCTATGCTTTATAATCTTTACAGTCATTATTTTGCATTTATCAGATTTTGATCAAGTATAGGTAAAGAAAGTTGGTAAAAAAACTTGTAAATAGTTACAGATTATTTCTTCGCTAACTAATTTCGTACATTTATTGTTAATGAAAGCCGAAAAAGATTGAATAAGAAATTTTCAATAGTTCAGGTTTTTTTTGTCTTTAGTAAGAAAATTGCATACATAAATAAAGTGAAGATAGACATGGCTGACTATTCACTAAAAGTATTTATATTTTTTTCAACCCATGTAACAACGTGAAACAAAATGTAAAATTTCACAGCTTCCTTACCATTTGCAGAGAGCCTGATTTTAAGCTTCATATTGAAAAAATTACACAAAGTTGCTTGCCTGTGATAACTTCTAAATAGTATTCTCCAAAGATATTTTAATTTTGTAGTAAAAGGAAAAAGAGTAAAAGAGATGACTACAGGGCAAAAAAGGAAAGAAGGCTGCCAGAAGATGAGAATAATTTTGCTTTTTTTTTCCAACTAGTCATCTAGCTAATATTATCTAGAAACCTATTGACCATTCAATAATAAGCTTCAAAATCCCCAAATTTCATTTGAATTTAAATCTCAGGTTGTAATTATGGCAGATGTATTCTCATACTATTATATCAATTGTTTTTTTATCAGAACCGACCCTAATATCCATACAGAGAGAGTGAAAAATAATCATTTAATCAAGATACCAATTTCCAAAATAAATATTTTTTTTTAAAAAAATAAAAATTTCATACCTGGATTTGTTGTCCAGTAAGATCTTTACTACCTCTAAAAACATAACTTTTAGAACAACCTTCACACCCTAATTCATGAACTTGAACCATTTTCCCAAATGTGATCAAGCCAATTAAGGCATTAGGAGGAAGAAGACTAAGAGACATCTGTAAGGATTCCTAAAGCAAATAAATTAGAAAGCTGATTAGAATATTTATGAATCAATTTATAAAACTATACAGGTGAGCCAAAACTCAAAAGTCAACAATGGGTGTTTTTATACTTATTATCAATTGTTATTTTTAATAATTAAATTTAACTTTTGTTCATTTTAGGTATAATTTAGCTTGAGATTTGAATATCTCATACTATGAAAAAAAATTATTTAATACTAATAAAAGAATATAGCTTTTAAGAGTAAAATTACACAAAATAATTTTCTTTTGAACATCATGTCTTTTTTTAAAAGGAATATTTTTCATATCATTTATAATTATATAACTATATTTTAAGAAGATAAGCAAAATTTTGATTTCTGCATTATTATAATCAAACAAATTCAATAAAATCACAAATTATATTATCCATTGCTCTCCAGTTTTGACTCACCCTACATATAAAATATTTCACGAACATGAACTTCCACTAAATTAAAATAAAATATATATTATTCATCTTCAAAACAAAGTTTATCCGATACATTATTTTTAAGTGAAGTATTCTTTACATAAAGATAAATATTGTATTGTAATACATATATAACATTTACAGATATGAATGTAAAAATATATTTACAACAATATATAATGATTATATTAAAATAGATGTAAACCTTCTCTTTGCAAACTGCCTATTAATTGTATATATAATTTTCCTACTTAAATATTTTACAAATATAAGCCGCAGTTATTAGTTTACACTGATTAAAAAGATTAAAATTGGTAAGTTGATATGATAGGATGACTCAAATTTCTCCAAAACTTTTTGCAGCAATCTTAAGAATAATATTTTGTTGATTTTTAAAATGATCTAGATTTTGAAAATGATTGTGGTTATTTTGCAAACTATTTATAAAACCAAGCAAGTAAATCTTTAATAAATACTAAAAAAACTAATGTTCAATAGCTTTTAAAAAAAAAAATCACTGACAATAATAATGAATTACAATATGATTATAAATATTTTTTGTCAAATTAAATTTGAATTGTAAATACGTATTTGCAGGGAAGGGATGTTTTAATAAATGGATGTATCCTCTCTCATTTCTATCTCCATAACCAAATTTGCCCATAGCAATTTCATCTTTCAATTGTTTACCAATTGTAGCATTAAAGTTACACAATTTTTAAAATATTTGATCTGATCAAAAGCATTTTGTATATTTGTATAAAAATCTTTTACTTCTTCGTCACAGTGAGAACTTGTTGAGGCACAACGCTGAAATTCTCTTCATTTGGTATATTTTGTTAAATAATAACTGAACTTGCTACTCTGATACACCATCAATCTCCATAACGTTATTCTTCTCTGTTTATTTATAACAATTGTCACTCTAATTGTGTTTTCAACATTTATCCTATGCAATAAAGTACACATCCACTTTTTAAACCAATTGTCTCTTCATCTTTTCTTCTAACTTCATAAAGTTCAAACAATCTACCATTTAATATTAGAGAGGTATTCTTCCAATTCACATAATCCTCCTTCACTTGAAAAAAGTATCTAAATAAAAGATTACCATTAAATGGCAGTCTGGGTCCACAACCAGGGGATTCTTAGCATCCTCCACCTTCATCCACAAATATATATATATATAGTATAAAATAAAACATGCATGAAAATTTCTCTATAGTCTAAATCATTTCATATACATTTATAAAAACAGAACTCAATTACTTTGAGGGCCTGTAAATCATCATCTTCCATACAAGTATCCAAGACAATAAGGAAAATAGGAGGTAAGCAAGTTGCTCTCTAGAAAAAATAAATGAAATAATTATATATATATATATGTATACATATTTAAAAAGTTAACACTTACTACAAATGTATACAGCAGATACATACCCAATTCAAATATGTGTTAAACGCAACATATCATACATTATTTATTTCATAATTTTGTTTTTTAAACAATTTTATTTTGAAAAAAAAAAAATTTTTTGTCTTAAAAATTGGAATATGTTGTTTGTGGTTGCTGAACTCAGATTAAGGATTAATATAATTTTCTTTTTATTCTTCCTTTTCTTTATGTATTGATTTCTACTTTTACATCTCATACCATTTACAACTTTCTTAAACACTACTATTTTTTATATCAAAACTTTATTCTTACAGTTTCGACTGTCCTGCAGTCATCATCAGAGTTCTTTACAATCCTAATTCTAAAAAAAAAGTTGTTGATATAAAAAGTAGTATTGTTAAAGTGTTTAAGAAAGTTGTAAATGGTATGATATGAGATTAAGGAGTAACAGTATAGTTGAAAGATAGTGAGCCTTTAAGAACTGACTATAAATAATCATTAAAAAATGTCTTTTCAGATAAATAAGGATTGGTCTTGAATAAAATGCCCATTATCTTGCAAATAGAATGGTACTTCAAAAGCTTGGTGCTATTTCAAATAGAAGCAGTTCTTTCAGTTTTCTTCTTATGCACTGTGGCTCTTATTCTCTCTCTTTTTTTTTTCATCTTACTGTCTTTTAGAAGAGTATACTGCATGGTCTCCATGAACTTCTCATGCCATTAATCATCTTTTTGCACTAATGATGACAATGATATTTGTGTGTTTGTATAAATACCTAGCCCTCATGCACAGCAAGCTTTTTGCATCGATCTTCTTTTTTTTAATTTTTGTAGTCAAGTGTGCAAAATATGCAAAATGCTTGGTAACAAAAAACACAAGGAATAGAACAAATTTAACGCATTGGAGACCTAGTTATTGTCTTACAAGAAAAATGACAATCAATGTAGGATCTAGATTTGGATTTATGACATGTATTCAGTAAATTATCATACAGTTGAGCAGAAGAATCTAGAAAAATGTTCTAAAATCGGATTACATTACTACATTTGGCAGATTGACCAATTAAGTGATAGAAATAGTTGTGATATCAAAGATGATAACGATGGCAATACAGATGATAGTAGATGCAATAACATAGTAATGGCATACACAAATATTATTTGATCTGTAGATTTCAAAATCTTATAACAAACAATACTTATAAGTAGAGAGTGATCAAGGTTTAAAACTGGTATTCACCTCTTAGAGAAGATCACCTTGAAAAAAAAGAAAATTTAATTGCAAGACACTTCACTGCGTGAAAAAGAGATTGTGTTGTGTTGGATTTACCATAAGTCTAACTGTTAACTTCTATTCTGGGAAATTTTATCACTGCTTATGTTCCAAAGATAAGTTCAGGTTAAAAAATATTCCTTGCCGGATATTACTGCACCAATACCATTAAATCATCAAATTTTTCTACACAATGATTTTAATGCATGTGTTGAATTCTGTAAACTTGAATGACATGTTTGTTATTAAATATTTCCACAGAATATGAATTAATTATTGTGAATACTTTGTTAAGATAGAAAAATCACTATAATGGAACTTGGATTTCTACAAAACAGTAGTGCCTTACAAATTATTATTAAAATATGAAAGAAGTTGCTATTAAAGCATTTATAGATTGTGAAACATATACATTAGCAACTTCTAAGGATAAATGTATGACATTAAAAAACAGATCCTGTCCAAATATTTTGATAAAAAGTTTTATGTTCATTCCTCGGAAGCAACACCTATTCATGATAAATGTTAACAGTTGTCAAACACTAAAATTTTTGATTTGGATTTCCAAATTATTGATGCCACTTAGGCAAAGAAAGGGAGTCTTATGGTTACATTTAATCTGTTACTGGAGTCATTAATAAAATTTTAAACCACTAAACATCACATGATCAATATCTCTTATTAGCACATAATTATTAAACTAGTCTGGGGATATTGGATGAGTAGGCACTAGATAAGGATTTTATGCACAAGCTTTCTGGCATCCATTGATTACTCTGGTTGGCACAGGGTGGCACTACTATATGGAGAGTTTTGCCTTGTTGAATAAAATTGTAACAGGTAGACTTGTCAATAATTGGTAATATTATTATTTAAAAAAAGGTGTGATTCACTGCTTGTCTAAATAACAAATTGAATACAGAACTTAACAAGTAATATAAAAATTTAAAAGTTCAATAAACAACAAGACTAAATAATTGCAAGACATGCAATGCTGAAAGTGGAAACATTTTTTTGAAATAAGTTTTATATGGATCAAAAAAATGATATCTAATCCACTTAAATCAGAAAATAAACTAGAATCCTGTGTGAAGGCTTTCGAAGTGGGCTTTAGCCTAAAGCAGTTTCAATATCTATACTAGAAAATTTCATACTTAGACTGTGCACTTAAAAAATAAAAGTCTATATTTTTTTCTAACTATTGGATATTATCCTTTTATGACTAGACATGCAAAAATGAGTTCTGGAAATCATATCAGGAAAGGTACACATTTGCTGATAGATTTGACTGCTGCAAGACATAAGAAGAATTACCTATTTGAAATCAACTATTTACTACGTACACTTTGAAAATTTCCTTAATTTTTTTTATTTCTTTATAACTGTTTCATATTAGCCAGTTGGTAGACAAATATGCAATATGTTTCAATGAAAATAATTTGCAAACCATAGAAGAACTACCTTTACAAAAAAGCTATGCTTCCTAAAGTCAAAGTATTTATTACTTTGTAAATTTATTGAAATTGATGTTTTTGTTTTTATATTATAACTGTTGAATTTTAGCCATTTGACATATAGACATGACAACGGAAGAAAAAAAAAATTCTGGTGCAGATTTTGCAATATTCTTATTGAATTCAATACCTATCAAAAAGAAATGGTTTTTGAATTGGCAATCCTCATTGTTTATAACTTACAAGCTCAAGAGTATAGGATCATGTGATCTATGACTTATTTTGACTATTTACAGTCTCTGCCTTAAGTCTTATGCAATGTTATATTGCTAAGACTACTAATATATGGTATGGCTGAAGATCTCTCAGCCCCATATAGCTATCTGAGTTGGATAGCTGGGTTTGAAGATACGTAGGTGTCTGAAAATTTCAGATTTTCCACTCAATAGATAACTAATGCTAGCTTTGGGTTAGTGTTTTTAGATCTAGTGTTTGAACCTACCCTAGCACCTCTCTGAGGAGTGCCAGAGCACGAAACCATGTCAGGGGTCGGATCCTGACAGATATATTTTGAATGCTTTCTCTAGCTAAGCATTTATCACAAAGCTTGTTGAGGAAATGGCATCCTCATTGTTTATAACTTACAAGCTTAAGAGTATAGGGTCATGTGATTATTCTTTTAAATACCCCCCCACACACACAATGTCTATATATATATAAATTTTTATAACTGATGATTGTAATTGTTGTATAGATAAATATGCAATACAGTGTAATATTAAAAAAAATTACACAACAAAACTTTAATGTCTGTAATATAATCTTGCATTATACCTTGAGACAAGATATGAAGTAAAATGACATTAATAAAAATAAAAAAATTTAAATAATCTTACGGTAATTGTATATTCAATTGTGGAAAATTGAGGAATTAATTCAGCAGGTTGATGTTGTTCAGAAATGGCAGCGTACTGTGGAGGAAACTAAAAAAAAAAAATTTACAATTAAACAAAACAAGTTTTATATTAAAAAAAATTAGTCATTTGACAAGATATTTTTAGCAATGTTAAATTAATCATAATAAACAATATAAATATATAATATTATAAAATGGAGACATTTAAAATAGAAAATATAAATGATTAGAAATAAAAATTATATTTATAAAAAAGATAAAGGAGATATATGGAGATATTAAAGTTAGAAATACAGAGAGAAACGAATATGTGGAGAACAATTTCTTGAAAAATTAACAAATGCAAAAGAACTTGTCATGAACAGAAGTTTTAAAAAATTGAGACAATCTGATATAAAATATGAATGAAACAATATCCTTTACATAATAGTAAAAAAAAAATGTTAATATTTAAATATGGATAACAGTCTCACAATGTGGAAACTAATTTTGATAGATGATTTATAATTAGCAAATATACAAAATTGCAGAAAACTCTAATTTCATGTTTTAAAAAAAAAATCACGATATATATGTATTTTTAGACAGAAAATTAAATCGATACATGTCTACTTTTATTAAAGGAAGGACGATTCTGATAACAGCAGTCAAACGTCAAGTGGTGTTATATTTTCCTTCCTTGGTTTTTAATCTCTAACTAAAAAAAAGCCAGATAATCTTCGTCAATTAATAATTGGATTGTTAGAAAAATTGTCTATAAACCAGTTAGCTAACAAACAAATTACGTTTGCTTGAAAATAAAAAATTTCAAAATTTCATCCAGATCTTGAAATTGTGGGCATGGCGGAAAAACAAATAATTCAAAATAAATAAAAAAAATTAATTAACTTAAATTTATTTTATTGAAAATAAAAAAATTTAAATTATCATACAATAAAAAAATCTTAAAGAATACTTACAGGATTTCTTTGAAAACAAAAATTACACACCCATAATTTTGCACGGTAATCAACTTGGCTAAAAATAAATAAAAATAAGTATGAATATATATGTGTGTGTATATGTATTTATATATTGCTTACAATTAAAATAGCAACTATTTATTTTAAATATTTATGTAATAAAAAACCTATTCTAAGATATTTGTGTAATAAAAAATTACAAAATTTTAAAAATATAAATGTTAAATTAGTCAGATATAATAAACAATATAAATCTAATATAAAATGCTATAAAATATAGACCAATGTTTCTGAAAGTACTGGCCACCATCTTATAGTTCTAATAAGTCATTTCCAAAACCACCATTGTTCCATTTACAAAAAAAAAAAAAAAGTTTTAAATATCTTGGATCTTCAATATCCTCCTGGAATAAAACTATAAAATTGATATAGACCAATAATATACTACAATAATATTCAAACATTACTATTCAGTTAGAATAACATATACCTGGATCTCTTTTCATGCAGTAGATAAGTTCCACAGAAAACCCGCATTAAAAAAATTGCACAAAAATAGACTTAACTTGCCTTGAAAAATGTGTGATACATCCAAAAATTTTCAAAAATCGCATAAAACCAAAGCAACAATGTAAAATTACTTTAAAATTCGCATAAAAAAATAAAGAATTAAAGTATGATTAACAAAAAATTTCAAATATTTGAAAAAAATTGATGCAAGACAAACTTTTTTAATTTTTTTTATTAACTATTTAATTTTATTCAAAACAATATATTTTTATGTGTAATTTATTTTACATTTTTTTATACGTATTTTAATCATTATCGCTATTTGACAATATGTGGTTCGTTTGTGAACTGGTAAGAAATCAGATTCGTCACAAGAGGAAATACAATTAGCGCCAACTTTAGTCTCATGCTGTGTTAATGGTTTTCTGTCCACAATGTAATCGGTAATTAAACTATGAGACGATGATTTTACTAATTGTTTAAAAAGCTCGCAATATCCAGACTGCTATGTCTAGCTGTTAGAGAATGCACTTTCATGGGTGCAACTATATACATAACACGCTTCCACGAGTGTGTTAATAATGACCAATGGTTAAATTTTCTTTTATACACATATATACATGGAGAAACTTTTAGACAGAAAAAAGTTACATGTAAAAATATTTAAATACTTTTAAAGATACATTCTTCTTAAGTAAAAATTAAAAGTTCTTAAATATTTTTACTTGTAACTTTTTTCTGTCTAAAAGTTTCTCCATGTATATATGTGTATGAAAGAAAATATAAACATAAACATATATAACACCGACATACAACTATTTAGCTCTCATTGGAATTTAAGAGCTCGTTCATAATTCGTATCATTAAAAAAGAAAATGATTTTCCAATTGATTAGAAAGTTGAAGACTTTCTCGAATCATTTTTGCTGTGAAATAAACAAGTATTTCTAAATCTTCTATGGTATCTAAATTTATTGCCAAACCTTTTTCCAACAGGTATTTAAAGTAAGTAAAATTTAATGCATGTATATAAACCGGGAAATCCTGATTTTAAGTGAAATATGAACATCTTTATTGCATAAAAGAAAACCACATAAAAAGATATTAAGAAGAAACATGAATTGCATAATTTCGAAATCGCATTAAAAAAATCCACACAAAAAGAAACCCAGGTGTACTATAAAGTCTCTATGCGAAAAAATATTGTTAGAAAGTTAGCTCATTTAAATAAAAACATTACAACTTAATCATTTACAAACCAAGAAACTATCATTTCAAACAAACAAAAATGTGCTATTTTTAAAAGCTGTCAAGATTTATTAGGTATAAATCAAAATTTGCACGAATGAAAACACTATCCTATAACAAGGCAGATATGGATAAATATTTACATTAATATTGCGCATATAAATCATGCACCTATCATTATCAAAAAAAGAATTATCTGACAAAATTAATTTTACAGTGAACTTGTTTATTTTACTTATATTTGTAATATTATGTTCATAAACTATTTTGTCGTGCATGGTTAAAAAATTTTAATATTTTTCGCTTTAAAATAATTTCCTCTGATAGATACTATCAAAAGTTTAAAATTTTTAGCATATCAGATTAATAGTTTTTCTGTGAATTGTCAAATCAAAACATTTTAAATTAATCACTATACTTTTCTAATACATATTTATTAACAATCAATAGAAAGGTGAGGAAAAAATCATGAGTAAATTAAAACCAGATGGCGTTTCTTCAATTTGTAAAATATAGCCAGAATTGTAAGGAAGGGAGTGGTGGTAACAGGATTAACATATGGTAATGATGGGCATGTGTTAGTAAAGGGTATTAGATCACTTGGAAAAAGTACAAAAAGAAGTAGGAAGACATGCATTAAATGCAGATGTGTGGACAGCAAGGGAGGCAATTCAAGGAGAAATGGGATGGTCAAGTTTTTATATGAGGGATGCAAAAAGCAAAATGAAAATGTTCAGTAGATTGCAGTTTATAGATAATAAAAGAATAGCCAAAATAGTATTTAATTGGGTTATGAGTAAAGGGCAGGCAACAAGATGGGCGAGAAAGGTAATGCGGTACACAGAAGATTTGGATAAAGAATTTATGTCAGTATACTTGTACAAAAGATGGAATGATTGTGTTAGAACTGTTGGGTGTTATAGTGCTAAGGACTGGGATAGAAGAATAGATGCATTAATAAAGAATAGGAAATTGAAGAGATGAAGAACCAGTATGGAGAGTAAAAACAGTTTAAATATATATAGAAGTAAACGGAATATTGGGTGCGAGTTAATTTATGATTATAGCAAGGGAAATAGTTTATTGTTTAAGGCTCAAATGGGATCTTTAGCAACAGATTATGCACGTAAATGGAAAAACATAGGTGATTTAGTCTGCAAGTTGTGTAAGGAAGGCATAGAAAATATTAGGCATCTGTTAATTGAATGTAAATGTCTGAAAGCAGAAAGGATATAAATAATTGAGTTGTGGAAGAATAAATATAAGAAGAGTGAGTGATTATACAAAAAGTGAGTTATTGATTTTTATGCTGGGTTTGCGAAAAGATAAGAGGGATTTAGATATAAAGGCCATGGAGTTGACAAAGATCATGTTGTGAAAATGGGATGGAGCAGGATATGGGAAAACTTAGGGTGGGCAATGAAAAGGGAAGGTAAAATGGCTACCAGGTTTCTCTGGGCATAATTGCTGAGAGATTCCTGACTCCGTATAAGTCACAGTGCATCACATCAACATCAACATAATAGGTTTGTCACATGTAAAAAAATCTTTAATTTTGTGTAACTGGTATTGTATTTCCTAATAAATCATATTTAAACACATTCAAGTTAATATCTGAACTTTACCCAAAAAATTTACAATGTATTTGATCAATTACATATAAATTTATTATCATTTTGAAAGAATAACATCTCAATTAATATTTACCACAAAGGATTGAGAACTGCTCTACAAGACACTCTGGTACATAAAACAGGATCATATTGAATAGGTGGTAGGTCAGGACGTTCTTTAAGAGGAGTGTAAAGGCAAGCTAAAGGAACGACCAATCTTGTGGCTTCGAGACGACTTGAAGGCCATACATTCCAACTCAAACGAATCCCATCTCTATCTTCATTTTGTTGAATAAAATCTTGGTATGTAGCCATATCTAAATATATATATATAGAGAGAGAGACAAAAATTATGATCAAAATTATAACAAAAAACAATCATTTCATAAGCATATACATTCACTGGCATGGCGGCCATATCTGACCCATTTTTCACTGAAATTTTCCTCAGCTAAACCCTTAATAATTTTTTTTTTTAATTAAAAAATGTTTTGCTATGATGAGCTATTTCACTGACTCAAGTAAGAATTGTAAAAGTCCACTTCATAATAGATAAAAAAAAATTTCAATTTGATTTACTCAAAAATAAGGAAAAAATTATAAAATTTACTTAACTATTGTTCACCATAATTTATATAACAAATAAATACCTAAATAATACAGTTAGAACAAATAGAAAGCATTTTTTTAATAATATGGAATATTTACTAAGGCTTTAACCTCAAGAATATGCATATAAAAATGCAATATTAGGGACCTCTATAGGTCTTAACCACAAGCTTACGCCATATCGCATTTTTACACACATATTCTTGAGATTAAAGCCTTAGTAAATATTACTTACGTAATCAATGTGCGTTTAAATAAATTTATAATAATAATATAGAATTAAATTCAAGCCGTAAAAAAAAACTTGTGAACCAAACGATCCTAATGTCAACACACATTTCTTGACAAAACCAAAATGAAAACGTTAAACACTGCCTACAGAATTTCATATAAGAATTATCACATTTAATTTTCAAGCTAAAACAATAACAGAAACAAGAAGAGTATAAAAAAATAAATATTTAATTTTGATGAATGAAAATAAATATAGGTATAAAAAAATGTAAAAAAAGATCAAAAATTAATAAATACAGCAAAACTCTATACAGTAGTGCCACCCTGTGCCAACCAGAGTAATCAATGGATACCAGAAGGCTTGTGCATAAAATCCCTATCTAGTGCCTACTCATCCAATATCCCCAGACTAATTTCTGGCTTGTGGCCTTCGTCAGTGAGGAGCTTTGGATCTAAGAGCACTGCACCTAGATCTCAGGATCTAATGCAACCCTCCAGCAGCCACCTTTTAACTCTATTTAACTACAAAACTATAAGAATGAAATTGAAAACACAATATTTTCAATCTAAGCTCAATAGCTTATATAATCATATGGGTCTGAACTCAGTTCGGCACCCGTACATTTTGGTGTCTTTGGTTCTTTAACAACCACAGCCACCACTATCCTATTAGGCAGGATTGGTGTTAAACCACTAAAGAACACATGATCACTATTTCTTATGCTAGCCCATTACTGTTATTAAAACAGGCAAAACTCTCCATACAGTAGTGCCACTCAGTGCAAGCCAGAGTAATCAATAGATGCCAGAAGGCTTGTGCATAGGGATTTTGCACAAGCCTTCTGGCATCTATTGATTACTCTGGTTGGCATAGGGTGGCACTACTGTATGGAGAGTTTTTCCTTGTTTAATAACAATTATGTGCTAGTATGAGATGGTGATCATGTGAAATTAATAAATAGTCAAGATATTGTATATCTGTGATTATAACAATGGCACATTAAGCTTAGGTTTTTATTTTGGTTTTAAAATTTTTTTTTTAAATAATTCAGTAAAGGACTTTCAATTTTTGCATAAAATCCAATGTAATGCAAATTCATACTTTTGAGTTTGAGTTCTTGCAAAACATGTGATAAATATTCCCAATATAAAAAAAAAAAAGGGAATAGTGATTTAAAAATATAGTCTATTTAAAAGTGATGATAGAAGTCAGATTTTAATTTTACTGTGCAGCATTTGTAAATAGCAATATGTAGCTATGATATATGTATACAAATTAAAAAAATTAAATATTATACTTAGCATTATTCCTTTACAATCACACTAGCAAATTTTAAAAAATAAGTATAGTCAGTCCCAAATATCTGCAACATTTCGCTCCAATGTTCTTAGCAGCTATGGATATTATAATAGATAGATGATATATATATATATAATGAAAAAACCTACAAGATTGTCTTAAATGTAATATACAAAGTCATATAGATGTGTTTTTTAAATACAATTCCCTCCTCATAAAACTATGACAGAAAATATATAGCAATATATATATATATATGTTGATACGAAGATTTTCACAGGTTGCAGATATAAAAGACATATTTTGCGGGTTCATCCGTGTTAAAATATTTTAAATATTGATATACTGACGTTTCGACTTGGTAACACAAGTCATCCACTGAGTAATAAAAAGTAGAAAGACGGTTGTAGAGGCGCTACAATCACTGATTTGAAAAAAACATTAAAGTTCCACTAATAGCAAATATGTTAAATTAAGAATGTTTTTTAAAAAAATATTTCGAAATAGGAAGAAGTTTGCTTGTATCATCTCGCTTATTGATACAATGTGGCCTTTTAAGTATCTCAATGGCTTCTCTAATTTTGCACTGGTAGAGATTATCACATCTGGATATGATCCTGGTACTAAAAAAATTAATTTTATGAACTGAATCCATAGTATAGAGTGAGAGTGTTGATGATGATGAATGTTGTTTAACTGCATTAGCATGCTCATCTCTCCTAACACTGATGCGACGATTACTCATACCTATGTAAGAAGCCTTACAATACATATATATCCATAGCAACATATTAAAAGTAATGAAGTTATTTTTTTATAGCTTACATTATTATAAAGTTGTATTAAATTATTTATATTTATATTCATACGCACATGACAGTAATTAATTATTATATAGTCTTTTAATCCGTAGAAGTACTTTCGGTTAATTCCTTAACCCTCCTCAACTGTAATTAAATTCAAAAAACATAAAGGAAACAAACGTCATCAATCATATCCCATGAATCCAGAATTTTATTGTTAGCAGCTTGTCTATTAATTAGATTCATTTTATTTCTATTTATTAAAATTGCCTTCTCAATTTTTCTTTTTACTATGGGTTCTCTCTTCATGAAGAATCCTAATACAGTACTTTCAATATCAAACTAAAATTTATATTTATATGTCTGTTTATGATCCAAAAAAACTGAACTGTCATTAAATCACTATTATTTTTACTTTTCATAGGTATGTATATATGATACATATATCCATTTACACATGAAATTCAATATACTAATCATGATACCACATATCTCTATATAATTTTTGCATTCATGTTTAATGACCAATTAATTATATAGAAGTTTTACATATATTCACACATTTTTCATGATTATATTTGATGTAGTTAATTGAAGAATTCTTCGTCTATTGAAATGTTTAATTGTAAAGAGTTAATAATTTTTTGACAATCTATTTCATGACGATATGTTAAATAATAAATACTGGTAATTTTTCATTTCTTCTACTAATTGTTCTATTATATACCTTAGTACTTTCTTCCGGTTATTTTCCTGAAAATCTATGCACACTATATAACATATTCCACAACTAATTTTGTTCTCTATTTCAATTTTTTTTTTATAAGTACATATATAATATTTCTAATAAAGAGTAAAAGGCATATAATTTATAAAATTAATTACGTAAGTTTTGATACAGGAAAAGAACTAAAAGAAAAATAAATTGAATAGATCAATTAACATATAATCATAAAATAAATTGTCTGCGCAGTTAACTAAATTATAGTAGAATTAATTAAAACTAATTAAATGGTTCCAGGATGTCATTCATTACATTATTATTTATTATAGTTAATTGAGATACATGTTTTAAAGGTAATTTGTTCCCTGCCCATTGCCTAGATGAAAGTTAATATCCAAAATCAACATTTATGCAGGGGAAATCAAATAATATATATATAATTGTTGAATATCTTTATAGTTATATTTTAATGAAAATTAATTTTCACTTCTGAAAAGCATAAAATTGAAGTGTAAACTTGCGTATCTTAATAAAAAATTCACAAATCATTGATTTCAAAACTTCTGCTTTCTTGTGAGGTAACATTTGGCCAATTCTTTTTCTGAATCTTTTTTTTTTTTTTAAATATGAAGTTATCCAAATCCTATAAGATTCCCAAGGTGATCAATTTGAACTTATTAGGGGTCAATAGTTTCAATAAAAAAATTTGGGGGTCAATGATAACAAAAATAGATCCTTACTACTGCTATTTGTTTGTTAAACAACTAAACATCACATGATCACCATCTCATGCTATTTGTTTGTTACTTCAAAATATCTAAGATTCCAATAAGTACCTAACTAAGGAATAAAATAATTAAAAACAAAAACACTTTTTTGATAAAAACACATTACATACCAAACTTGCGAACGAGAAAAGGTAAAATGTGTCATTAAAAGATTCACAAGTAAAAATGCATGAAAATACATGTAGCACAAATACGTCTCAAAGCAAGTGCGTACATTGCTGTGGGATAAAACGATATTCAATATTAGCAGAATCCTTATGGTTATGCTTTCATATAACACTATAAATTGGTTCATTTGATATGACATGTACTTATTTGTGATTTGAACTTTGAATATAATTATTTATTGCGGAGCAGTACTACAAAAAAGAAAATCAGAGGACAAAGTTTATTTATTCAAGTTTGAACAAAAATCTGTTCAAAGTACATACTTTATTGGGGTTTTTTTTAATCAGGGGTTGTCGAAATTGTTTGTTAATAAAAGTTTTTATTTCTTACAATATGACTGAACCAAAAAAGAAATGCAGACAGTACAGCTTGAACTATTTGAAGCTAGAATTTGTCCCATCATCATCAAACAAACATTTTCTAATGTGCCTCATATGTGAAAAAGTCTTTAGCAATGACACCATGAAACCATCAAAACTAGCAGTTCACTTGATCAGAATTCACTCTGACAAAATAAAAAAAAGATTTGTCATACTTTCAATCACTTAAAGATAAAATTCTGAAGAGAACTACAAAAGATATATTTGTTTCATTATCGAACCAAAATAATGGATTAAGGGCATTGTACATCATATCCCTACTCATTACGAAGTCTAGTGAGCCACATACCATAGGGGAGAAACTAATTCTACCAGCTGTCGCAGAAGTATTGAGCACTGTTCGCCACAAACCGTCACAAGATGCTATAAAAAGGATTCTTTGAGCAATAACACAATTCAAAGACGTATTGACAAAATAAGTCATGACATGGAAAACTGTCTGTGTAATCATTTGCAAAAAAGGTTTTTTCCTTCCAATTAGATGTCAACATTACCCAGTAATGAAGTTTTGTTGCTGCTGTACGTTCACTTTATTTAAGATCAGGAAGTGCATGAACAGCTGCTTTTTTCTAGAACTTTAGAAACTGACAACAGAGGCAAGTCGATTTTTAATTTAATGACGCTATTTTTCAGAGAAAAAAATGATTCCATTGACAAATATAATATCTGTTGTGACAGATGGAGCCCCAGCTATGGTTGGTTATTACAGCTGTTTTAGAAGTTATCCGAAACAACATGTACCTCAAGTGCTTGCAGTTAATTCATAGGCAACATTTAGTAGTTAAGAACATTAGCAACAAATTGCATCCATCAATCACTTCAGTTTATTATAACAACTGCAAACAAAATTCGAAGTAACGCTTTGAATACTAAACTGTGCGCTTGATTGTGTGAGGAAAGCGACAAAGATTTCTATCGATTGGTTCTCCATACTGAAGTCTGCTGATTCTCAAAAAGTTTATGTTTAGTGAAATTTTTCACACTTTTTTGATCTGTTTTAGAGATTTTGGAAGACAAGGATTCCAGTTTGAAAGAAAATTTAATTGAGTAAAACAGGTATTGTTTTTTTAATTGACTTATTTGGCAAATTTAATGATGTTAATTTACAAATATAAAAAGGCAATTTGAATCTCATCAAATCAAAATCGGTCATATTTGGCTTTTGTTGCCAGATTGTTTTTTAAGCAAAATATTGCAAGATCTGAGTCCCAGTTCCTAACTTATCTAAGATAGGCACAATCCAAAAACAAAATATCTTGCTGTATGTAAACCACTTGGAGACTCTTCACTTAGATTTCAAAACTAGCTTCAAAGATATTCTATCATTGGAAATACCAGACTGAATAATAAACTCATACACTACTAGTGCAGAACCAAATATAATTTTGCAATATGTGCTGATAACTATCAACAAGAATGAGGATATCAAGGTACAATTCAAACAGGGTTATTGGCTGCAACAAGATATTTCACTTCTGTATCTGGCTCTATGGACTGTTGTACAAAAGTATTTGCTGGTATTTCCATCGTCATATTTAGCAGAGAGAAGCTTTGGTGTAGTTTTAAACCTGCTTCAGAGCAGACATCGATTGCATATTACTGAATATGGAAAGTTTGAGAATGCAACTCATTAATTGTTGACAGATCACCGGGTAAACCCATCTCATTAAATTAGTTTTCCAAGCTAATTTAATTGGTATTCTTATTTTTAAAATTCTGATTAAAATCTTTCATTGTTGTAATTTTGTTGATGTTTAATTCTGTCTGAATATGTTGATTTTTTCATTTCATTTTTATGTTTAATAAAGTGATTTCAATATTTGTACTTATTTTGAATTTACGTATTTTTTTCATAAATGTAAAAATTAAAACATCTGCTCGTATTTTTTTGCTTTAATGTTCATTAGTGCAAATTTCGATATTAAATGTTGCCCAAGATAATGCCATATTCTGTAGTCCTTTTATCTTTTTCAATCATTAATTACAAGTAATTAAAATAAAAAGTTTGATATCTAGTGAAATAATTAATATCGAGTACAGTACAAATTTATTAATTTGAGTAATTAAAGTAAATGACTAGGTAGTCAACGGTTTTAAAAGTTTTTGGTAAACGGATCTATTAATATTATTCAAAAAGAAATACAGTCACTAAAATTTAGAGAGAAAAAAACTGAATCATCAGGTCTGTAAAACTATAAAATGTGCCCAGACAAGATCATATTCTCAGAGAGGAATTCTCACACTAAAACAACAAAATGATGCAACATGCACATATTCTAACACTCATGGGTGCCACCAGATCTCTAAACAATCTGAAAAATTTATTTGGAGGTCAGAATATATGTTAACAGTGGGTGACTTAACGATTTTAATCTATTAATAAATAATTGCTGGACTAGATCAGATTATGTAAGACACTTGTCTAAAACAATTGATCGACAGATAATAGACAGCAAATGCTAGACAAATTTAAATAATCAAACTATTTATTAATTACTACGTTTATTATAAAAAGATAAAAAATAAAAGAATCCCATACCAAAATAAAATGAAATAAATTAATTGGTATTCCTTCATAAATGGTTACACACAAGGTAAGACCCATCTGTATAGTTATTTCATACCGTTATATTTATCTATACTAATATTTTAGCAAAAACAAACACTATCAGTTTTATAAACACTGCTTATGAAATGAGTTACATTGCATACAACCTTCCTTATTATCATTACCAACCCATACAATATGCTAAGGCACAATGCAGTATGATCGAACCCAGGCCACACAAAAGATACAGTGGACTTATAATAGACCATCTTATTGAACCCAACTACGTTAGCCAATTGCGTTTTGACGATATGTAGGCTGTGATATTCCGTACAGATCTGACGTTTATATTTCAAAACTTATTGTATACATATATATAACTAATGAGCATTTTACAACATTCTTTAGGAATAAATATTCTAAGAAAATATTAGTTTATGGATTTCTCCTTTATTTTATTTAAGGAGAATTTCATTAGCTATTAGACTTGTGTCCGTTACTATTAGCAACGAATTATGAAACTGATTTAATTTAAAATAGAAAGTTACATTTAAAAATATTTTGTCATTCAACGGTATGAAATTTTAAAAGTAACTTAAGGTCTATTTTAACAAAAAAAAAATAACTCATCCATGAAAAACACACATACAAAAAATCTTATACTAAAAATCAATTTTTAAAATTAGTAAATTCTAATATTTTAATCTAATAATAATTAGTTTACATTCAAAATATAAGTTTATATAGGTGAAAATTAAGTAAAACCTGGCTTATGGACTATAAATAAAGTTCTTACGAATTGCTGTAAGTCTTTTCAAGCTGAAGATTTCTGAGTTAATATTCCTTGGAATACATACACATTTGCTTATCTAATCCTGGAGATTATGGCTTTGATTTGAAGTTAGAAGCATTGGTAGATGTTGTTGATTGGCAGAAATCAGAAGGTCGATTATATAATTAGTTTGTCATGCTGGAATAGTTATGACTGAAGAAAGGAGTCCGCCGTGGTGAAATCCCTCATTATTATCAGAACAACTGAAATAGTTGGTCCGCCCGTTTGGCAGCGATTGACTTTTAGCTATACTAGCTAGTCATGTCCCACTTAGTAGATGTTGGGAATCATTGCTGAAATTATTGGGAATCAAAGAACTAGCAGCAGATGGAATGGTCAAAAAAGGTTCAATAGTGAAAGCAATTGAAATCTGAAAACAGTTTTTATATATTTTAGTCTCATTGTTCATTTCTCAGATACTTCCAGAAATAGGCATTAATTAAAAACTTATTTACAGGTAAAATACTAATTACCTGCTAGAATTTTTATTTCAATAATGCTCGCTATAAGCAACAAAAAAACATAAAATTGTCATCAGATGTTTCAGATTCCAAGGATATTCCCCAAGGATCTTTTTATCCCCTGCTTTACTTGCTATCTACATTGATTTATTCTTTAAAAACACAGTGATCTTATTCCTGGAATATATGCCCAACATCTATGATGAGACAAATATACTTGCCTATGTTGATAGTGTGACAATTGCCAGAAGAGTCTTTAACATTTTTATTACTGAAAAAATGCTTTGAAATAACTGGATTAATTTTATCTGGAGACAAATCTTCAGCTTGTAGATGTTAATAGTAAGATATATCCCATCAATGTTTACAGAAATTTCAATTAAATTCCTTGATATGCCAGGAGGTATACTTCAATGATCAAAACCAATTTAATAATTAATCACCAATAAATTCTTAATTTTCAATTTAACATCACCAGAGAACAAAAATAGAATTCTATCTTCAAAGATCTTTTGGCTTAATATGTGACCAACATAACAATAACACTTATGGGAAATAGAATTAAAACTATTACGCAATAATTTAAGAACAGCAACTAGAAACAGTGGTCTTGGATTAGTTGAATTATTAATTCATAAAAGTCATTTAGCAGAATATTAATGGTCTTCTATCTGACGTCAACTTCCTGTCAGCCATCTGACTCATTAAAATTGAGGAAAACATCACACTTGATTAGATAGGAATTAAACTAACCTACCTAGATATAAGATAAAATAAACAGATCTAATTTGACTCAATGATTATACATCACAAAATTCAATCATAGTGCCAACTGGAAATTGGTGAATCATTGACTCAAAGTGGCATCAAATTTCAGTGTTTTCCCAATTATTTATCAACAAGACTCATAAACGATCCTTTAAGCATAATTTGTAAATTATGTGAATTACAAGAAATTTTTTTTACATATTATTGATTATTGTTCTTGACTCAAATTTAATGCTTTCCACTAACCTACAAAGCAAGATTTTGACAAGCTTTATGACTAATGACAAAAGACAAGAGTTGTGTTATCACTTTAGAAACAACATTTGTTTAGCAATATTATAGACTTAAAATAATGTCAAAAAAATTTAAGGTTCCTAATGTGGCCACAATAATTATTTAATTTATGGGATCCACAATGATCTAAGTGAGAAATCACAACTGCACAATCAATGAAGAATCGTATGTTAAGAATAACTTAAGAAAAATAGTAAATTAACCAACAAAACTTATCAATGTTTTTATTGAATCTATTCATCGCAAATCACGCGTTAGACGACTAGCAATATCGATATGCTTTAACTATAAAAATAAAAACAATATTATCATTTCAGCTTTCTCATACCGACAGTAGGAATATAAGAAAACTTAGAGAAGTCAAAATGCAGCGGGGCTTCATTTAAGTGCGATAAATATTGAACAGTATTTACGAATATCATTAAAATAGGCTTAGCAATCAGTAAGTGTTAATATGAATCATACGCATTACGAGGTTCAATTCACATCTTCATTGGTTCTAATATATCGGAAATTATCCTATAAAATAGCTTTCAAAACATTCTAATACAATTTGCTCTAAAATACAATACAACATTGCCAACTCAACTTGTCCAATATTAGTTAGGTTGGGATAAAACAAGATTATAAACCGTTCAAATCATTACCACCTGCAATTTTCAAATAAGTGAGAATATCTTAGCCACTGTTCCTTTATGGGTATTTAACGGACCATTCAGTAATGGTATACTTTAAAGGCAACTTTACCATATCAATTAAAATTAAGTGAATGAAGGAAAGAATTATGATAGCAAAACTAAGAATGCCAAAGAAGTAACAGTTATTCTTAATTCATATTTAGCTCAAATTGAATTTTATAAGACAAAATTCATAATCAATAGTAAGAATCAATAAATATACTTTCAAGATTAATTAAACGACGATACTTGAATAAATTTAGAATATTTTTAAAAAATAACCAAAATAATACACACGAAACTGTATTCTGTATAAAACTCTATAGTAATATTCACTTACTTACTTTGTCTCCAGATAAATTATTTATTTCTCCCTTTTAATTTTTCCCAAAATATTATATATTATTTACACAAGCATAGTAGTAATGCATTACAAATATTACTTGTCTTTAAGTGAAATTTCAATATGGCGAATGCCACGTTGTTAATCTCGCAATAGCACACGTCACAAAGATTCACGCTTCAAGGGGAGTTCCTTGATTACACTTTTTCTAATTACCGGTGGTTTAATTTAGTAGATATTTGATTTTATCTTTCAATTGTTTTTAAATAACAAAAGGTTGTTATTACGAGAATTTAAATACAATTTGAGATAAGTCAATTACGGAATTAATTATTGGCAGAAATTTTTTATAAAATCAATACTTGAGTATTTTCCCATTTTTGAACTATTATGTGGGAGGGGATATTAAATAAATTAGGATACGCGTATGTTTAATGCTATCTAGATTTTATAGGTGATGTGTTTTCAGGAAATATAAGAGTTAGTTGATAAAAGCAAAATAAAACTAAGAACTGAAAAGCTTAAAGCAGGGATATCTAATCTTTTGGTGTTTCTGGACCACTGACCCAACATTAAGAAAGCTGATATGCAAAAAGATTTAAAAGGTCCACGCATAATTTTCGTAATATCCGCCAAAACAGACAAGCAAAAAAAAGTCCTTACATAGTAATTCTAATTAGGTGGCGGTTCGTTCGGAGATTTTTAAAATCGTCGAGCAAGTTCCAAGATTGTGACTAAAATAGAAAATGTACGTATCTAAGTAATAAAATATTTGTTTTTATACATATTATAAAAGAAAAGAGGACAACGTAGAACTAGTGAAATATTCAACACTGTATTTGAGAGCATGGCTGCAGAAAGGAGTTCGCTATTAACTGAAAGGAGACCCTTTGATTCCTCTTGGAGGCCTTAAAGGAACCGAGCAGGGCAAATTCCTAATGTCCACTCCATACGTTCTTGTCGTTGCAGCTGTTATTACTATGTGATTATTCATATAGTATACGAACATGGATGGGCTGCTCACCAACACGCATTAGCCCAACACGCATTAGCCAGCTGGTGAGTTTATTGGCTTTTTACCTCTGAGTTTAAGATCAAGACACACCATGGTCTTTCTTCTCAGTGCCTGATAAGGCAGAATGAATGTTTGTGTAAATGATAAATATTTTTCCAATACATATATACAATTATGACAGACAAAAATAAAGCATGGCCCTTATTCCCAGGAGGCTGTAAAGTCACCAACCAAGGCAGCGGTTGGTGGCCGAAGGCGGAGGGTGCTAAGAATCCCCTGATTGTGGACCCAGGCTGCCATTTGATGACGACTTTTTATTTAGGTACTTACAACTGCAGATCACTTTCAAGTGAAGGAAGATTGCAAGAATTAGAAGAAGAATTGTCTTATATTAAATGGGACATTATTGGACTTTGTGAAGTTAGAAGAAAAGGTGAAGAAACAATTGATTTAAAAAGTGGACATATACTCTATTATAAAGGCACACATATTGGAAATACAAGTGGAGTAGGATTCATTATAAATAAAAAGTGGAAGAACAATATTGTGGAGATTGATGGTGTATTGGACAGAGTTGCAAGATTAGTTATACAACTTAATAGCAGATACCAAATGCAGATAATTCAGGTTTATGCCCCAACAAGTTCTCATAGTGATGAAGTAGTAGAAGATTTTTATATGGATGTACAAAAGGCTTTTGATCAGAGTAAACAACATTTTAAAATTGTTATGGGAGACTTTAATGCTAGAATTGGTAGACAAATAAAAGATGAAATTGCTGTAGGTAATTTTGGTTATGGTAATAGAAATGAGAGAGGACATAGACTTGTGGAGTTTGCAGAAAAAGAAAAACTTTATATTATGAATTCATTTTTTGAGAAAAATGTTAAAAGAAAATGGACATGGAAGCATCCAAATGAAGGTACAGCAGAATTGGATTATATTTTGACTAACAGGAAATACATATTTCAAGATTGTAATGTTCTTAATAAATTTAACACAGGAAGTGATCATCGATTAGTAAGGTGTAAGTTACGTGTTAATGTAAAACTAGAGAGACAAAAATTATTGAGAAAAACAATATTTACAGTTGATATTCCTAATCTTCAGAAACATTCTAATGAATTTAAATTAGAACTTACAAATAGGTTTCAAGTGTTAGGAGATTTTGAACATGATTCAGATTTGAATGAAATTAATATGAAAATAACTGATACACTTTTAAAAACTGCAACAAAGATAGCTGGTAGAAAAAAGCAGCAATTGACTAATAAAATTTCTACTGAGACTAGAGAATTTATGAAGAAAAGAAGGAATATGAAGATATACAAAAATGATGTATTAAAAAGAATTGAATATCTCGAATTTTGTAAAATGGTACGGAAAAGAGTTGAAAATGATATAAGAAAGTATAACTGTGAAATAGCAAGGAAAGCTGTAGAAGAAAATAAAAGTCTCAAGAATGTTAAACAACATTTTGGTATTGGTAGGAAATTTATATCTGCAATAAGAAAAAAAGATGGAATTATTACTAAAAAGAGAGATGACATCATGAAATTGGTAGAAGATTTTTATCAAGAATTATATAGTAATAAAGAACAAGTACCTCCTATATCTATTACATCTTCCGAATTGCCCAGAATTTTAAATGAAGAAGTGAGACATGCAATTAAATGTATGAAGAAAGGAAAGGCTCCAGGAAATGATGGAATTATAATTGATATATTAAAAGAAGGAGGTGAAGAAATAGAAACAATTTTAGCAAAGTTATATACCAAATGTCTAAATGATAAAGATGTACCGGAAGATTGGAAGAATGCAGTAATAATATTAATATTTAAAAAAGGTGATAAAGAAGATATTAGAAATTACAGACCTATCAGCCTTTTATCAGTTTTATATAAAATTTTTACCAAGATAATTACAACTCGTCTACAGAGAACTTTGGATTTCCACCAACCAAGAGAACAAGCTGGATTTAAAAGTGGTTTTAGTACAATAGATCATATCCAGGTATTGAGAGAAGTCATAGAAAGGACAAATGAATATGAGTTGTCATTATGTTTTGGATTTGTAGATTATGAAAAGGCATTCGATTCTATACACATTTCTTCAGTGATTAAAGCATTGGATCATCAAGGTATAGATCCAGGATATTGTCATATTTTAAAGAATATTTATAAAAATGCAACAGCAACAATTAGATTACATAATGATACTGGAAAAATCAACATTGAGAAAGGTGTAAGGCAAGGTGACTCCATATCTCCAAAACTTTTTACAGCAGTGCTGCAAGAAGTATTTTGTGGATTAAAATGGGAAACTAAAGGAATGAAAGTAAATGGAGAGTATTTAAGTCATTTAGATTTTGCAGATGATGTAGTTGTTTTTGCAAATAATGCTTCAGAGCTGCAGGAAATGTTGCAGGAGTTAGCAGATGAAAGTAGAAAAGTAGGACTAAAGATAAATGTTAAAAAGACTAAAGTAATGTTTAATCGATTTGCTCAAAATATGAAAATAAAGATTGATTATGAAGAATTAGAAGAAGTTAACAGTTACAAATACCTAGGTCAGATTATTAATACAGATGGAAACATAATGGAGGAAATTAATCATAGAATTAAACTTGGTTGGAGTGCTTTTGGTAGAAATAACTTGATACTAAAAGGAAATATGCCTATGTGTTTGAAAAGAATGGTTTTTAACAAATGTGTTTTACCAGTTCTTACTTATGGATCTGAGACTTGGACACTTAATAGAAGAGCAATACAGAGACTTCAGACCACTCAAAGGAGTATGGAGAGATGTATGTTGGGAGTAACAAGAAGAGATCGAAAACGCAATGTATGGGTAAGACAACAAACAGGTGTTACTGATCTTATTGAAAAAATTAAAAGATTGAAATGGAGTTGGGCTGGACATATTGCTAGAAGAAATGATAATAGATGGACAATTGAAATTTTAAACTGGATTCCAAGAGATTGTAAAAGACCCAGAAAGAGACCACATGTGAGATGGATGGATGAAATAAGAAAATGTGCAGGGGTGTTGTGGAAAAGAGAAGCTAAAGATCGGAGAAGATGGATTAAACTTGGAGAGACCTTCATCCTGCAGTGGATTGATAATGGTTGATGATGATGATTTGAGAGCATATCTATGTTTAAAAAAGCCACGTCGCAATGCGTAATCACAAAAAGTTTCTCGATATTTCAAGTAAGTTTATGATTTTGTGTTGGGCCACATTCATGGCCAATCTGGGCTGCATGTTGGATATCCCTTATGTAATGGTAGTTCACTTACCTTCAACTAAAGGACTAGTCCAGATTTCATCTTGTCTTGATAGGATTGAACCGTCATTGCTACAGACCAATTGATATATGAATTAATAGACATATCTAATAGCAGAACAGGCCAATAAGTGATGTTATTTGGTAAATCCAAGTGCTCTCATTATGGAAGAGGATCTGGCTAAAATAGGCAGTCCATTTGAAGGCAAAGATTAGACAACAAATTACTGTCAGCTGACAGGCAGTACGCACGTCCACTATATGGCTAGTGCAGTGAGGCAAGTTTTTGCTAAAACAAAGCTGATAGATATAAACTTGGCATTAGGAAAACTGTCACAGTACAGCTGGAAGTGTTAGGTAAACCCCAGAAGTGTACCTGAAACCTTTCCTTCAATAGTTGCATAGTAGCTCAACACTATACCTCACCAATGATATCAGGCTATGTCATAATAGTTGTATATATTGTAAATAATATTAAATTATATTTGAATATTTTTGTATATTTAGTAAATAATATTAAATTATATTTGTGTCTGTGTTTTATTACATATATAAATAACATATATGGTGTTAAACCATTAAGCATCACATGATCACATTGACCCATATGACTATATAAGCTATTGAGCTTAGATTGAAAATATTTTTTGTGTTTTCAATTTCATTCTCATAGTTTTGTAGTTAAGTAGAGATAAAAGGTGGTTGCTAGAGGGTTGCATTAGATCCTAAGATCTAGATGCAGTGCTCTCAGATCCAAAGCTCCTCACTGACGAAGGCCACAAGCCAGAAACTAGTCTGGGGATATTGGATGAGTAGGCATTAGATAGGGATTTTATGCACAAGCCTTCTGGCATCCATTGATTACTCTGTTTAGCACAGGTGGCAATACTGTATGGAGAGTTTTGCTCTGTTTAACATATATGGTGCAGTCAGACAGCATTGCTCTCATGACCTAACAACAAAAACTTCCCTCCCATCCAACTGTAAAAAGATTTTTAAATGACAGGATTTTACCTGCATAGATTGTTTAAATCTGGATTATTAGTCAAATTAACAGCTAACCAATGTGATTGATCACACATTTGCTATAAAAGAAAATTCAAAGATTTTTTTTTTTCTAGCATAGCAGGAAAAAAGCCAATCAAAATGGCTAAAATTGGCTTATTATGAGAGTTCAATCCAGTCTGGCATATCCTGAAAATGATAAAGCATCATCTCTACTGTTAAACTTTTTCTTTCCAAATCTCCTAAGCATAATGCAGAGATATCGTTTCAATCTCTGCACATGGGGGGGGGGGAGGCAGGAGATTTTGCCGCACAGCTCAGGAAGCTTGCATTCAGCTGTAAATTTGGGGACTTTTTAAATGGAACTTTGAGAGATCCATTTCATTTGTGGAATGAAAAATTACAATCTTATAATCAAGCTGCTAATGAATCCTGATAGCACTTTGATTCAGCTATTTTTCAGGCAATTCTAAACTGAATTGATAGCAAAGTCAAATGGATCCATTGAAAATGTGGAGTATAGGGCTTTGTATTGACTGGTTTGTGTAAATGAATAAAGCTACATGTGTGTGTTTGGATAACTAATCAATATAACTGTAATCACTCTAGAAATAGTGAAAATGTCTAATAAGTAAAATGTAAATTACCAATTTAATCTGGGTATGTTAATTTAGATAAAGGCAGTAAAATACCCAGATCAGAGAGAGCAGTTTAGTGCTAAGTATCATGCAACCAGTAAGGTCCTTGTGAAATATGAAATCTGTGAGCAATAAAATACACTGAATAAAGGATAGTGAAAAGTTAACAAAGAATAGTTAATGGAGTGAAACAAAGGACTAATATAATTATACAGTATTGTAGTTCAACTTTATAAAGAATTAACATTCATTTTCCTTCATTCACTTTAAAAGGAAGTTAAACTTTTATTAAAAAATGAAGTCTTATTCCCCCCCCCCCCAGTCTCATTTATCATCATTTTCAACCACTATTCTCCACCTCAGAGTAATCTAATTACTTTGATCATTGGCTTCTTTTCTCCAAACACACCAGAAAACTTTAATTTCATCTATCCATCTCACATATGGTCTCTTTCTACAATCTTTGGGATACAATATTCCAACTATCCATCTATTATTTTCTCTTCTGGAAATATGTCCATTTCAGTCTTTTAATTCTTTCAATGATGGTTATGATATCTGTTTGTTCTGTCACCTACGTATTTTTATTTTTGATCTTTTCTTGTTACTCCTAGCATAGTCTTTTCACATTTCACTTAGTGAAATTAAATTTCTGTATTGCTTGTCTATTAAGTGTCCAAGTCTCAGATCCATAAGTAAGAATTTGTAAAACATCTAAAAACTTTTCAACACATGGGCATATTTCTTCTTAATATTTAATTATTTCTACCATAAACATTTCATCCAAATTTAATTCTAGAATTAATTTTATTCATTATATTTCCATCTGTGTTAATAATCTGATTAAGATATATGTAAGTATTAACTTCTAATTCCTAATTATTTATCAAGAAAATCCACTGAACATTATTTGAGCTTTTTTTTTTTTTTTTGATCATTTATCTTTCTTTTTTACTTTCATTTGGTAACTTTTGCAATATTTCCTGAAACTCTGTAGCATTATTTGCAAAAGCATATCATCTTCAAAATCTAAATAACTAAAATACTGTAATCTCTATTCACTTTTACTTATTTAGCTTTCCATTTTAATCCACAAAATATTTATTGTAAAATGTTTTGGAGATATTGAATCATCCTGATATATATTTTTTCCAATACTAACTTTTTTTGTGCCAGCGTATAATTTAATCATTGGTGTTGCATTTTGATGACAATGTCCTGAATCATAATGATCCAATGTTTTAATCACCGTAGAAATGCTTATAGAATTAAATGCCTTTTCATAATCTAAAGCCTAATGGTATGCATATTCATTGGCCTTTCTATTCTTTTTCTCAATAGTTTGAATGTCATTCATTATTGTTTGGTTGATTAGAATTGATGAGTTGTAATTGTCTTAATAAAATTTTTATATAGAATTGATAGGCTTGTAATTTAAAAATAATTTTAAAGAAATGTTTATTATTAATTTTTTTATTATTATTAATTTTTTATAGTTTAGTTTTTATGTTTTCGGTTTTTAAAAGATTTGAAAAAAAAATTTGTTTGAAAAGTTTTTGGATTGAGTTGTTTTTGCTTTATATTATTTTGTTTTGTTATAATTTTATATGAAGAATAAGAATTTTGGTTGTATTGATATAATATTTGTCTAATTTTTTATGTTGTAGATCTGAAGAAGACTGCTAGTACAGTCGAAACTGTTATAATAAATAAAATTATTTGCTTAAAGTGTTAAAGGAGTGTTGATCAGTTTATAGTGAAATAATTTATATCTTCTTTACATCTTTCTTACAACATTTTTACTGCATTCTTCCAATCATCTAGTACATTTTTAACATTTAGATATTTGGTATATAATTTTGACAACAATTTCTTTCCACCTGCTTCTTTTAAGATATTAATAATTCCATTTGATGGAGCTTTTCCTTTTATAGACTTAATTGCATGTCTTACTTCTATATTTAAAATTTTCTTGTTCTTTATTACTATAAAACTTTATAGAAATCCTCACATTTCATGATATTGTTTCTTATTTTAGTACTAATTTTATCTGTTCTTATTACATATATAACTTTCCTTCTAATACCAAAATATTGCTTTAAAATTTTGAGACTTTTTTCTTTTACAGTTTTATTTTTCAATTCACAATTATATTTTCTCATATTATCAAATTGGCCACTTCCTTTATTTTGATGTAATATCTTATATAAATGCAATTTATCCACTCTAATTTGAACACCTTTTAGCAAAAAACCTTTTATGGTACATATATGCATACACAATTTGTGTTTTGACAGTTCTGCAATCTTCTTCAAAACATTAAAGTAAAGGGGGCTCTGAAGAAGACTGTAGGATAGTCAAAATATAAGATTGTGTATGCATATATGTACAATAAAAGGTTTTTGCTAAGAAGTGTTCAAAGTAGAGCGGATAAATTGCCAATAATACTTATGTAGACTTAAGTGGATATTATGAATTAATCAGCTTTTTGCCTGATGGTTGACCTTTGATAACTCAGCACAAACACCTTGATAAATGTAATTAGGAAACAGTAAATTATTACCAAATCGGCCATAGTAAATATTTATTTGCCATTATTAAATACTTCGCATGCAATATTGTCAGCAATTTTAGTTAGCTATTGGTAAGAACTTTTGAAATGCTCTTAATTGGATCCAAATGTATGTTGTTTGTCCTGCAGGAAATTATGTGTTTACTAACATCTGTTGTTTTACAATTATCATCATTATTTCATACATGACCAAGATGTGTTATTTACGGACTGTGCAAATGAACTCTTGTGTTTCCAGCTAAAAGAAGATGTAATTATTTTTTGTTAGTACATGATAGATAGGTAGACTAATTATTTGTCATATATTTTTTGTTTAATTATTATTTCTTTTACTTCAAGAACATCTTGGAAAAGTATAATATGAAGAAATATTATACTGGGTAATTAATTATTGTTTTGATATAATTTTTTATTGTATACATGTATTTCTATATGTTAGCGATAGAGATATCTGTTTGCTATTAGGAAGCTAACAATTAATTTTAGGAAGGGGTAAACACGTAAAATTATTATTTTATCTTTGCGTTCTCAGAAATTACGAGGTCCATTTATTAATAATTATTTTGCTTCAAATTTAAAAGATTTGTAGTTCGTCACAAATCAAAACTTTATTTCAATTTATTAGTTAATATTAAATATATAAAAGCATTGTTTTACCTTTGCTTTGCTGGAAGAATGAAGCCATAGAGCTTTGAAAGCACTAAGCTTTAAATAAAGTTAATAATATATATATAACTTCTTTAACAAGCGTTATAAGCACATAATTATTGATATTAGTAGTAACTATTATATTTCAAATTTAAAATATTTACAATTTGTCAAGAATGAGCGATTCATTTTTTAACTTATTAATTAATGTTATTACAATATTTACTTAGTGAATGTGATTTGAAATTATTTTGTGCATTATTACGCATGTGTGCCTGTCTGTTGTTTAATCCATTTAAATAAGTGTTGAATTATAAGTTGATTGACTTACTTTCCAACTAGTTTTGGATGATGTGATGGGCCAAAAGAATGTATTTAAGAGTGAATTTATTATTTTTTTATGCTTAGATTGAAATGTATGTAGTGGCTATGGAGAAAGAAAGCATTTACGATATATATTGTGTTATAGGGATTGAGAGAACTCTCCCTTAGTTTATTGAAATATTGGCCATGAGTGGATTATATTTTCCTGATTAAGTATTTGTGTGTTATGATGATTATATTATGTGAAGTACAGTAGTGTATTTCCCTTGTTTTTTGGTGATGAGACAAAGTCCACACCAGCATTTAAGCCTCTGAGTTACATTAGGGAGTCACTGCATCTTGTTGTTTAAATTGTTAAAGTTAAAAAAGTCTTCTTGTCCTTCATGTATCCATTTGAAATTTCCCATCATTTATTCATAGCCAGATGTAATGTAGTTTGCTAATAAACAAAATGAAAGTAAAATTGATTTCTTTTATAGAACATCTAAAGTAGAATTAGTGTTAAAGCTTGGTTGGTTATGGCATCATCCGTATTATGGTATTGTATCTCAATTTCATAAATAAACTGATCGGATATAGCTGTGTTAATTATTTTATAACAGGTAGCATAATACAGATGCACGCATAAAATGCTATTAAACTTGAAGGTATGGAAAAAATCTATTACTGATTTATTAGTCTGAATCAACATTTCAAATCATATCATACCAATTATTTTAAGATTCACATCATCAAATCATCAGAATGATTCATCCTCATTTTAAATGAGGAAGGAAGATAAAAGAAAGTGTAACTAGTTAATAGAATTATTTGATTGATTTAAGGAGGATAATGTGACCTCTTCCTCATATATTTAAAACAATATTGTATTATTTTAATGTTTAACTACCCCAGTTTTGATTTGGTTAGTAGAATGTTGGAGTTAGCTAATAGCATATGTGTATTTTAAGTAAAATACAAAGAAGTTTAAGTTCATATTTAATTATTTTAGTGTTAGTGTTAATAAATGGTTTTTTTTCATAAGCATACAGAATTGATTGATAGCTTGCGTATGTTTGAAATAAAATACAAATAATTTCAGATTTAATTATTCTAGTATTAGTATTAATAAATGTTTCTTTTCAATGGCTTATCAGAATTGATTGATAGCTTGTATAGGTTTGAAATAAAAATACCAACAAGTTTGTTTTAATGTTAACTACTCTTATGTTAGTCTATTCAAACATTGATATTGGAATTATCCAAAACATGTATGTGTGTAAAGTAGAAATACAAAATGTTTATTTAGCTATATCATGTAATAAATGTTTTATTTATTTAAAAACTTTGTTCAGAGTTATTCTTTGGCATGCATTTGTGTCTATGTTTCCACACACACACATACTTACATATCCAATATGATATGATTGCACTATTCCATAAATTTAATGATGAATATGTTCAGAACTGATGATGTTGTTTTCTCGATCCAAACATTATATGAAATGCTTGACTAATTGCCGATTCTCTGGAAATTTTTAGTATTCTGTTATTATTTAGATTTCTTTCATTGTCTAACTACTACTATTTTATTAGAATAATGCTTAATTTATGTCATTACTTTAATGATGTAAACAAAGGCAAACTCTCCATACAGTAGTGCCACCTTGTGCCAAACAGAGTAATCAATGGATGCCAGAAGGCTTGTGCATAAAATCCCTATCTAGTGCCTTAAAATCCCTATCTAGTGCCTACTCATCCATTATCCCCAGACTAGTTTCTGGCTTATGGCCATCATCAGTGAGGAACCTTGGATCTGAGAGCACTGCACCTAGCCTTCTGGAATCCATTGATTACTCTGTTTGGCACAAGGTGGCACTACTGCATGGAGAGTTTGCCTTTGTTTACAACAATTATGTGCTAGTATAGAGATGGTGATCATGTGATGTTTAGTGGTTTTACTTTTATGATGGCAATTAGTAGTTATTGTAAAGTATAAATTTAAAAATAAGCCAAATAATAAATTCCCTGATCTTATTATTTTAGATTAGATATTAATTTAGTTATTTATTTTAAATTATTGTACAATACAAGTTAAGTAGTGCTATATTTTGTTTTATTTAATTTTAACTTAAACCATACAGTAGAATTAATTAATACTAGGTTGTTTGATGCATTTAGATGATGGGGGAAGATGAGATTAAACTATAACTTGTTCATTTAAATGGTGGAATTTTACCAATTTCAACTATTCATTTACTTTAAAACCCAATAGATATTTTACCCCTATTAGTTCATAATGTTTCCTCCTATGTTTAGTATACATTTTATACCTTATAGAACTCTGTAGCCTCCACTGAACTAATCTATAGTAGGATAGCATTGTAAGAGTCTCAATAGTTATTCACAGCAGGATCTGATTAGTAGTTTATTCTATTAACAATAGAATTGGCACCCTGGGTATTTGTTGATAGGAAATGTAGGTTTGGTGTTGGGGAAGGGTATATATATATGTGTGTGTGTGTAATTGTATAATTGAATGCTTATAAATATAGTAATCAGATATATGTAAAAAATTTATCCATTTAGGAGTGCTTTCGATTATCCTCGTAGTCTTTGTCAACTAACACTTTGAGAGGCTATCATTTCCAAATTTCTGTGATTTTAACATTTGCTGCCTGCCTGTTAATTAAGACATGTTTGTATTTGTATATTAGCATAGCTTCCTTTATTTTCCTTTTGATGTTATTTTTTCCAATTTGCAATATTTTTATATTATTATAATTAAAATTAAAACCATAAATACATGATTTATTATGATCATAAAAATAGATGTTGAAATATTATTATCTACTTTGCATTTTTCTTTGTATTTCTGAGTCTTTTTAATAACAAGAAGTGCTCTTTAGTTCTTTTTCCCAATATACCACACCTACATATTCATTTATAAATGACGCAATTTTCATTTATAAATTAGGTTTTATCTTTAGAATAATTTATTAATTTGTTTAATGTAGGTGCATAAAATGCAACATCACATATACCTTTATAAATTTTCCTTATAAAATTTACTTGATCATTTGAAATATATATTATTGATATGCATATTTTTTTTATTAACAGGAGGATCAATATTATTATAAAAAAATTTGTTCTTATATATATATTATAAATGAAAAGCAATGTATGATCTTGGCTTAGACTTAAAATTGGCAGTGTTATATTTTTTAAAATATTTATATTGTGACTTTATGTTATGGATAGCTTTAAATCATCGTGATGTCTATAATAATTTTAATAGTTAGTAAGTCATTTTCTTTTTCTTTTTTTTTAATATAATACATAAGTATTTTGCTGTCTTAAACTTAATAACTTTCTATAAAGTTATTCAAAAATTTAAAGATATATATATTGATAGAATTTAGAGTAACTTTTTGTCTATTTGATTATTTTAACATTATAGGTTTAGGTGAATAGAGAAATTATATTTTCATATATTTGTAAGTATATTTATATATGAATGTGTAAATTTAAAATCACATGTATTTGTGTTGTTTGAGAAATATGAATAAAGATAATGAGTTATTTAAAAGAAATATTGAAATAAAGCAGTGCAGAAATATATTGCGTCATTCTGTGGATTAACTTAATGATACTGTGCTGAATACAGGGTAGCTAGTCAGCGTTTTAAGGAATATTAGTCTTAGAGAAATATGGTATGGTATAGAATTACCTCAATAATCATGTTATGATCATGCTGATGTGCAAATAACTATATAAAATACGATATGGAAAAAAGGTGCAAATTCATTACAATGGCCTCCCAACTTAGGGGCTTTTGAAGAGTGGAAAAGTATGGGGGACAGAATATAAGGGTTAAGTTATAGTAAAAAAAAATGAGTATCAGTGAGGTGTTAAAATTTCTTTTGTTGGGTTAAGAAAGAGAAGTCGGAAGATAGGTAATGGAGCAGATTATAAAGGGAAATTTATATATATAGCCCAGAACTTCAGGGGATGGGGGGTTAGGCCTAGCATGTTTGATTTTAGAAAGTGCTATAGATATGTATAATAGAAAAAGAAGGAATGCTTGTGTAAGAGAGGAGTATGGAACTGGTGAAAATAAAAATGTATGGAGGGGGAAAAGGAGATGCCAATAGGATACATCAAAAGCTTACAAAAGTATTCTGATAGCCACAGAATGCCAGATGAAGATAAAATACTGATAGTGTACAACCACCTCTAAGAGTCTGCTGATGCTTGGTGGAATTCACTTTTACACCAGCTGCAAACTTTCACAGACTATAAAATGTCTCTAGAGAAGGCTTTCTGAAATGAAGAGTGGCAGGAAAATATTAAATTGTAACTAATGAAGCAAAAGTTTCAGGAGGATAAAAAAGAGTATGTGCAGTTTTTCATGTGACAGGTAGCCATGCTAAAAACATTAGAAGCATGTGGATTGCCTGAGAAACAGATCACGGGAAAAGTATATAGAAATTTACAAGGGGAAATAAAATGGATGCTGGTAAAAAAAGAATGAGAGTCAATGGAAGCAACAGATAGAATATTGAGTCAGAGATAAGTAGACAAATTGAGGAGCAAAGATTTAGGTTGGGGGAAGGGACGGATTTATGAAGGAGAAACAGACAAGATGAGTGAGGCTATACTCAGATATAGACAAAAGCAAATAGAGAACTTGGTATGGTCATGGGAAGACCGGGTCCCAGGCTACGCTCATCAGACATGCCCAACAATTTCCCTAGCAGTGGGTCAGATAAAAGTGAAGGCACTTGTGGACTCTGGTAGTCAGATCTCAGTGATAGTGGAAAGACTACCACAGAATCGTGAGCAAAACTATATATGCTTACTCTCCTGTTGAAGTCAATTCACGTGATGATGGTTAATAATCAAAAACCCTAGGTCAAACCCAAAGAAATATGGATGGATCTTAACATTAATGGAGAAAGCTGCCTGTATATATTCCTGATAATGAAAAAGTTAATATATGATCCCTTATTTGTATCAGACTTTTTGCACAAATGTTAATGTACCTAGATTATAAAAGTGGACAAGCCACATGCAAGGGAGAAATGGTTAAGTTTCTTACCAATGGTTCATATAGTTTATGTAATGTCTTACGATCCGTGATGATTTTTCTATCATGACGTCATTCAAGGAATGACTGCGGAACTAGACTATTATTGTCTGCGGTATGAATGGTAACCGTAACTAGTAAACAAATACTATTTTGATAGCGCTAATTCGTTCTTAAAAAATGATAACAAGTTTTTGGCTGGTTTGTTATTCTAGAGACTAAAACACTACACCAGTTTTGGCGACGAGGATGGGATACGCGAGATACTAAAAATATATATTATATTTTAATTCAACAGTGTTCTTTATAATATTATTCTTAATCGTACGTAGGACGCCAAATTTTTTTTTTACTCAAACTTTGTTTTCTATTGGATTTATAATGGCAACTATTGGTTCTATAGCACCTTTCGACGCTGACTCACCGCAAATGTGGGATACATACGCGTCACAGGTAAATTTCTTTTGTGAAGCTAATAATATTATTGCTGACGAAAAGAAACGTGCAACACTCCTCGCTGTCTGCGGACTACGAACATTAAGTATTCTTCGTTCTCTTATATCACCTGCATTGCCTCATGACAAGTCATATCAAGAAATAGTAAATATATTAAAACAGTATTTTAATCCACAACCTTCCGTTATTTACCAACGTTTTCAATTTCACCGTCGTTGGCAACGAGAAGAAGAAAATGTGAGTGCATTTTTAGCCGACCTTCGACGTTTGGCAGAGAGCTGCGATTTTGGTCTTTCACTAACAGAGCGTCTTCGAGATCAATTTGTCTGTGGACTTCGTGATGAAACTACACAGCGCAAATTATTAACAGAAGAATCTTTAACATTAGAGATAGCTATACAGCGTAGTTTAGCTGCTGAATCTGCATTGGTGCAGGTGCGTGAAATCCGTGCCACAAACACTCCCATGTCGACTGTTGATCTTATTCAGCGAAACAGATCAACCTTACCTCGCAAAAATGTTTCTAGGTTTTCACTGTCTTCACAAACATCCCCTACACACAAAAGGAACATTGGTGCATCTCAATCGGGATCTCCACTTTGCTATGGTTGTGGCAGTCAACACAATCGAGTGGAATGCCCTTTCAAGAAAACCAAATGCCATTTCTGCCAGAAAATAGGTCATCTACAGCGTGTATGCCGAGCAAAACAACGCACTATTCCTGGATCTGCAAACCACTGCATGGCAGTAATGGAGACGGATGATGATGTAAGCCATATCCATGAAATACGCCGTGATGCTTCAACACCTAAATCCTCCGCACATGTGTACATTAATGGCAAGGAATGTAAAATGGAAATTGACTCAGGATCAGAATATTCTATTGTATCTTCTGACACACTATCTGAATTGTGCAATGGAAAAATACCTGAACTACATCCAGTAACAATTACATTACGGGATTTCCAGCACCACTCAATATTATTCAAGGGATATTGTGTTGTACATGTTCAGTATGGTGTATATTCATGCCATCTACGTTTATTAATAACAGAGAGTCCCTGTACAAACCTGTTAGGACGTGAATGGTTCACACCTCTAGGTATTTCATTAACTGGAGTCCATCTAATTACCGAACCATCTATTCAAGATATCATTAATGAATTTCCACAAGTTTTCAGCTCATCTATAGGAACTTACAAGGGTCCAGCTGTATCATTGCCAGTTGATCCTAAATTTCCCCCAATCAGACTACGAGCCCGGCCACTACCACTTGCTATGAAACCTAAGGTGGATGTTGCTTTAGATACTCTGCTCCGCGATGGGATCATTGAACCAGTGGAAAACCCTGTATGGACAACACCAGTAGTACCGATTCTTAAACCAACAGGAGAGGTGAGATTATGCGGTGACTACAAAGTGACAGTCAACAGAGCTCTTCAGAATCACCCATACCCTATACCTGCGGTACATCATCTTCTGACATCTCTTCCTCCTAGCTCTATCTTTGCAAAAATTGATTTAGCTAAGGCCTACCTACAACTTCCAGTTGATGATATGTCTGCAAACATACAGACAATCATCACTCATCGAGGAGCCTTCCGCGTAAAACGTCTACAGTTCGGAATCTGTGTTGCACCCGGAATGTTTCAATGTATTATAGACAATTTACTTGGAAACATTTCTGGAGTTTTTCCATATTTCGATGACATATTAATTTGTGCGTCTTCAACAATTGATCTATGTTCAAAATTACGTACTGTGTTTAAAAGGTTAGCACACAGTGGATTGCGGGCCAATAAAGAAAAATGTGTATTTGGAGTAGATTCTGTGGAATTTCTGGGTTATACAATCGACTGTAAAGGCCTGCATCCATCTCCAAGTAAAACAACTGCAATTCAAAATGCTTGCTCTCCTAGGAACAAAATAGAACTGAAAGCATTCTTAGGTCTTATAAATTTTTATAACAATTTCCTTCCAGATCGTGCAACAGTAGCTGAACCTTTACATCGTTTATTACAGACAAATGCTACATGGACTTGGACACCACAACATGAAAAAGCCTTTCTTAAACTTAAAGAGGCATTGATGTCCAATAATGTTCTAGTTCCATTTGACCCTCACCAAAGTGTTCTACTTACATGTGATGCTTCGCCTTACGGAGTAGGTGCAGTATTAAGTATGCAATATCCTGATGGATCATCCGCTCCAGTTGCTTTTGCTTCACGGACATTGTCTAAGGCTGAACGAAACTATGCACAAATTGATAAAGAAGCTTTGGCAATAGTATTTGGCGTGAAACGTTTTCATCATTTCCTATTCGGAATTAAATTTAACATTTGTACTGATCATCGTCCGCTGCTTGGCATTTTTACCTCGGATAAACCAACACCAATAATTTTATCACCCCGAATGCAAAGATGGACACACATCCTCAATGCATATTCTTTCAAACTGGAATATAAACCAGGAAAAAAAGTTGCAAATGCAGACGCGTTGAGCAGATTTCCACTTCCATCAACCGAATGCGACAATCCAAACATGAATGGTGTCTTTTTCTTGGAGGAATTGGAAGATCCTCCTGTAACTGCTGAACAAGTTGCACATGCAACACGAAAAGACTTTTTGTTATCAAGAGTAAAAAACTATATTTTCACTGCCTGGCCAAGCAGAACCACAGACACTAAACTTCAACCTTTTCTTATAAGACGCAATGAGTTATCAACACACAAAAACTGTTTGCTTTGGGGATCACGCGTAATTATTCCTTTTTCTCTACAGAGAATTGTTCTTAACGAACTTCATTTGGGTCATTCTGGCATCGTGAGAACCAAAGCATTAGCAAGATCATACGTATGGTGGCCATCAATGGATAGGGATATTGAGAATCTTGTGGGCAAATGCAAAAATTGTCAAGTCATAAGACATGCTTGCCCCCGTGCTCCAATTCACCCTTGGGAACCACCATCCACACCATGGTCACGACAGCACGTAGATTTTGCAGGCCCAATCGATGGGCAAATGCTTTTTGTTGTTGTTGACGCCTATTCAAAATGGGTAGAAGTGCGCAGAATGCCTAAAACAACCTCAGTTGCAACAGTCACAGTACTACGAGAACTATTTTGTACCCATGGAATACCAGAGTGTGTAGTTTCGGACAATGGACCCCAGTTTGTTTCTTCAGAGTTTTCTACTTTTCTTGCTAGTAATGGAATTCGCCATGCACGAATCGCACCTTACCACCCATCAAGTAATGGTCTTGCGGAGAGGGCTGTCCAGTCTGTGAAGGAGAGCCTAAAGCGTATTACTCATGGAAATTGGGAGCAACGTATTGCCCAATACCTTTTGGCTCAGCACATAACTCCATCTACAACTACAGGTTTGAGTCCAGCCGAAATGCTCTTTCATCGACGCCTTCGTACATGCCTGGACTTCCTTCATCCGGATAGAGCCCCAAAGTCAGCACCATACAAACATCATCGGTTACGTGAATTCCAACCAGATGACACAGTATTTACACGAGCAGCAGGAAGGGGTTCTCCATGGATTCCTGCTATGGTAGAACAGCATACAGGCCCTCTGTCATATGAAGTACGAACTGATCTGGGTTTACAACATAAGCACATTGATCAGTTGCGCTCAAGAACAGTGGACACTTTTCCAACTGTCTCATCTCCTGCTGAGGAAACACCACTTGCCCAAAATTCTCTACCCAGTGTGACACTGGAAAACACAAATAACCCGAGCTCAACACATTTCCATCCTACATCTTCAATTCAAACTCCAAAGGCTTACAGAGAACACCCTCAACGTCAACGCCATCCACCAGTGCATTTCAAGAATTATGTTACATACTAAGGGGGAAGGAGTGTAATGTCTTACGATCCGTGATGATTTTTCTATCATGACGTCATTCAAGGAATGACTGCGGAACTAGACTATTATTGTCTGCGGTATGAATGGTAACCGTAACTAGTAAACAAATACTATTTTGATAGCGCTAATTCGTTCTTAAAAAATGATAACAAGTTTTTGGCTGGTTTGTTGTTCTAGAGACTAAAACACTACAGTTTACTACGAGTGCTACACATGAATGATCTAATAGACTATATTACCACAGAAAAGATACATTGAAGCAAAGATGGCTACAGATAATTGTGAAAGCATACTAAAGCTGATATTGAAGAAATATAATACATTTTTTTTTCAGACAGACTGGGTATAATCCAGGGCTTTGAGCAGAGAATTAAAGTGAATAAAAACTAATCCTTTAAAACAAGATCACACTTATTCCCCATCAATATCGCATTGAAATAAACAAATAGACCAGATGATGGAATGGGGCATTATGTCAATGTTTTCATCAGCATATTGTAACCCAGTGGTGGTCATGAAAAAAGATAGCATAGTGTGGTTGTGCTTTGATGCAAGATATCTGAACAAAGTGACAATTCCAGATTGTTATATTCCACCACCTATGCAAAAACTAGGGAGATTCAATGGAAGAATATTTTCAACATTTGACTTGACTGTGAGCTATTGGTGGATCAAGCTTCACCCGGATGATCACAATTCAACAGGATGCTTTTAGTCTGATTAACAGCAGGGCAGGGTTATTAAGAACCTGGATCAGGTGCTATCATCTGAAGTAAAAGATTTGGGCACTATGTATGTGGATGATGTGTTAGTGGCATTGGCAACTGTGGAATAACACATAAGAGATGTAAAAATGTTTTTAAGGAATGTATGGAAAAGGGAATTAAAAATAAATGTAAAAAAGGTACATTATTTCAGGAGGAGGTTACATTTGGGGGCCATATAGTAGGGGCACAAAGTATTAGACCTTGTCTGGATAAAATATCAGCTATTAAGGATTTTCCTGTACCCAAATCCAGGAAACATACATTCCTTTCTAGCCTTGTGTAATGACTGCAACTGATTCCAGTAACAATTTACAGAAATGGAATCCATGGTTCAGTTATTGAGGAAAGATGTACCATAAAAATGGAGTGATAAACAAGAGTGAGCATTTAAAAAGGTGAAAACAGGATTGTGTAACATGTGATGCTAGCATTTCCTGATTTTGCACTGATCATAGTGCAGGCAGATAGCAATGGGTATGGCTAGGGGTATTGTATTTTCTGACTTGATTACTCAAAGGACCTGAACTCCATTATACTGCTACTAAAAAGAAAGCTCTGGCAATCATTTCAGTATCCAAAAACTCCATACACTTTTGATAGGATCAGAAGTAATCGTGGTCAAGGACCACAAAATCTTGGAGTTCATTAACCACAGTTACCTCATAAATAGTCAATTGGTGCAATGAAGTTCATATCTCTAAAAGTATAATTATACCATGAAGCACTACAAAGGGTCAGATAATATTGTGGCTGACATTCTCAACTGGATCTCTGTGGGCTCACAATCTCAATGTCTGAAGTGAGAAAATTTAAACCTAGCAAGTGCAGGCCTAAGAACAGATGGAGTTGGAAAATTACTTGGAAAAATGGATGATATAGTAGTGCCATCTTGTGCTAACAAGAGCAATCAATGGATGCCACAAGATGGCACTACTATATGGAGAGTTTTGCTGTATTTTGAATTGTTTAATAACAATTATTGTGCTAGTATGAGATAGTGATCATGTGATGTTTAGTGGTTTAAAAATGGATGACATGGCACCAAAGAGAAGACACACAATTAAGACAAGTAATTGAGCAATTGGAAGGGAAAGGAACCAGAGCCATTGGAGGGCTCAGACATAGAATCAAGCATTATAAATTATAAACTATGCTTCAATATAAAGTCCAAAATGATCCAGAAGAGTAGAAACCAGTCACATCTCAACATATGAGGGATGTGGTAACTCATGTCAACCAGATGTATGGGCACTATGGAGTGGTGGAGACTGAACAATGGCTTAAAAAGTTATTTATTGGCCAAATATGCATGGTCAGATCATTGATGTAATCAGCCATTGTGAAATTTGTCAGAAAGCCAAACTAGCAAATAGAAACTGCTGCCCCAATAATTTCCATGATTCCAAAGAAACCAAGAGATGATAGCAATAGACTATTATGGTCCATTACTGGTGTACAACAAGAAATATTTACCTAGTAGAATACCTAATTACCCATGAAAATGCAAGAAACAGACTATTATGGTCCATTACTGCTGCAAAACAAGAAATATTTACCTAGTAATATACAATTTGTTTTACAAATTTGTGGTGGAATGCCTAGTAATATATAATTTATTTTCCAAATTTGTGATGGAATACCTAATTACCCAAGAAAATGCAAGTAAACACAATATGTGTAATTGAAAGGGAACATTTCTGTCAGTAGGAAAACCTCAGGTTATTCTCTCAGACCATAATATGCAATTTCTATCTGGAGAATGGGGAAGATGGATTCAGAGATTAGGGATCCATTCATAACCTGCAATGAACCCATGAAAATGGGTAATACAAAAGTCAGGGAGATTGTTTAGAACCTATATCACAACCAATGATGGGATGGGTCAAACAAGTTTCAAGTATACTTAGTTACATTAATTGGTCAGTCAACAAATCAATGGGGTTTCAATCCATGCAGTTAAACTGATAGGCATGCTCCTAAGTTAATTAAGGTTGCCCTGCCAGGAATGGAAGAATGACCAATAGATACTGAAAGCAATCAAAAACAAGCATATCACACCTTCCTAAAAAGGAGTCAAGAATAAAAAGATTCAAGGGGAACAACCCATAGGTTTAAGGCTGGGAACTGAGTGATGCTAATGAGGCTGAATGCAAGTGAACCTGGAAAGTTTATATGTAAAAAATTCTGTCCTTATATGATGGTCTTTTCAGGATCATGAAAGTTTGAGAACAATGCATTTTGGATGGACAACCTAATGTTGGTATAGTAAGGAATAGGTTATGGGTTAGAGGGCCATTCAGACAGACTGTTTGAAGGTTTTTGAACAGGGGGTATTGTGACATGGAGAGTTTCAAACCTGATTCCACTGATAAGAAAATTTTGTATCCATGCATATGTTTATAGTTTTAGTATGATTTATCAATAGTTTATATATATTTCCAACTGGGTAGGTAAATGGTTAAAATAATCATGAAGGACAGGGGGGAGGTATTTGGCTCTTTTGTTTGTTAAAAAATATGTATATATGTATGGATGGATGAATTATGAGTAAAGATATATATTTTATTTCCAAGATGGAATTTATTGCATTTGGGATATACTTTTAGCGAAAGAAAAAATAGAAACAAAGAGCGAAAGGAGAAAATAACTTACAGGTGATCAACGGAATTTTCTTGGCCTTGAAAAAGAAAAAAAAGGTGCTAAAAGCTTTGATTTGAAGAGAAGCCGGACCTAGAGGAATATGTGATAGAGAAGCCAAAGGGGGAATGGAAATTTCATGGAACATGAAAAAATCTATCATTTGTTTGCATTATTAAATTATTATGCAGAAGGCATCGGATCTATGTTATTTTCTAAAATAATTAGTATACTCACCAGCTATGAATGTCAGAATAAAAACTTAAGTGTGTTGGGTTTTTTACCCCTCCTATGAAGATACCTAAGTTACTACAATATGAAACAATCACCTACCCTAGAAAGAAGCTGACCCTGAGCATTTGAACTGAAATAAACTTCAAAAATAAAATTACTTTTATCGGTTTACATTTGATTGACAACCGATTTGACTTCCTTTTGTTTATAAATTATGGTTTTGGTTCTACAAATAAATATTTTTGACAATGGGATAATAATAGTTGTTGTTTGTTTAATTTTTATTGACAAGAGGGTGTTTTTGATGTAGGTTTAAATAGTAATTTGGGTTACGTTTAAATAATAAGTTATGGTCTTACTTTGATTGGTTTACATTTGATTGCCAACACTAATTATTGGGAGGGGTGTTTCTTTGTGTGTAGGATTGTAGACAACAATTATTGGGAGAAGGGGTGTAACCCTTTAAAGAATAGTAGTTTACATTACTTTTAGTGGTGGTGTACATTTGACTGCTGACAATAAGTAGTGAGAGGAGTGGGTGTTTTTGGATGGTGATTAAATACTAATTTACCTTCCTTTTATTTTACATTTGATTGCCGACAATTATTGGAAGGGGTTGTTTTTTTATGTATGTTTAAATCAAAATTGAAGTTATTTTATCGGTTACATTTGATTGACAACCGATTTGACTTTCTTTTTTTTTTTCATTTATAAATTATGGTTTTGTTGTTCTTTCATTTTTATTGACAAGAGCAGGTCTTTTTTGGTGTATGTTCAATTGGTAATTTGGGTTACGTTTAAAAAATAATTGCTTTACCTTACTTTTAATACTTTACATTTGATTGCCGACAATTAGTGGGAGGGGTGTTTTTGTGTACGATTAAAGAATAATTGTACATTACTTTTTTTTTTTTTTACATTTGATTGCCGACAACAATTATTGGGAGAAAGCGTTTTGCATTTTATTTTTTGTTTGTATGTTTAAATCAAAATTTAAATGACTTTTATTGGTTACCATTTGATTGACAACCGATTTGACTTTCTTTTTTTTTTGTTTATAAATTATTTGGGTTGTCCCAAATAATATTCGGTTTGACAATGGGACAATAATAGTTGTTGTTTCTTTAATTTTGATTCACAGGAGCGGGTCTTTTTCATTGTATGTTCAAATAGTAATTTGGGGTTACTAATAATTTACAGTCTTACTTTGATTGGTTTACATTTGATTGCCAACAACAATTAGTGGGAGGGTTTTTTTTCTATATGATTAAAGAATAATTGACGTTCCTTTTATTTGATCGTCTGATTGCTGACGACAACAATTATTGGGAGAAGGGTTTTTTGGGCTATGTTTAAATAAAAATTTGTTACTTCTTTTATTTTACATTTGATTGCCAATGACAACAATTATTGGGAGAAGGAATGTATGTTTAAATAAAAATTGAAGTTACTTCTTTTATTTTAGACATTTGACGAAGGCCATTTGGAATACCTCAAACAAGCTTGCCTTTACGAAGTGAACATTTCCGTCAGCCACAACGAGACTTACAAATGAAAGTCAAAAGATGTTTTTGGACCTCAAATCTGTATATATTTGCCGCACAATCCAATCTTTTCTTTCAGCAGCAGGATGTTTTTTTTTCTGCTGTAGAAATATTCCAGTGCCGCTTCTGTGTCTGGCAAATTCCCATCTTTTCAAGTTTTCTGCTGTTTGAATTAGTCATCTTCTTGGTCTCGAAAAATTTCTCGCTAAAATGTGACTCAAAGCGTGATCGTTTAAAAATTTTACGCTACCCCACCCTAATCAAAAATTTAGGAAGCTTATAGCTTTATGAGGAACAATAACGACACTGTTTAAATTGTTAAAAGGTAACAGTACATTAATTCATCTTAAAAAAAAAGGCCCCAACTTTTGACATGATCAAATTAACACACCCTCATACGATATTGTTGCATAAAATACATAACACAGCATTACGATATAGTGCATGACACAAACAACTAAGGCATTTTCTTCTGCTTTTAGCATTGGAAAAAGCCACACCATTAGCCGCTAAGCCGAGTTAAGACTTTTTCTAGATTTTATCATAGAAAGAAGACAACTCCGAGTTAACATTCTACCTTTTAGCATAAAAACAAGACTTAACTTTGAGTTAACAATCTTTCTAGGATTTATTTTAGAAAGAATGCTTAAAGGCTTGGGTGTGTCCATGGAAACGGCATATTTGTAGAAATTTAACTAGAAATAGCGCCACCCGCGGCTGACACGAAGGATCAGATGAGAACCCAACATTTTTATATTTTAACCAAGGCTTAAGACTCTAAGCTTGATACTTAAAGAACAAGAAAAAAAATGTATGATAGGCTTATTCATCCAAGTTTAGATATTATTAATCACTTTATATGTATTGTTATTTATGGAATCTATAAAGTATAGAGAATTAGCTTTATTTATTGCTTTGTTGGAGAGTGTATTGTGAATTAATATTTTATACTCGTTTTTCTTTATAATTATTGTTAAAAGCTATGGCAGATAATAGTAGTTTTTCTTTTTATCTCGCCTGTTCCTTATTTAGTTGGAAATTAATTTAATGTGTTTGCATTTCTTGCAGACCATGGATCTTTTGGCTGGTGATTTATCGATTAAGTAGTTGTTTTTCTTGGAAGCTGTGTGGTCTATGAGATTTTTTCTTATATTTACATTTAAGTAAATCATAATCTTTTTCACTTACTTGCACGGAGGTAATCTTAAGGGCCGTATCATAAACACAAGCCCTTACAAGTGTTTAAGGAGCATAGGGCATTTCTTTTGTCCCAATGTTTTTACCAGATTAAGAAAAGATTGGTCTGCACTGTTCTTTAACTTCAGTTCAAGATTGCCTTTATTAAAATCTCTAATAAAAAAAAAAGTGGAAGTTGTGTAGAGAGATCGCTGTCAGAAAAATCATGATAATTCCCTTTGAGCGTAGGTGATAAAATAAAATAATCTGGCGAAGTGTTTGATATACCACAAAATTCACTTCCACTCTCAGACAAAGAAGGTTGGGGAATTTGGGTCAACTTATATATATATTGACTACTAACTTTTTTGAATTATGTTTTTGGCCGACATTTGTTTGTATGTCCTGTCATTCAGAACAATATTTAAGATCTCTTTCTCTCCCTGGGTCTAGCTGGCGGCATTTATTTCAGAACTTTCATTATAATCATATGATCACATTTTCTATACTAAGCACATTAATTGTTGATAAACAGAGCAAAACTCTCCATACAGTACTGCCACCTGTGCTAAACAGAGTAATCAATGGATGCCAGAAGGCTTGTGCATAAAATCTCTATCTAATGCCTACTCATCCAATATCCCCAGACTAGTTTCTGGCTTGTGGCCTTCATCAGTGGGGAGCTTTGGATCTGAGAGCAAAATGTATGGGTGCTGAACTGAGTTCAGACCCATATGACTATATAAGCTATTGAGCTTAGATTGAAAATATTTTTTGTGTTTTCCAATTTCATTCTCATAGTTTTGTAGTTAAGTAGAGATAAAAGGTGGTTGCTAGAGGGTTGCATTAGATCCTAAGATCTAGATGCAGTGCTCTCAGATCCAAAGCTCCTCACTGACGAAGGCCACAAGCCAGAAACTAGTCTGGGGATATTGGATGAGTAGGCATTAGATAGGGATATTATGCACAAGCCTTCTGGCATCCATAGATTACTCTGTTTAGCACAGGTGGCAATACTGTATGGAGAGTTTTGCTCTGTTTAACTTTCATTATAACTTAACTTTTTGATCACCATAAATCAAATTTTCTAGGTCGAGTGGCCTAGTAGTGCCCTCAGTAATAAAATGAAGTGGTATGTCCGGAACAATATGTACTTTTAAAATTTATTATGCACTTTTATTTTATTTATTTATGGATTTATATGTATAATGTTAATTATATTGTTTTGGTTTAAGGTGAATAATGTCCAACAAGGGAAATAAATGTAATTAAATAGGTCACATGATGTATAAAATTTTAATATCTTGAATAGTCTCAATAAGAAATGAAAGTCAGGTTGAGAATTAAACAATTGTAAATATAATTAATTATTGTTTCAATCTTATTTAGATTATATTAATTATATATGTATAACATTTTGGACAAATAATTTTTATATTGAATATTTGACCATTGTAGATATTGAAGGCTAAATTTATTCTTGATTTCCTTTTATTATCAGAGAATTCAACATATTTTATGTGTAAATACTGTTTTACACCAATAAACATCACATGACCATCTCCTCTTATGCTTGTGTATAACTGTTGTTAAAAACAGGCAAAACTTACTATATATATTTTGCCACACATAGCAAGCTAGAGTAATGAATGGATGCCAGAAGGCTTGTGCATAAAATCCCCATCTAGTGCCTACTGATCCAATATCCCCAGACTAGTTTCTGGCTTTATTCAGAGAGGAGCCTTGGATCTGAGAGCTCAGATCCAAGGCTCCTCACTGACGAAAGCCATAAGCCAGAAACTACTCTGGGGATATTGGATGAGTAGGCACTAGATGGGGATTTTATGCACAAGCCTTCTGGCATCCATTAATTACTCTAGCTTGCTGTGTGTGGCAAAATATATATAGTGAGTTTTGCCTGTTTTTAACAACAGTTATACACAAGCATAAGAGATGGTCATGTGATGTTTATTGGTGTAAAACAGTATTTACACATAAAATATGTTGAATTCTCTGATAATAAAAGCAAATCAAGAATAAGTTTAGCCTTCAATACCTACAATGGTCAAATATTCAATATAAAAATTATTTGTCCAAAATGTTATACATATATAATTAATATAGCGAGTTTTGCCTAAATACTGTTTTTATAAGATTAAAGAGGGTTGGGTTATCAGCTATGTTACTTCTGCTTTAAGGTGCTCATGTCTATATTGATTTTTAAATAGTGGTATTGATAATTTTTCTGTTCCTTTTTAAATTTTTTATACATTGATGATTGTTTGTTATTCAGAAATATAAATTTTTTTAACAGCTAATGCTTTTGATTCTAATATTAATTTTATAATTGACATGGTTACTTTTGATGTTAAATTACAATTTTTAGATTTAAGTGTTGATATTTTATTTTCCAGTCATTTTATTAAACATAAAAATTTAAGAAATATGATAAAGCCTGAGTTATCAACTTTCTACTTATAAAAAAAATCTATTTATTGAATTTTTCTTATAGCAATAAAAGGCTTAGTAATGCTTATATTCATTAGAAAATATTATATTTAATAAAAATATCTATAGGCCTGATAAGCTAAACATTTATATATTAATATATAGAGTATATGAGCACAGACTTTCACACGACCCACCACTCTATCTAATAACACTGATACACCTAAACACATATGTTATTAGATAGAGTGGAGAGTGGTGCGTCGTGTGAAAGTCTGTGCTCATATACCCTATATATTACATATATTTAGACACAGGTATATAATAAGCCTGTGTTTCAGTTATTAAATGTTAAATAGAATAAAGATTTTTTTTTACTATTTAAATCATCAATTTATAGATTGGTTTATAAGAAGTCTTTTATTGGTAGTATGAAAGTTGTTTGGGGAAAAGGCTTTGCTTTAAATTCATTATTAAATAGTTTAAAAGAGTTGATTGATGATAAATATTTTCCTGGTATAGTTTATAAGATTCCTTGCAGTTGTCGTAAAACTTACATAAGTTAAAATAAATTAAGTATGAAAGCATTAAAGTTCATAATAGTAGAATTAAAAATAAGGATCATTACTCTATTTTGTATATTCATAAACTGAATACAGATCATAAAGGAGTCAAAGAAACGGATGATACTTTTGAATCTGTATCATCAATCTCAAAAACTTTCTTTGATATTAAAGTATATGTAATATATAGGGTATATGACCACAGACTTTCACACAACCCACCTGGAGCATCTGAACACTTATTGCATATATGTGTAGATGATAATCTGGACCAACTGATGATTGCTGGTTATCTTTTTAACAAATATGTGTTCAAGTGCATCAGTGTTATGAAATGAAGTGAAGAATGGTTGGTTGTGTGAAAATCTGTGCTCATATACCCTATATATTACATATATTGATGCATGTATATAACAAGCCTGTATTTCAGTTATTTGATATTAAATTTAAATGTTCTTTGAAATGATTTATGGGGAAGCTGTGTCTGTTTTATATATGTGGTTAGTATCTAATTGATTTCCATTTGAAAAGGTCTCTTATTTAATAGACAAAACTTTGGTCATTAGAGAATTTTAATATAAATTTGTTTTATAGTATTTTTAATATATATATAATTATGGCATGTAAGACTGGCAATATAAATAATTATATATCATGTCTATTGCATCTGCTTCTATAGTTATGACATGGAAGAATTAAAGTTAGAGCTAATGGAGAGGGTATTTTGGGATTAGCACTGCTGGAATGTAATTTTCCAGCCATAATTAACTTTGTGAATTATTCTAACATTTTGGGTTTGCTAATTTTTTTAGAAGATTATCAAACTTTATATTTAAAAAATGAATTTTTAAATTCAACTAAATTTTAAAAAACTATTATGAATACTTACTTTATGTTTAAAAAATTTGAATTCAAGTTAATTTTAAAAATTATTATGAATATGATATGTTGGTGGCCTAGCCGTTTGCATAACTGCCTTCCGAGCAGCTGGCCTGGGTTTGCTTCTCGGTCAAGGCCTTGACATATAAAAAAAAGTAAACAAAAGCAATTTTTGACATTCAATTTATTTAATTCAAATCTTTTACTTATATCATATTCATATTTTTTTAAAATTAAGTTTAATTCAAACATAAATGATACTTCACAAGCAAGAAAAATATACTCGTACTTAGAATCATTATAGCTGGACATTTATGCCACAGCAGCTGTAATCCCAAAGTACTATGGAAAGTAATTGCTAGTTTGTAATAATCAGATAACAATCACATTGATAAATTTACATAACCTACATATTTCATGTATTCTGATAAATTGATTTAATCTTAAGATTACTTACTATTCAAGTCATGGAAGTAATATATCCTAACCTTGCATACAGATGTAGCTTTCACATCTTTTAAAATATGAAATTTTGATCCATGAACACAAAACAACATTTGATATTTGTATGGTAATTAAAATTTATCCAACTCCGATATTAAAATCAAGTTAAACAATATTTCAACAGCATGGGTGAGCTAGTTATTTAAATATATTTATAATATATAGGGTATATGAGCACAGACTTTCACACGACCCACTACTCTTCACACTATCTCATAACACCAATACACTTGAACACATATATGTTGAAAAGATAAATAATCACCAATATACATATTTCATGCTAAACCAGCAATCATCAGTTGGTCCAGATTACCATCTCTACATATATATGCTATAAGTGCTCAGACATATATTAAGATAGCCAATCCTCATACTTTAATGGAGAGGCTTCAATCTACTCCACACTCCAACTGTCCATCTAATTGAAAATCTGATGACGAAATGTTCAAAGGCCACCCTGAGGCCGAGATTCTTGTCATACCCATGTTAACCTAAGGACAATCTGACCCCTCATGTACAGGACACAATCCATTTAATACATATACACGGGATGGGCAGACATCTCTACTATGTAATAAATGAAAAACTCAGATTATATTCTCTATGGACACAATCATGTTAACATTAAAACGTTCACCATATTTTGTTTCGATTGGTCTTGAAATGAACATTTAATGTAGAATGGCAATGTTTTTACTTTGGATATTATAAATAGTTGCAAATAAACACTTATTATTCAACAGCTTATGGATAAATTAAATCTTTTCATAAAAAAGTGAATATGATTTTTGACACCTTTTTCTACATTGAGAAATTTGAAACAATTTGGGTTCAAATATTAAAACTAATTGTTTTGAAAATAAATTAATGTAGAATTACATTTCTTATTTATCAGATATCATAAGACTTACATCTAAATATTATTTAAATTAGAATGTATTTCATATGTTTTTGGTTTTCCATCTACAATGAAGTAATAATATTCTGTCTGATATTAGAGGCACGCTTGAAAATGGATTTTTAGTATAGAATTGCACATTTTTTTGTTTTAAATGACAAACATATTTAAGAATCAATATGTATTCTAAGTCTTCATATCATATGCTATATGGATAAATATGTTTTGGTCTGACTTTTTAACAATTCAATTTATTCATTGATGTATGCATTACTGGAATAGTAGTCACTATATAGTGTTTTTCTGAAGGTTTGTGATGATGGTGTTCTAGCTGTATTTTTATATTGGACTATTTCCATCATCTAATATGTGTGTTGAATGTCTTTAGAAAAGTTTAATTTTTTAGTTAAATATTCCAAATGCATTCAACTGTTAGTAATATCACAGCAAACAGGGTAGTATACATAATGTATGGAAATCACTAATCAACTTTCCTCTGAGGAAAAAGTGGAGAAATCAGGAGGAACCTCATAGATAAGTATATGAATTTACTACATACTGTTGCCTTTGGAAGGATGGCTCAGTTGGTTAGAGCGTTACCTTAAATTTCAATAATCAAGAATCTAAGGACCCAGGTTTGAATCCCATGCTAGTACTGTCACTGGTCAGGCCAGCAACACCTGAAGAAGAGGGGAGAAAAATACCTCTCGAAACGTTGTGTGTATACTAATCTGTTTGCTGTGATATTACTAACAGTTAGTACATATACTAACCTGTTTGCTGTGATATTATTAACATTTGTTTGCTGTGATATTACTAACAGTTGGTGCATATACTAACCTGTTTGCTGTGATATTACTAACAGTGGAATGCATTTGGAATATTTAACTAAAAAATTAAACTTTTTAGTTCTAAAGACATTCAACACACATATTAGATGATGGAAATAGTCCAATATAAAAATACAGCTAGTCACTATATACTTTTGTACTGCAGTATTGGCTGATCTAACAATGTTTACAAAATAGTTTGAATTTGTGCAATTTAAAATAATAATTCTTTACTTATATACTATTTTTTTAAAAAAATAATTTTATGTTTCATGTTACAATGAATTTAAAAAAAAACAACACAAAATAATTCATTTTTTTTATTATAAAAATATATACAAAATATTGGAAATTATTTTGAATTATTTAAAAGAAATGTACTGTGTATAAAATTATAAAGAACTTGAATTTAAATACAAACAAAAATTGAAACAAACTTCTGAAAATACAGAAATCTGCCACGTTATAGTTCCTTAACTCAGAACCAATTTATTAAATGAACCAATAGGCCAAACCATCAGATACTTTATACTACCTTGGTCCTCCTAAAGTGAGTATCGATGAAAGAAGAGAACTCCTATTTTTTTGTTTTCTGCATACAAAAACAAACAATTTGTGTAATTAAAATATATGAAGTTAAAACATAAGCTTAAATGTTAACATTATGTGTTATGAAAAACAAATGTTTTTCATTTAATTGTTTTATATCACATCTTAAAGAGTATGTATACTTTAAATTTAATTAAAAGCTAAGAAAGTGTTTATTTAATATGTTCTACGATTTGAATATGTTGTGTTTGATAATATATTTTTTATAAAAATTATCACAAAACAATAAAACATAGTCAAGCATTGGTGGTCGAGTGGTCAGCAGAGCTGCCTTACAAGCAGTTGTCCCGGGTTAGCGGGTTCGCTTCCCGACCGATGCTATGACACATGAAAAAAAAAACAATAAAACATGGATACACACACACAAAAATCACACATAGTTTGAAGCAAGCAGTGAAAGGCTTAATAAAAAAATGAATCCAATAAATAATGAGTTCATATTAGAAAGTATCAGAAAATGTTTTAGAAAATATATGCTTATTTTATAAGCTTTTTTAAAGAATAAAATTGTTATTAAATAAAATCAAATAATTTTTGAAAAGAAATCATCATCTTTTAACATTTTAAAAAGTATTAGTTATATATGTTACAGAATAACAAGTACAGATAAAACTTTCTAGATCATGGCCTCACTGTGGGCCACCCTTTCATTCCCATCAATGTGAGAGCAGTTTGTGATGAAAGAGATGACAGAAAAAAAATGTAAAGAGGCTTGGGCAATCACAATGGATCCACATTCTATCAAGCAAAAGGATTCATGTATTCTATTATCAAGAAAATGGAACATTTAAATGCCTCATTTACATATCATCCATATATATAGGCATATTTCTAACTGCTAAACTTTAAATAACACTGACTCTGGAAGTAATCTGCTGAAAGCCAGCTCAGTGCATTTAAAACTTTTGAACTTTATTAATTACCTTTTCATAATAATTCAATTATGATTTCATAAGAATTGCATTACCGGATATAAAGAGTATTAATTTTTTAAGATCTATACGACGAACATTACATTAAAAAATACTCAATACAGGAATGAAATAGGATTCATATATCCACATCATTTTGTATGAAAATGACAAAATAACATAAATATCAACAATTCTAGTAAATAAATTTATTCATAAAGAGTAAATTATTCTGACTTTTTGAGGTTACAAGAAAATATCAGAAGAAATTAATATGAAGAGAGAACCTATGCTTCACTATAAAAACCCCAATTGCTGGAAACACAAACCAGAGAGGAACTTGAAATAAATGAAAGATTAAAAAAACAGCATTATGAAAATTGATGGCATAATATACAAATATTAAGATTATCTATTGACTTAATGAAAGATAATTAAATATAGACGCATGCTTAAACAAATTGTTCATTTTAATAAAGGATTTTATAATATGCATAAAATACTTTTAAGCTGATCAAACAATATTCAATATTAATAATCAGCATTAAGCTATTGCACATGCACTTCATAGATTTTTAACAATAAATGAATACTCCCACTTCAAACACTCTCACTTTCAAATACTTAAGATTTGCCCATACATAAGCGTTTGGGTTCGAAAAGATAGATGGATTCATTCTATCTTTTCCACAGACTTATCTTGTGTTTGAAGTGGGAGTATTCATTTATTGTTAAAAATCTACAAAGCGCATGTGCAATAGCTTAATGCCGATTATTAATATTACAGTTTGTAAACATCGCACTTTATAAGTTTAATATTGTTATGAAAAATTTTAATACGAGATTTGGCAAATACTTAAAAGATGAGAGTATTGGGTAAATTTATATGTAGATAGAAATGAGAGGTGTAGATATAAAAACTATACATCAGAAAAAATGGTGTGAAATTGAAAAAGTTTTATATTATTATTAAGTTATTATTGTTGTTTTTGGAGGCAAATTCAAAGAGGAGATGAATATAAAATCTGATAAGGAACATATTATGGAGTTGGATTATATTTTCTGTAAGAGAAGATATATATTTAAAGACTAATACGATTAAAAGATTCAAAATAGGAAGTAACTATCAATAAGTGAGATATGAATTAATGCAATCGTTAAGATAACGCTGTTACAAAGAAAAAACCAGGAGAAAATTTTTTAAGTTTATATATTTTCAATTAATACATATAAATCACGAAGAAGATAAGATACTTTATTAAAACACCTAAACAGATAATAAAAACAAACTATTAGCAACTGTTACAGTGAATTTTTGTTTTTTAATTAAAAAAAGAATATACAAGCATAAAATAAATGTGAACATAATAATAAAACAATTTTAAAAAAAAATGAATAAATAGAATTTAAAAAAAATGGCAGTTAGTAATAAAGAAAAAGGCACAACTATTAAAAGCACTAATAGTTTCTAGATGTGTGTAGAGGAATTCCACAAAAAAATATATTACTTACATATTAATCCTGCGTTGAAAGTCACATACATATTAGACTGGCAATAGTTTTCTAAACTATTGATCTCAGAAAATAACATCTACATGAGACTGGCTGACAAAAATAATTGATTAATTAAAGATTTGGAAAAATGATGACCTAAAACTTATTTATTGGAAATGTTTGTTGTAAGGAATTATCTTTCCCCAAGTCAACTTATATTTATTTTGAAAAATAGCCACCTAAAACTTTATTTTGTGGAAATGAAACAAACACATATTTACATTTTTTCAAAACAAATACATACAAAATGTATATAGAGAAAAGCTTTATTTAATCCTAATAGTATAGGATACTTAGTATGCTTTTGATTACCTGGTAGTCATACTTATAGCCAAAGATGTCCGAGGAGCTTGTGATATTCATCAAAGAATAAGCAAGATAGGATGTTTGCATAAAAATTGAATAAAGGATGTAAGTTCATTTAAATGAGTCACTTTTTTGAAAGGGGGACACAAGCATCTTTTTTGTTTATTGTATATTTTTGGCAATATGCCACATCTTTTCAACTTTACGTTTAGCATCATTCTTTCAGAGCAAACGATGCTGGCAGATGTAAGTTCAAACCTGCGGCTGAGCTTAAACTTGTGCTCAAAGAAAATAGATCTAACCTCCATGTTCATCTTAGCTCAATTATATTGCTATTTGTGATGTGCGATTCTTGTAGACAAATTGGCACACAATTCCTCGTTTCAAAAAATTGATTATTTAATCCTTTATCCAAATTTTATGCAAATTCCCTATCTTGTTTATTCTTTGATAAATATCACAAGCTCCCAATCATCTAATACTGTGAATATGACTATCAAGTAGTCAAAAGCTGTTAGGATTAAATAAAGCTTTTCGCTATATATATTTTGTATGTTATTATTTTGTACCGCATTGTTCCGAGAAAGGTTTATTAAAATTTCAAAATTATATTTACATTTTTTGCGAGTGGAAATGAAACAAACTATTTTCTCCTCATTGGAATATTGTCTAATATTCACAAAATTAATTCATTTACTTTTTCTTAAAAGATCATGTCTTTAATTTGGTCTTTATGTATATATTTGTGTGTTGCCAGCAGCTTCTATCAGTGCAGGAAAAACATATAATTGAAATGACAGGATTGTTATATAAGTGAAAGTAAAGGAATAGTTGGAAAGACATAAATAAATATCTCATGGAAAATATATCAAAAGTAATGGATCCATGTATTAGTGACACATTGTTTAAGAAAGATGAAACAAAAAATATTTCAAATTTATATATCAATTAATACATTTACTAAAATCGTTACAAAGTATCTGTGAATAACTAGACTCTAGTAAACCAATAGAACAAATGATTTAAAAGTGATTGCAACAAAATAGACCTCACAATAAATATGAAAGGAAATTATAGAATATCAGATGACATTTTATGTTGCATTTTTAGAGCATTTCTGCAACAATTAATGCTTTGAAATATCATAACTCAAACCTAGAATACAGCTAATTTTTAAAAAAATTATTAAAATGAAACAACAGTGATTGGATTATAAGATTGTATGGTTGTCATCTGATCCTTCGTGTTAGCCGCCAGAGGCGCGATTTCTAACTGAAAAACACATTAATATATAGTTCCCGGGATAGCGATTCTCTATTAATATTGACTTTTTTTTTGGTTTGTTTACAAAGTTTATAATTGATAAAAGATTGCAAGATAATTCCACTTCACAATAATCAGTTACACCAGTTTTTAAAAAAGTATTTTTTTGGATTAAAATTGGGGTGGGGGTTGCGAGAATAAAAAGCAATGGAAGCAACCTTCATTCAGAGTTGTAAATAATATTAAAAAGGATATATATGCATGGCAATAAACCAAAAGTTAAAATTTCTAACCATCTGGATAAGTTATTAATGTAAATAGAATCAGAATGGACTAAATTAACATAGAATTAAACTAGAATAAAGTGCTTTCAACAAAAATAAATGTATTAGTTCTTACTTAAATATCTGAGCCTCAAAGTAAATTAAATCTCCAATTACGTCTCATTAAAGAACAACCATTAACAAATATTGAAAAAATATAGAAATGCTCCTACGGTGTGTTTCATCTGAATCAGTCACTTCAGATGACTCAGGCAATACTTACATTTTTTAGGATTTGTTGTTAAAGAAATCCATAACTTAACAAATTGAAAATGTGTATTTCAAATAACACACATTAAACAATTTAGATATCTAATAGGTTTCATATGTATTACTTGATATAATGAGACATCTGTAATTTGTTAAAATATGTATCTTAAAATTAGGGTGTAAAGACAATATATTATACAGAAATATGAAAAAATGACTATTGGACTAAGAAAAAATAGCTAAAATTGAAACAATGAAACAAAGAACAAACAAGTATGTGTAAATAATAATTTTTCTTAGTCATTTATTAGACTAAAAATTATATAGCATCTTAATAAATAATATTTCTGTAATTTTCACTACATCACTCTCATGCAAGGTAGAGACTTTTAAGATCTTGTGGAAGGATGTAATCATAAACTTAAGTTCACAGACCTGTGAAAAGGATGCATGATCACCAAGATACACATTTTATGCTAAACCAGCACTCATCAGTTGAACCAGATCACAATCTTTTATATATTTCTTTATCATTGTTCAGTATATATAGATAGACAATTATTATGGAAGTATATTAATAAATTCTATTAGTCATTCATCAGACTAGAGATTATCCAATTAATGCATAATGTTTCTGTAGTGTAATTTTTACTACACCACTCTCATGCAAGGTAGGGACTGGTTTCTATCCATTTTAACACCTTATGGAGGTATGTAATCATAAACCTATGACCAATGTCATGTAAAAAAAATTTATAATCTCCAATATGCACATTTTGCAATGAACCAGCACTTCTATCTTGTATGAGATTGGTGCAGTGAAAATTACACTGCAGAAAATTGTTCATTAAGTACATGTGACTTTATGAAAAAAATTAAAAAACTGAAATGAGACTGGATTAGATACAGATACGATAGTAAGAAAACACCAAAAATTGAATTCCAAATTTTTTCGCAATATTTAAAAAAAGAATGTAAATGTAATGAATAGTTTGATGTGGGGAAAAAAAAACATTTTAAATTGGAAGTACTAAAATAAATTCAGAAAATAATCTTGAAATGGCCCCTATTGACTGAAACTGATGATTACTTTTTTGCTGACATATTAAAAATGAAAATGGATGAATATTTTTACTCACTTTGTATTCATTTCAGATTCGTATAAAACTATCAAAATATTACAACATATTTGTTTCTGTCAAATGGTAATTAGAAAGATACAACCAATATTTCCACTTTAATATTTCAGAATGATTGGCAATTAGCAATTAGGTTTAATGTAAATTTTTTAATCTAAAAGTACTACTTAGTAACTTTTCTGTTTTTTAAAAAATAATTAATATTTTTATTAGACAAAATCCTAATTAACTTCAATTACTTTATTATGTATGTTATAGAATTAATTATTGAAAATAAAATCATATAAAAAAAACTAATAAACTATCAAATATATTTTACAACAATCAAGTATTACCCCCTCTCCCATTTTGCCTCAAATTCTTTTGCATTTTTACTACAATGAGAGCATTGGGTACTTATTTTTTAGATTGTAAAAGCCGTCTGGTGGCACTTTTTATGTGCTAAAACACGTAAAAAGGCCATTTACAGGATCAAACTTACAGCTTCTAGAACAGTTCTGTTCATATTAGCCATTAGCAGGTATAAATATCATTGCACACTGATGTGCTTCGCAAAACTACAAATGCACACACTTCACAGATCACTATCATATTATGTGAGGGTGTCTAGACATCAACTGGCCATAACTCTTGAAATATACATTCCAAGTAATGATCTTAGACATGACCTGATGTAGTATTACATAATAATTTCTCAAAATTCTTTTGAATTTTTATAGATCTTTGAGACTTTTAATCTATTTTGCAGTTTTACTGTCATTTGCTTATGTTAACATTAATTTTTTCTGTACCATTTTATGAACTTGCATATATTCAATTCTTCTCAACAAGCCATTTTTAATTATTTTCATATTCTTTCTTTTCTGTACACTATCTTCATCACTTTTTTCTTTCTGTGATCTATACACTTGCTTTTGCAAAGTATCTTTTATTTTTTGTTATTGATCAATATGAGTCTATCTTCAAAATCTTTTGTCAATTTAAATCTATAGGTAAATTCTAGTTTAAATTCTGCAAATTATTTCTGATGATTAAAAATATCAATTTAATCATAAAATTTTTGCCTATATAGTTTTCACTATCACACATTTTACTTCTCTTTTACTAAATTAATGCTCTTTGAATATATATTATATATTGGTCAAAATAAAATACATATCTGAATATCTCTGCATTTGGATATTCATTTCTAATGATAACTTCTTTTTTTTTGGATTTTTTTTTTTTAAAAAGTATTCATAATGTACTGTAGAAAATTTCACAAATCTATATATCATATCAGTTTTCATATCAAATTCATCCACAGTAGTTTAATCTTTTCTAGTTACAGCATTACAATTGTCCATAATTTTAAAATGCAACTTGATCTGTTTACAGTTCTGTTCATCTAAATAAGGGTTGTCCAATTTATGATTATAATTTGGGGCATAACCCAGAATTATCTATGTTTGGTATTTTTAAGTTAAATAGATTTTTGTAACTGTGTAATATATTAACAATCTTTACAATGATGTTAATCCATCTTTTATTTATGGTGAATACTATTCAATTGTGTTTTTAACAAAAAAAAAAGATCAAATTGTTTACTGCTCGGGAGTTCATAAGAAGTTCAAATGCCCGAAGCGACAGAGTTGGAACTACAATCCAATAAAACTTGAACTTCAATTGACACTTAATTATTGCATTAAAACAGCATTTCCCAAATTCATTCTATCAATGATTACTTTGCAAATCGTAAAATTTTAATGGAACAAGTTAGTTTTTGGAATATAAAGATAGGTTTGGATTTTCACTTTTATTAGAGTTAAAAAAACAAAATAAACATTTATTCCAAAATAATGTTGCAATTTTTGATAAATAAGTATGTATTGGCATGTACTGATGTTTGTACAAAGCTCTACATCTGCTTACTTTGTGATTGACAATAGATTTGACAATTCGTAACTCAATTTCTCAGAACAATACAATTCACCGATTTAAAACATACCTTAGTACAGTATTAAAATCATACAAGGTTACTAATTTACCAGAATTTCATATTTTTTTCACAGAACCCTTACTGAACTTCTATGGAATACCAATGTTCCGCAGGACATAGTTTGAAGAATTCTGCATTAAAACATGCAAGACCATATTTCCAATATTTTGCCTTTGAAGTAACTCCCAAAAAATAATTCCATTATTTTCTTCTAATATCATAAGATCCAATTTCCAATTCATGCAAAATATATAAGATTAAATTGTAGAGGCCTAAATAATATGTATTATTAATCGGAAACAAAATCTCCTAAATTCTAATTGGTTGTTACAATAATACCACTCTCATATAAGAGCCTGGAAAATGAATGAAAATTATTCATTTTTATTCAATATATGAATAGAGCAGAACATGGTTGCATTAAAGTAATCAGTATGTAAAAGTTATTAGGTTATCTCTTCAATTAATATTACACATACACACAAATTCAAAAATATAATCTATAAAAATATGTCTTGAGAAAGAACAGTAATTTTGATAAAGAGAATGATGTACAAATTGAAAGTCATATTTTATCAAACTTTACTTAGGACTTTTATTATTTTATTTGCTATTGCAATAAAAAAATTCCAAATCTTATTATATTCATTCAATTCTGGATAAATTACTTCTAAATTTGATACCATAATTTTTCACTTTAATAACATGACAATAATTCTGAATTTTCATTTTCTAATAAATTACTGATACTCTCTTGAAATTCAAACTTACCAAAAATAACTAAATTTGAATATCATTCGGATCTTCATTTTTAGCTTCAAATATTTTTCCTCAGAAGCAATTAATATAAAAAAATATATAAATAAAGAAAAAAAGTACAGATATAATTAAATTAACTTAATATTACAACTGATTTAAAAAATACAATACCTTAAGTGAAAAAAAAAAAATGAAAAATGTATCTTTTAAGTTTAAAATAAAAATTATTTCAATAATTTCAGTAAACATTTTAGTTACCTTTTAAATTCCAGAATTAATTTTTTTAATTGATATATTAATTTAAATGAAATAATTTATTAGTGATATGTATTTATTGTTTCTATATCACACAATTACCTTTAATATATATATATAACAAATAACACACAAACTTCTTTATAAATATTGATTTATTATAATATGAACTATTATAACGTACAATAATATACCCGGACATTTCGACTATAGTATTTTATAGTCTTTGTCAAGAAACAATTAAAAAATACACACAAAAAAAATAAATACAAATATTCCATAATATATATATATATTGTGCCAGTCAAAATCGTGTATTCATTCAACAAGACCAATAATCCAAGCAAAAGTACCTTGAATCCAACCATGCACAAGATACATATGTCAGGACAAGGATGAATCCTAACCTATTTGCCTAAATTATTGCCTCTCTGACTAATGGATAACGTTTGTGATGACACTAGCAGTGCTTGGTTTTATTCCGTCCCAGCTGGAGGTCATGGTTCACATAGAGACTCAAAATAATAAGAGGGTTTATATGAAAAATCAATGATTTAATGGATTCTGACGATTGCAGAATGGTACAGATATGGTTTGATCGATTACTAATGGTTTGAACCGTAATAATGATAATTATTTATGGCAACATTATAAAAAAGTGAATTTACATCAAATAAATATTATAAACAAATAGAGTAATTAACCTTAGAGATTGGGAGTGATGACAAACTAAGCTTATTTAAATGACAATATTATAGGAATTTATTAAAGAATTTAGTACAAAATAAGTTAAGTCTTTGTTTATACAACTTGGTTATTTTATTTAATTTGTTTTGATGCGGCTTTGACAAACAATGTAAAAGTTTGTTAATTGGTCGGCCAAAAACCAATCAGCAATAAAATGTTATTAGCCCTCTTTGAACGATTACAAATCTATTTTTTATATATATTACAAGATATGAAAGATATGCATTTAAAATACTATTACATTTAAAATCATTTGTATATAATGAGTGTGGGAAGCAAAATAGTTCTTAAATAAATAATTGACAATTATACAGTCAGATTTAATTAATTACGAAATTTGTTTGTGAAGGACGTGCCATCATGGCAGAGAGCATTTCAGGATTGCTACATAAAGCTATAAAATGATGATGAGGGCAGTATGCTATTACAAATTACAACAAAAGAAATGAGGTCTGCTATGAACCTCTGGGTGACTTTGCTAAAGAAGTTCCTGATATGTACAGGGGATAAGAGAAATGTTAGCCCTCCAGCCAAAGCATGTCTCTAAATAATCATAATAATATTTTGATGTGCATACACATCTTAATGGCAATGCTCGAAAAGATCCCTTGGTATGAACTATGTCTCCTTTGAGGGAGTGTAAAAGGTTGGATTGGTCAGATTCTGAAGGTCCTAAGAGGTTGGTAGCAAAGCAAGAATAGTAATAATAAAGATATGGTTGTAACTATAAATACACAATGCCTTAGACGTATATAGATAGATAGTGTATCATTAACAAAATAATAAATCCTGATTAAAATCATTGGCTCCCTGATATAATGGAAAGTCCCAGAAACGTTAGGTCATTAATGAATGAATAGTAAATTATATTACAAAAAGAAAGGCAAGAATTAAAACTAAAATATAAAATTGTTTTCCCCACTCATCACGGAAGATTACAAAATAGGACTTGTCTTTAATTAACATAGACGGGCATTAAATATCAAACTAATAAATTGTAAATCATAATTTTAATATTTTCTGACAAATAAAATATATGTATGAAATACATATACTGATAAAATTCTATGATAAATTTTACTTAATTGATTCACTAAAATTATTTATTCTTTCAGAAATAATTACAGGGCTATTTTAAATTGGAGGTAATAGTAAAATACTTTTAAAATAATTTCAATCATTCAAATAAATATATATATGAGGTACAAAACTAAATGAGCTTTCTATTAATTAATTTACTGAAGGAAGTCTTCTTGTAATGATTTTTAAATTAAAAAAAAAAATAACAGGGGGAGGATTTAAAGTTAATAGCTCATTGAATTTTGTAGTTGGCCATTTCAGTAAGTCAAATAATCTAAACAAACCGACAAAAATTAATTTAATTTGCTGCATCAAAATAATGTAAAATTTTATAAGAATTGATATTTTAAATTGAATAAAATTAAAAGACGCATTTTAAACCAAGCTGTATAACCATTACACATATATATAAAATATATAAATTAATATTGATTTAAACAAGTGAAATAAAATCAGTGGCTTGCAGCAAATTGGAGATTATAATAATATACCTATTGGAAGATGTTTCACGGCTTGACTGAGGCAGTTACAGTCAGAGTATTAGCAGGTTTACTTGACACAGACAGGCTCCGGCTAGATGTTGACAGAACTGGATGGCATTGATGAACTGGTGAGACAGAGCTCTGGGAAGCATGGTCGATCTTTTAGCCAGCCATTTTTTTAGGCACGATGTCTTGTATATAGATTAATCACTTCTCTTCAGTAAACTCAACAACAATCCCTAATCAAATTTTCCAATATTTATGTGTTCTGGTCTTATCTAAAGGATTAAATCTACACTGACCTCCACTCATTGTAACTGCTCTCAGCAGTTCTGAGGTTGGTGCCTGCTTTGCTAAAGGAAATTATAATTCTGCATGAACATGCCCCAAGGGTTGATTTGCTAATTAAAAAAACAACAACAAGCATATTAAGTTTATCAGTCATTGTATTAACAAGCCTATTTAATTAAGGTTTAGATTAACAAAAATGTAACTTTTATTCAGAAAAATTTTAGGAATTTGGTACAGTGACTTTCAAACTGATATTTGCCATAAACCTAAGTAGAAATTTACAAAACATTTCATACAAATCTTACATTGTTTAAATAATTGATTCTCAAATGTACATTGATTAAAAGATAAATCTAAAATGTTACCAACTGATTAATTGAAGAAAAATGAACTTTAATAAAGAATTTGAAATATTTGTAACATTTTATAGATATCTAGGATTCAATTCAATTTAATAAAATAAATACAATATACATTTTTACAAATATAAAATAAATAAACTAATATAAAAAGGTTAGTTTTAATTATAAAATAAGATTAATGAAATATAAACGATTACAATATTGATTAAAATATACTACCACCTATTATGAGATGGGTGTCAGTTAATAAAGATTGGGTTCAAACCCAGACTAGTGCTGATGACATTGGCACTAGGTGAAGCAGAAATATGTACTATATTTCCAGCTTCAACATATATTTATGGAATATTGGTATTTATTGTTTTTTATGTATTTTTTTTTGTTCCTTGATGAAGATTATAAAAGAATATAGTCGAAATATTGGACTATATTCTCTACATTATAATAGTTCATAAATAAATCAAGATTTATAAAGAAATTTGACTGGGATTTATTGTATATATTAATGGGCTAATTTTAAAATAGAAGACTGTGTTTATTATTTTATAATTTATTTGAATTACGTTTAATAATAATATATACAAAGATAATATATTTGTAAGGAATATAAATCAATCTCCAATGTAGTCATAGTTACGATATATATAATCAAATATTTTAATACTTACAGGTATCTTCATTTATCTCTACCAGTTAAGATTACTTATACATACGTTTAATGTCATTATGGTGTCTGAAAGTAAGAATGATTACCCCTGTCATTTATTCCCTAATCTGCTATTTATGTGCTTCATTCCAGCAAAATCAAATAGTTTTGTAATGTTTACGATACTTTTTACATACACGGCCTTTTCCATTGTATTCTGAAAAATAATTTGACCATTGGAATATTACGTACCTATTTTAATCCAACTACTTTCTTAAATGGATTAAAATAAATTTCATAAATATCTTAATTAATTTTGGAAACAATTTCTTTTATATCCAAGGCATTTTAATTATCTTGGGAGACTTACTGTATATTATATCAGTGTAATTACTTTATGAACATTTATTTAAGTTTCAATAAGTGCTCACATATTTTGTCTTTAGTTTTGGAAATTATTAATTTATTCCATTTGAAAAGCATTTTATTTAATTTTTGGAAAATTATCTTCTATTTTAATATCCCATATATTTCAGAAATCACAACAATTAAAATATAATTTGTTTAAATCCAAGATTCTACAAATATCTGTGTTACTTTCAATTTACTCTTGACTTTTCTTTCCCTCTAGTATAAATCTGGATTCAAAATATCCAAAATTCAAATTTACTATATTTGATTACTTATATCAAAATCAGTGTGAAAGATAAAATTCTACATTAAATGGAACCTTTATGGTAATTTAATTGTGATTAATTAATATTCCAGTATATTGGAGTCAATTTGCTTATATGGCATATAAATACAAAGTCAAACAGGTCATTGCAGAGCAAAATTATTCCAACAGCCTATACAAATGAACAATGAAGACAGTACTTATTAGGCTTCCCAGTTATCAGGTGGTGTTTTAGTTACTACTTAACAAAAAATACATACTCATTTGTCAACCAATATTTGGATTAATTATAAGCCAGCTACTTGAAAAAAATCAAACCTATAAAAAAATTTCCAAATTTACTTGGCCTTGATTCAAATTCAAGTAAAAATGCAACTATTATTATTATTAAATTTACCTAGTATCATCATTTTCAGCCATTATTGATCAACTGCAGGATGAAGATCTCTCAAAGTTCAATCCATCTTCTCAAATCTCTACCTCTCTTCTCCACATCACTCCAGCATCCTTCTTTATTTCATCCATCCACCTCACATATTGTCTCTAGGTTTTTTACAATATCTTGGAATCCAATTTAAGATTTCAATTGCCCATCTATTATCATCTCTTCTAGCAATACATTCAAACTCAACTCAACTCCAGTCTCATAATTCTTTCAATGATGTCAATAACATCTCTTTGTTCTCTCACCTATGTATCTTGCTTTCAATCTCTTTTTGTTACTCATAACGATACATCTCTCCATACTTTGAATATATATATCAGTGATGAAGGGTGACTTTTTTAGGACCGGAAGCACACTTCTTTTTTTATAATGTTTTTATTTCATTTGCCACAATTTTTACGTAATAGCGTCTAATATATATATATAAATTACACACATCTATAAAAATCTGAAACTCTCTTATCTGTAAATCAGAGAATATATTATCAATATATTTTTATCTTCTGAATCCTTTTAACATTCTTAAAAGTTTTCATTGTAAATTAGATCTTAGCATTGTTTGAATTTCTTACAATCAACGAGAATATGTTACTCAAGTTCATTCTTTGGATATATAAAAACAATTCAACTGTTGGTAAAAAAAATTGAAAGTCAACACTAATTCCATACAAAAAAAAATTTGAATTGCTCATTCTAATCATACTGTGATTAATTTAAATAATACATTATCAATATATTTTTATCTTCCAAATGCTTTTAACATTCTTAAAAGTTTTAATTATAAATTAGATCTTAGCATTGTTTGAACATCTTATAATCAACGAGAATGCATTAGTCAAGTTCATTCTTTGCATATATAAAAACAATTCAACTATTGGTAAAAAAATTGAAAGTGAATTTTTTAAATTGAAATTTTAATTAAAACTTTTGAAAGTTTTAGTGAATTTTTTTATGGAAGCACTAACTCTGTTCAATATATGGATGCTTTGTTCCTGATATATATATAAAACATTAATTATAATATATATATATTAGAATATTCATGGCACTTAGAAACAGCAATTATTACAAACCTAACAGCATTAAAATATGTTATACAACGCTATTTAAAATTAATTAAGTTCAAAAATGACACAAACCTAAAAATTATTTTAAAAAAAATAAAGAAGAGGGAAAGGAGTACACTGAATTTTGGAAATAAGTACCTGAAAAATACAAACTGTACAAAAGTGTGCCAAATGTTTGCCCACATTATGTGCATCAACTTATCTTTGTGAATCATCCTATTCTAAAATGAAATATGTGAAGATTGTATATAAAATACAGTCTTGGATTTTCATGTTGACATATTAAGAGTAGTAAATAGCAATTATAAACTTTATCTAAAATAGACATAAGTTTGTCTCAACATCAAATATCACCTACTTTTTAAATAAATGCTTGGATACATTTAGGTTTATTTTTTTCACATTATTTTTACAAGGTATAGTACATTATATCACAATCTAACTAATGTGGCAAGCATATGGGACCTGAAAAAAAAAAATTGCTCATGGTGGTGCTAGATAAAGGCCTATGTACTAAAATAGCTGCTATTCCAGTTCATGCTACTAATGTTTGTCATCTTCAGTCATTGATCATTTATATAAAAACAATTTTAAGTACTGATTTTAAAATGGTATCAATAGTAATTAAATAAGCCATCATCTATATCCCAGTCTGTGTAACAATTAATGCTTTAATTTTTTATTAATTAAATCAATTTTTTGAATTAACACATAATACAAAAATATTTTTACATTTTAAACTATCTTCCCAGTCTATATCTACCGAATCCAAAAGTAATAATTCATAAAAGTCAAAGGGTGCTACTGGTTTAATTTCTTAGGGTTTGTCTTTATATTTATTTCAGAGTATATGCCTAAATTTGAGATTTTAGAACACATGCCTAGAATTGATGGAGAAATTCTTGTAAAACAATATAGATGAGATGGAGGGGAAGATATAAAGTCTATTGTTTATTTAGATGTTTTGCCATTATAGATTTGAACTCAGGATTTTTCCATCTATTCATCCTCCACTCTAACTCAAACAACTGCTACACATGGCCACACACACGTGAAAAAGATACATGATCGCCAATATACATATTTTGTGTACAACCAGCACTCATCAGTTGGGCCAAATCATAATTTTCTGCACATATACACAATCAGTGCTCGATATTAATTCCTCAAACTTTAATAGACAGATTTCAATCCTCTCATCCTTCTAACCATTCAATTGTCCATTTCACTGAAAATCCAACAAGGGGTTTGAGCATTCCATCATTGGTTTTGCAATGAAATGGACAATTGAATAGTTGGAAAAGTGAGAAGATTGAAGCCAGTCCATTAAATTTTGAAGAATTACTAAATTAATATAAGTCAAGCACCGATTTTATATATGCCGTGTGAGATTATGATCTGGCCCAACTGATGAGTGCTGGTTTTGCATGAAATATGTATATAGGGGAGTGTGTAACTTTTTCATGTGTGTGGTCATGTGTATAGGTTGCTTGAGATAGAGGAGGATGAATAATACTGAAAAATCCTGAGTTCAAATCCCTCTATTTACATAAATAGGAAAAATTCAATATACACAAATGAAATATTGCCTTAGAATATGATTTTATATTTATTTTCATTTACAATCTAGAAATTGTTAAACAAAGTAATATAAAAATAGGCAGAATTAAAAAATTTATTTTCAAATATTGCTAAAAAATTAAACTAAAAAAAATCTCTTTGGCTTAATTAATCAGAATCTTCAATAGGTTCCTCAGAAAACACGCGCAAACGAAATCGCACAAAAATAGACGTAACTTACATTGAAAAGGGGGGGATGCTGTCTGTGATTTTTCAAAATTCGCGTAAAAGCAAAGCACCAACGTAAAATTACTTTAAAATTCGCGCAAAAAAAAAAATAAGGAAATAAAATATGACTAATAAAAAATTTCAAATTTGAAAAAAATTGATACAAGACAAACTTTTGTTAACTATAATATTTAATTTTATTCAAAATAATATATTTTTATGCACAATTTACAGTACAGTAATTGTACATTTTTTATACACATTTTAATTATTATAGCTATTTGCCGAAAGACACGTTCGTTTGCAAACAACTAGTGCCAACTTCACACTCATGTTGTAACAGTGGTTTTCTGGTGATAACGTAATTAGTAATTAATCTTCGAGACGATGATTTTATTAATTTTTTATGAAACTAACAACTAAAAATTAAATTCTTATTTTTGTCTTTAATTTTCAATTCGGTTTAAAAATCAAATTTCACATTAATTTCAAGTCGCAGTAAGTAATTTTTAAATTGTTAATTACAATTAAAAATCAGATTTTAATTTTTAATTGTCAAATTTAATTATGCCCACTGCTATTACTGACCTTTTAAAAATAAACTTGTGGACACTAAATGATTAATAATTGATTACGTTCTTTTTTAAAAAGCAAAAACAGAATGTGATTTAAAATGCAAAATTAACACGTACAATGTTTGAACAAATTTACATTATAATCTTGTAAAATTTAATGTGTGTATACATAAAATGTGGAAATTATGATTTTAATTTCATTATTGCATAAAATCTTACTATTATAAAGCACTGAAAATATTGAAATTACTAAGATGAAGGTGGAATTCCAATAATGTGCTATTACTTTCAATATAACGTAAGTGCGCGAAAATTTATTATTTAAAGTAATAGCGCATTATCGGAGTTCATACACATTGGGTCTCTTTTTACGCGGACTTATTTAACACACTTCCGGTGAAACACGAATCGCGTAACTCCAAAATCGTGTTAAATAAGTCCGCGTAAAAAGAGACCCAGGTGTATTTCTCAGATGAAAATTTACTATTGAATACCATATACCTTAGCAAAATTTACAAATAACTGAACTCACACCTTAAATGCGACTAGACATGACTTTGAATTTATGCATTCAATATATGTAACAATAACAAAAAAAAATTGTTCCTCTTAAATCAACCACTATCTCCATAGGGTTACCAAAAAATTTTATGCACGAGTTAAATGAAAATACGAAAATGAAATTGCAAGTATGAGAAAACTGCTGTAATTGATCAAATATGATATTTTAAAAAACTAACAACTAATTAAATCCTCTTTTACAAAACAGAAAAGTATTAAATATAGGAACAAATAATTCAGATTTAAAACAAATATTCATTAGAATAGTTTTAATTATGTAAGCATTTACAAACATTTTTAATAATTTTCTATTATTTTCCATTTTTTATATTACATTCTTTTAAAATACTTAGTAGTCGTTAACTCATCAAAAATGATCATATACATACAAAACTACAATTGTAAATTAAATAATAATGTGAAAGGCTAAAACATTTGACAGAAGCATCTTAAAAATGCTTAGATGATAGTCAATCAGATGTAATAATGACTGCACATGGAACTCTCAATTCAAGAGCACAAGCCAGAACTATGAGAAAAAGATGGAACCCACCTTCTTCTCTACTTAAATTTATATATAAATAAGTCAGACTCAAGCATTCCGAACTAACAGCATGAAGCTTAAAACACCTTCACATTTAATTCACTAAATATTATATATAAATAAACAACGCAAAATTTTTCGATTTACAACAAAGCAATTTTCAAATCTAAAGAAATGATAGTTGAATTAGAAAAAAAAAATTATGCAAAAAAACCTTTCATTACAGCTTACATTGAAATATGTGTAGCTAGTTAGGGGTTTGTTCTAAGCGGAGGATCGAGACAAAAATTAATACCGGAAACAACTATTTATTTAAAAAGAAACATCAAAGATATAAATATTAAAATTCACATAGAACTAATTTATATACAAATTAGATTTTAATGAAAATTAAAGTTCATTAACATTCAAATGTGGCCCTACCTATTCTAGCAACTTCACCATTACTCATAATGCAATACAGTTCTTTTTTTGAATCTGGTGAACAATATCTTATTGGAAATAAAATCCACAATAAAAATAGCATATATATAAGATTGCTGGAACTATTCACAAATAATTGTCTAATTAATGCTGTCACCTGGTTATTTGGTTTTTATTATTTTACATTACTAATAAATGCTCAAAATAAGAATCCCTTTCACTATCTCTATACATTTTGAAATTATTTTTAAAATATAATATAGATTCTTAATTGAACATACCTTATTCAAAACTTAAAACACTGAACAAAATGAACAATTTATTGAATTATACACTAATTATGGATATACTTTTTAATTAATAAACCACCTAATTTAGTTAGTAATAATTGTATTATAAATAATATAAAGCAAGTCATATATTATAGATCTAATAATAATAAAAAATGGATAAAACTGTCATACTTTCCTAAAATTTATCATACATTAGTAAAAAATAAAATTATATAGATAAAAGCATTAACATAGGATAGTCAAATAGTAAAAATCTTGTCAAATTAATATGCAATTGTAAGAGATGATGAGAAATATAAAAAGGGAATTGTATATAAAATTACTTGTGGAAATTGCAGTATGGCTTATAATGAACTGAAAGAGCAAAAGAATATCATAATGCAAAAACAGAAGAGATAATAGATTTGCCGTTCATTATTTAAAATATGGACAAAACGGATTGTGTAAAAAATATAAAATCTTTAAACTATATTAGAGAAACTAATAGAAAGAAGATATATGAAACCAATTACACTAATTATAATAAATTGTATGAATATATATAAAAAATCAAAGGTACTTGTCTTATAGCTAAAGATGCTGTTGGATGGAGCTGTTTTCACGCTAAAACTATAAAATATGAACATTCACGGCCCATTGATTTTAATAATTTTTCTGTGTTTTTTTGTAATGCGAAAATAAAAACAAAACAAAATCGTCTTTTTTAAATATTATTTGTTATTAATGTATACAATTTAAATGATAATAATAAATGTAAAATAAAATCAACAAATTACAATTTGATTCTTGTTTTTTATATCGTATACTTTTTAAATTGTGTTACAGCTTTTTTTTATCAATTTTCTATCGGATATTTTTTTACTTGTGTTACAGCTTTTTTTTATCAATTTTCTATAGGATATTTTTTTACTTGTGTTACGACTTTTTTTGTTGTTGTTTAACTAAAAAATAATAATCGTAATAAAAGTAAAAGTTGGTTAGATTTAGGGTTAGTGTTCTGTTGTTTGTAATGCTAAAATAAAAAAATTCAAAATCGTAACCGTACTCGGATAAAAGAAAAAAACTCAAACTTTTTTAAACAACAAAAAACATATACAAATGTCTTCCTTACTTATTAAACATGTTTATAATATTTGCTTTTTATGAAATTTACAAAAAAACCTGTATATTTGGACTTTTCTTACTGGTTATTTTTTTCGTACCGCTCTTTTTTATTTCAAAAATATACAGATGGTAGAATCTTCTTTGTCTCATGGAATGTTACTAACAGTACGTTACTTGACACGCTACCTAATTGCAACTCAATAAAAACATAGATATTTAACATTTTCCAAAATAAAAGTTCAATACAGTACGTTGTAAAAAGTCTTATAATTATTGCTTTAAAAAATCTGAACATTTCAATAGTTTAAAATAAAAAAAAATCCAATGAAAACAACATTTCAATACAATTCAAATACAAACTCTCATCAAGCCGTAATTATTTTATAAATTGTGCGAATTCGGAAAATGTATTTGCTGCTATGCGACATACATGCTGTACTGCGATGCGATATAGCGGCCTGCATTCTGTAGCACAACAAAAAAGTTGTATTATAGCAAACGCGGGTTCGAATGTGTCGGCCGCGGAAACAGCATTTTTATGTGTTTTGGCGTGAAAATTGCGCCATAGAGCGGCATCTTTAGCTAAAAGATGAGTACCAAATCAAATAATTTAACTAATAATTGGCTGATAAATGAATGAAAAATTATATAGTATACATATTGTTTCAGGTAAAATAACATCCAATAGGTAGAGTAAATATAATTAACAGGTCATGTGAAGTCTAACATTTTATATCTTGAAATGGTCTTAATAAAAGATGAAAGCTGGATTGATAATTAAATAATTGTAAATATAATTAGTTATTTGTTTCAATTTTATTTAGATTGATTATCATATTAAAAATATATCTATAATATTGTAAACAAATGATTTTTATATTGGATATTTGACCACTGTATATATTTATATAAGGTTTTTTCTACCTTGTACATATTGTATTATTTTATATGCTATTGTTAATTTTATATACAAGAGATAAATGTGGTTATGTATGCAATGCAAATTGGAAAATAGTTCCAACTCATTGGAAAAAGCAAAAATTAATATTTGCTGAAAAGAGCTTTTACGTATATGATTATTATTATATTTATTATTGCTGTTATATACAGATATTTTATATTATATTGTCTGATTGATTTAAATATTATTATTTATATAACATATTACATACTAGTCTGATTTATTATTTGTTAAATTGTATATATGTATGATTGTAATATTATTCTAATATCTGCCCTGCATTGAAAATGTATTTAAAGATTTAATTAATAAGTATTTTTAAAATTTTCATTTCGTGCAAGAAGAATTTATACAGCCTCATAAAATTATTATATATATATTGTAAAGAGGTGAAAAAATGAATAAATGTTTAATCAAATCAGGCATAATGATCATTTATTGTAAAAGAACAACCATTAGCAAAAAAACCCCTCAATCATTAGTACCAAAATGATAGCAATAATTTCTGCATATACACACATACATTAAGAGAATATTATCTCTATAATGCTGAACATTATTCTAATAATTTGTATATTTCAGGATATATATAATCCAGAAAAAAAATAGTTCAGTAGTTCCCTTCTAGCTTTAAGTATCACAGAACAGTGATCGTTAAAGATAGTTCTATTCATGTTTATTGATAGGACCAAATTTTAGTAGTTTTTTTATTGAAAACCTCAGCTCTTGAAGAGCAGCAGTGTTGTATGCTATTGTAATTTCATGTTCTTCTTATGTGCTAACTATACATCTAAGATCTGTCTAGCTTAAAGACACAAGCAGTAACCCAAATAAAATTTTTACGTTCTTTTTCTTTACTTGCATATTGAACAACAAACATAAAATTCATACATTAAAAAGTTCCAAATTATAAATGTATCTATATTTCTGTAATCTTTGGATAATATTTTATTACAACATACTTTTTAATGTTAAAACTCATTATTGAAACTTATGTTAGTGCCAAATGTAACAAGCTAGAATAAATAATGTTAAAAGCATGGAAACATTAATGAGCTATAACCAAAGATTGTGAAAGGTTATTACTTATTGGTAATATCCTATTCGGATAAAAAATATACATATTTATATTCTTTTATTCTATATGTGAAAAAAGGAATTAAAATTCTTGTCTTTTAAAAAAAAATGCAACTGATCATATTATAAATTGATAATAATTAAGAATATCCCAACCATCAATGACATGTTTTATAAGAACAATGCACTTAAGTAATCACCATCATAAAGCAATATAATAAAAAAAAACAACAACATAATTTTCACTTGCTGAAGATTTTGTTTATAGACAACCATAAGTCAATTATTTTATATAGCGTGATTTTAACAAACTGTAATATTTTAAACAGCATTAAACTGTTGCACATGCGCTTTAGATTTTAACTATAAAATGAATGAATACAAACACTTCAAACACATGATAAGGTCTTTGGAAAAGATAGAATGGCCATCTATCTTTTCGAACCCAAACACTTTTGTATGGGCGAATCTTAAGTGTTTGAAAGTGAAAGCGTGAAGATATTAAATAATCACTTTAAATTATTTAATATCTTCACGCTTTCACTTTCAAACACTTAGGATTCGCCTATACAAAAGCGTTTGGGTTCAAAAAGATAGATGGCCATTCTACCTTTTCCAAAGACTTTATATCATGTGTTTGAAGTGTTTGTATTCATTCATTTTATAGTTAAAATCTAAAGTGCATGTGCAACAGTTTAATGCTGTTTAAAATATTACAGACAACCATAACAAAAATTTTAATAAAAATTAAATTTTTATGCCATAAATTGTATCGGAATAACAAAAAATTCATGCAATGAAACTTACAGAATCTTTCCAATCATATTAGAAGAATATATATTTATATTTATTTTAGAAATAGTATATAAAATTGAGCATTCAAAAAAGACTATTGTTTCAAATTCTGAAATATAACAATATTCTTTCCATAGAAAGTCATGACGGAATATATCAAAATATATATTAGATATGTACATATAAAATTTAATTTAGCAATAACATCAAAATAAACCTTGTTAATTTCATAGATGCCTATTAACCTAAAATATAACCTAAATTTAAAGCACATCCCATAAGTTAGCAATATATTTAATATCATCAAAAAATGTTTTTGAAAAATATTTTATAAAAAAAAAAATGTTTTTTTCACTACAATATAAAACTAAATCAAGATTATTCAAAATATAGAAGTACCTAATTATTTATTTGAGACACAGCAAAATTATAGTTTTATAGTTTGAGTTTTTATTAACTGGTTCAAATTTTTATTGATAATATAGGTTTTTTTTTTGTCTTTATATGATGGTTGGCCCATGGGTCTTTATAAGTAAATTATGGCATTTGATTTATTTTTGCTAAAAAATTTTTTTGTCTCTAATTTATTTACCTTGTTATAATAATACATTGTACAGTGTATTTTATCTTTTTTTTTAAATGATAATATTTTTCTATTTTTGTTCGCCAAAAAATAGAAATCAAATTTAAGGACCGTGCAAAATATATATATACACTATCATAGATTAATCATAATTATGTTAATTCATAAAGAAAAGCATATTTAAATTCTTAAATAGACCAACCTCATTAAAAAACAAAGTTAGCGGCAAGTTTCATTGCACAACCATAATTCAATAACAATAATGTGAATGAGATCTCAGAAAGTGTTTGACGATTTATCATATCTACTAAAAGTTTAATTATAAATATAGGCTCAAAAACCAACAACTACAAAATTTAAAATAGAAAGAACCAAAATGAATATTTAAGCTATTACAGCAATCAAGCCTAGCTTAATTAAATGCAGTAGTAGAATAACGGACTATGGGGCTCAAAGTCCACGATCACAGTTCCAACTCTTTACGGTATTTTGTTGTAAACTCTTGAGCAATAAACTATTTTTTTAAAACAGCAAGCAATCCTAGAATTTCTAAGAATTGCTCATAATGTAATCTGGAAATAAGAAATTCACAGAAAAGCATGTAAAGAATTTTAACACAATGCCTAAAAATATTTTTTTATCATATACTAGTTGCCTAAGCATTGAATGAAATGGTATCAATATTATTTAAATCTTAATGTATTAACCTTCATGAACATATGTAATTCTAAAGTACTCGATTTAGAGTTCAGATGAAAAGGTACAAATAATAAATATATAATTGCACTGAGCCAGCTTTTGGTAAAAACTGCCAGAATTATAGTACTGAACATGCATATCCAGAAAAATAATATGAGCCTCATTTTAAAATGAAGCTAAAACCTTTACAAATAAGGTGAGCTGTTCATCCTACATCAAAAGACCCAGCAGAACACAAATTTTCTGGCTTTAAATGTTTCTTATATAGAAACAAAAATCTACGCATGAGGCAGACAGAAGAAATAACATAGATGCATACATTAACAAACTAATAGAGCTTGGTGATAATCATAACATGCTTATTAAAACAGTTGGAAAATTTTACACCAATGTAAATAAAAAACATTAATAATATGCCAAAGCATGGATAAGCCTTCCTTATGTCCCACATATTGCAAATAATCTTGGAACATTTGCACTATCATGTTATTTGTTGACAATACTAAAGACAAGATACCTGTAGAGCATGTGCCTCAGGTGATCTATAAAACTGCATGTATTAACCCTTCCTGCATCTCTGTTTATTACAGGGAATCTTGTGCAAATAGATTCATGAAAATTGCCCAACACATATTTTTGTAAAATAGAGCTATCATGAATGCACTAGGGGTCACATTTTCTCCCATCATGTGTTAGAACAATATGCTCAGAAAGAGATGATAGAAAAAGAAAACACAAAGAAGCTTGGGCAATTGCAAAGGATCCACATTCTATCACCAAAAAGGATTCGTGTGTTTCATTATTCAAAAAATTGAATATCTAATTGCCTTATTTGCATATTGTATATCAATTATATAAGCTTATCTATACTGCATAACTTTATTCAGCATTATGATTCTGGCAACATGTTTGCTGAAAGCTAGCTCAGTACAATTAATTAGTTTATGTTTATTATTTATATCTTTTCATCTGAATTAATAACGATATTGTAAATTAATAACAAAACTACTATTTACACTAGAAGTTAAATTAATCCAAATAATACAATCTTTTATCAATAGGGGAGAAAACAACAGTTAGTGAATATAAACATAATAATCTACAGGTAAACTGATGTGCAATTATCTTAGTAGGTATCATATGACAACACTTTTAACATACCAATAGTAAATACCAAGTCCTATTTATATAAGCTTTTTATGCTGAAGAATTTTCATTGATAATATTTACTTTTCATCAAAATAGCATGTCCTTACACTAAAGAATATTGTTCGTGATTTCCAGATATAATTTTCTTAAAAAAAAAAATAAAAAAGAATACTATTTGCAATAGACTCCCTTTCTCATGACATAATTCCAATGACATTCGGTTATATGGAATGGTAAAAGAATCTGTTTGTATAAAAATGTGCTGAATATCAATAATTCAAGAAAAATATTAGAATAGTAGCATGCGATCATCCTCTGAAAATTCTGCACCAGAAGTTAGGCGATAAATATTATTTACAATTGTTTGTTGATAGCTAATGAATAACAGATTAAGACTATATATAAATAAAATATGTATGAAATCAAAATTGTATCTGTATGCATTAAATGTACTTTTTATCTAAATATTTAACATAATTTTGACAAACCCCGCATATTTTAGAAAATAAAAATAAAAGAAGAACAATGAACAAAAAAAATTAATGTAACATCATTTTATCATCTTTTTATATTGAAAATCATTTGACATTTGGTTCATCCATCCATATTACAATTCATAAATCACATCCAATTATTATTATATTTATATATTCTAAAAATTACCCAAAAAAATTAATTAATTAATTAAAAATTTAAACATTTATAATGAAAAAAAACTGTCCAAAATAAATGGACAATATCAATACTAGATATCCAGACAGTAAAAGAAGAAATATTTCATAAAAGATGCATAAAATCAAAACATTAAAAAAAACCCATTCAATTTTAAAGCAAACTTTAATTTGAAAGCAAGTCAATACAGATATATTATTTGAAAGCTTCATTAAATATTGGTATATATTTCCAGCTTTTACATTGTTTTTTATTGAATTATTTACATATTAATTAAAAGGCAATTTTTTTCATCTAAACTTTGCTTGTTTAAACAGTTAACTGCTGGAAAAATACATTTCTTGATCAAAATTTTAATAATAAACAATATGCTGTAATTGATAAATATGATATATACTGTAAATAAAATTAATTAAAGACACTTTTGTTTTTAGCATATTATTCTTCTTTTAAAAATTACATTTTTGAATTGTTGAAAACAACCAAACGCAAAAATAATAATAAAAAAATAAAAGAAAAAAAACGTAAAAAAAAAAAAAAAATCATTCTCAGGCTGCGAGAAACATTTGAACACAAATCAAAAGTATACAAATAATATACAAAATTTAAAATATGAAAAATAGTAAAAATTATAAAATTCTTACTGAACATTAGGTAGTGGATAATACTAACCACTATTCAGTAATTTTTTTTTTTATAAAAATAGCTTTTACAATGTGAATTTTTCATCTACGTACTTTACACAGAGCCAAACACACACTATGCTTGTGTTCATCAATTAATATGTTGGAGTATAAATAATAAGTAGCAAGTTATAAGTTAATTCAATTTGGCTAAGTAATATGTATAGTAAAGATGAATCTTCTGCAAAAACAATTTATTCTACTTTTGCAAGTATTATGACAATAGTTTTGTAAAACCAAGGATGCCACATACGTCTTTTTTAAAAATAAAAAAAATTATAATTTTCAAATAAATGTTGAATTTAATTTTGTTTCATAATTTGTTTTTAATTATAATTTACATTTTAAACAGTAGATATGTTAATGTGATTTTCCAACAAATCTAATAGTAAACAGTTGGAAAATAATTTCACATTTATTCAAAAATTATTTACAGAAAATTACATTAAAATAATTTTTAAAAATCAAAATAAATAATAAAACATTGAAAACAATTTGTTAATTTTCTATATATTTTCTTTTTTGTATCAATGTAAATATCATTTCCAGATATATATTATATACATATTTGTAAATCATTACGTAATTTTTTTTTTTTTTAGGATTTACCGTTTATTTATAAATTTTCAATCTTCTACATTTAGTTTTATCTAATTATTTTTTTACAAAACTGTTCTTAAAAAATAAAATGGAATAATAAAAATTCCATATGGTTAGAATCATTTTAATATTATATACACAAAATAAATTTTATTTTCATAACAAATTAAATGAAATAAAATTTGTATTTTGAATTAGTAAATTATAATAGGATAACACTTGTGGCAGTATTTAAAATGTACTCTGTTTGAATAAATTTACAATCAAGTGGTTAGTCTTTTATAAAATACTTCCTGTTTGAGTCATTGGACTTTTTTTTTTTTTTTGGAGAAATTTCCTAAATATCATACAATATTAAAAAAAATTAGAGAAGTGATGCTTACGTTCCTGACATGTCTCCATAATCTTGACTCCATTTCTCATACATCTCTAGACTTTGTGGAGAAACACTACATCGAATTTTTTTCAAAGATTCCAAAAAATCTTTCATGGAGATATTGCGAACCTAAATATATATTTACATAAAAAAGTATATATATGTACATACATACAATAACATAAACAATATGTATATGCTTCAATATATTACAAACACAAATAACTAAGTTCTTCTGGAAAAATGGCATTAATGTATCTTCCAAATAATCTTTCGCACATATATATTTAAGTATTATGTATATCTAAAAAAAATATGGATTAATTAACTAAATAGACATCCACCCATCCATTTAAATATATAATATGTAAAAAAAAATTTTTTTAAATAATGATTTTATGTAAACAATACTATCCAACTAAAATAGAAAAATAAAATAATTTGACAAAAAAGTAAAAAAAAACTGAAACTCGGTAAAAAATAGAAAAACAACAACAGAATCTCGGTTAATTTGTCATTCTCGGAAAATATCAGAGATCTTAAGAATCTAGACATGTCATAAAACAATTGGAAATTGCAGGAATATTATCAGATGCTTTTGAAATGACAATATTCCAGCAATTTCAAATTGTTTTATAATAAGGCTAGCTTTTTAAGATCTCTGATATTTTTCAAGAATGACAAATTAATTGAGATTCAGGTTTATTTTTTAATCAGCTAGAAGATAAAAGCATTATTAAAAAAAATTTTTTTTTTACATATTATTTGATTAAAACTGAAAAAAAATCTCAGCCAGAATAAATTAAAAAATGTGGGCATACAGAGAGAAACATACACAGACAGGGCAAGTTAATAAGAAAACATTTAATTTAATATTATCATCTGTAATTTCATTTTTAATTATTAATATTGCAAAATATACATATTCTATGACTATTGTTACTCATATTTTTTTAATTATTACTAGATTTTTTTATATGTTGGAAATGAAGAATCTGTCAATACACATTACATTAGTAACTGTCACAATTATACTTTAATTTATAAAATAATTAGTCCATAATGATATCTATCTATGAAAATTAATATTTATTATCTTTTGAAAATTGTTTTACTATAGCAATTATTTAGATATCTATACCATTTTTATCTCATTAGTCTCATTTCAAATACATACTTAAGCAGTTTATCAGCGATTCTGAAAAATCCATATTCTGAGTTGGGAAATACTAGAATGTTAATATAAAATTGGTGCACTGTTTAAGATTAATGTATTCATAGGTACTGTATTCTTTTGAAATGAAAATGGTCCTAGATGTTAAGTGGTGACATAGTTACAGTTATATATATATGTATATTGAAGCTGTGCATATATATATAAATATATATATGCTGGCTTCACCATTCACTGTGGACTAACTAAGACCCTAAGTCCAACCACAGTGAATGTATGTTTCTTTTTCAAACTAAATTTATCGTTTTCTCAAATAGTTGCCTAAATTAAAGAAGGAATTGTGTTAAAGAAAAAAGATTTAATAAAATAAAATATAGAAAGTTAAAATTATATATGCAACTATTTTTAAAATATATTTGGTAGAATTCGATAAGATAAAAATTTTCTTAATTAAATAGAATCCATTAAGAAAAGGAATTAATTAATAAAACATTTTCTGAATTGGATAAAAGAATAGATAACAGGAAAATTTTGAAACAACGGGCATGATTCGCTACTAATTAGCAGATTGGAAAAAGGGTATAAATAAAGAGCTTTTCTTTTGTTCTTGGTCTTATGCTTGCGGGTAACCAGTGCTGAAGGTCAGAGAGAAAATCTTAAGAATTTTGTTGGAAGAAATTTTGCTGAAAGATTGGACAATATAGCAAACTCTTGCTTGCTGTACTTACTTCAAGTTGCACTCTATTCTTTCAGCATATAAATAAAAAAATCCAGAAATGTGTTGCTCTGCAAAAATGCAGGGGTAACCTCTTTGCCTTCGCTCTCCTGAGCCATTCCTGAGGCAGGAGTTCTAATCATGTAAGCTAACCAGAGAACTAAAGTGTCTGCCCTGTATCCGTGAATATCTGCCCTCAAACATGGAAAAATAGTTGAAGAACCGAGAAGACTTGCGGTAAACCTCTAATGAACTCATTTTGACCCACCCCATCTAGTTACCGGTAACATTACCATAAATTAACAAAAAAATCTCTTTGTAATTTACAAATTCACTCTAGCTAGAATGATGTTTTTCTATATATATGGTTTTTTTTTAAATCTATGTGTTCGTATCTTGTCAAATTATATTTCATTAATTGCTTTCTTTTCTTTTTTTTTATCGTAATGGGAGTGGGTTATTATATATAATGGCGGCCATAGTTCTTATTAATTTAATTGAAAAATACTTTGTTTAACTTTCCGCCATTATACTCCCGTAATTAAGTTATTTATTTTATATAAATCTTTATTTAGAAAGAAAAGGAAGCAAATCATAGAAAGTGCAAAACTCTATTTTAAAATCAAGATTTAAATTGCTAAATATTCTATTATATATAAAAGAAAGATTCTTATCAAATGCCTGTATATTTTAGTCAATGAAGGGTTACAAATTTAATGTTATATTTTGAAGAGCGTGAAATAAAACGCTCGCGTTTATATTTTAGTAATAAGAGAGAATACATTTTGGCAATATGTATTAAAAATTATTAAATAGCATTGACTCTGGGGTGTGTTGGTTAAACTTCAACTAAATCAATAAAATATCCGCCCTCTTGTTTTAGTGATCTGAATTTTATAAAAGGGAAGTTACTATTTTTCTGCGGATTTTCAGTGATAGTTGAGCTTTCTTAATATATATATTTTGCAGAGGGTTTCTTTTTTAAATTTAAAGGTCGTTGACCGTATTTATATGGCATTGTGCCTCGGGTGATCTACTGGGCCGCTCAGCATATATGACAGTGCTTCTTTTGCCAAGTTTGCTTAGGTTAACATATCTACATTCGGACCTTCTGAAAAATAAATTGTTCTGGATCTCATGTCGATATCAGTCCCTTCAATGTACGTAACTGGACATAAGCACCAAAAACTCTGATCCTGAATCCGGGTCACACGTTTAGCGAATGGATTCCATTTTTTTTCTCTAACCTAGCTTAGAGACGGAGAGCTATCCGGTCTTGTGTTAACCTCTTGGTAACTGTTATGTCTCGAGCCTCACAGCCCACTATATGCTCTCGCCTTTGTGCATGGTCTTGTATATTTATATTTATTGGGAAATCTTTCTCAAAATCTCATAGAAATGTTTCAATTATGGCTGGAAATTCCTGCTGGGGTCACTTTATCATTCTTCTTAAATCATAAGTAGGGTTGTGATTTAAACCTGTCCAAAATGTTTAGTTGACTTTGACCACCTATTTATTTCTATGTTCTCCAACCACAGAGTTAATGAATCATGTCTCTCTCTCTTGATTTCTTTTACGTAACATTTCCATTGGCTGGAATATTTTAAAGAAGAAATTAGAACGTAAAAATTTTGTTTGTTCTTATCATTATGATCAATGGATCTTTCATATATGTCTATCCGATTGCAGTGAAAATAGCCTGCGACACTATTAATAAAGCATTGTGTGAATTATTTTAATGTCAATAATAAAAGTTTCTATTATCTTTCATTCACTATAAATAAAATCACTTAGTATTGTTTTCTTTTGTGACATACGTATGTACATCTGATCATTATATATGTAAAAATTCCTTTTCGTGGTCTCTTCTCTCCCTGACCACCGGGCATACATTAAGATTAAATTCTAGTGAGGTTTGGGGAGTAAGTCGCTTAGTAGCAATCTAGAGGAGTAGGTGAGGTTCGAACCCCCTCTATCTGCATTTCTAGGTTATGTTAAAGCAGCTCTACTTTTCTTACCGTTACAATATACACACACATAATAGTTATGAACAAGAATTGAGTACAATCCATTGAGGTTTGTTTCACGATATGGTCATCAGGAAATATATGTGATATGGTTTTATACTATCAGTTATAATTAAATCGAATTAAAAAACTAAGATGTATATTTCTTTATAATGGTAAAGAAAGTAGTGTTGTAATGAATAGCTCATTTTGTTTCATAACATTAATTTATTTATATACTTGAACTTATTAATTTGGCTGTGTTTTTATGAGCCACTGAATAGGTCCATTTTCCTGATACAACATATACACATATTGTAAGTAAGAGGGCCATATGAAGGCTAAAAAGTTATTTAAAAAAAGAGTATTAAAAAAAAGACAAAACAAAAACTCTCTTATTATTTAAGCCATCTATAAAATATGATTAATAAATATTATAATTTGGACTGACTATGGATAAACAATCTAGTCAATGCATGATGTGTGTATTATAATAGATAAATAATTATATAAAAATTACATACATTAATATTCAATAATTTATCATATAAAATCATTCTTAATATTATTAGTTATTAATTATAATAAATAAAAAACGTATATGTTGTTATTGATTGTAATTATTATTGCAATTTGTAAAACATTATTTTTTAAAAAAAAAAGATAGACAGAATGTGAAAAAATCAATAAAGTTTATTGAAATGATTGCCTGATCGGTAAAAGAGTGCAATTTTTATATCAGAATTAATAGAGGAAGCAGACATTGAACTCAGTGACATATATCTTCAAATTCCCTGACTTAAAAACTTAACTGTGAATTAATCATATATTTTAATAGTTCAGAAATAAAAAAACATGGATTTTTAAGATAATAAAACTGAGGGAGGGGCTACCCTCATTTGTTTCTATATTTTGCCAAAAAATTGGATAAAAAGCATAACATGGAATAAGTGAATTGTATTAACACAAATCTCTCTTCAAAATTAATGGAAAACTTATTATTTTATAATAATTGTCACTCAACTAGAAAGCAAAAATGATATACAAAAAAAATATTATTCAAAGTTGGATATTCAAGGCTAATAGCCAATAATAATAATTTCATTCAATTATCATGTTACCAGCTTCAATATGCATTACGCAGAGGGCCAGAAGTTTATTATATTTATTTTATTTTAAGTATCCATTTTTCACTCTCATTACAAATCTAATAAATAAACATAGCTAACACACGTACCCTGTGACATATTGCTATATTTTCTTTTGAGCTAGTAGTGGGTAAACGTAGGAGCTAACATATGAGTTAAAGAAAGATTTGAACCAGATCTATAGATGTCTGTCATTTTAGGGATAGTACCATAATTTGAAATCTGGCAGATATTTTTTTAAATAATACATATTATCTATAGTGGCAAGATAGAGATCTACCTATACTTTGACATGTTTGATGGAAATGACAGATATACGGCTGGATACAGTTTGACAATCATTAATTAAAATATTAAGCTTTAAATAAAATCTATTGTTATTTCTGACACCCATTAACCCCAATATTTGAACCATTTTACATTCAGATAAAGAATTATGTAGGTTAAAAAGAGAAGAAAAAATATAGACTCATTTCAAAATATTTACTTGAAAACAATAATTAACAATCATTTAAAATGATTAGCTTTTAATTGTTTATCAATTAATTTAAATAATACAAAACCCATGTATTTTTCTTATAAATTTGTCCCATATTCTCTTACATCACTATTTATAGTAATTATATTTTTGCATTGTAAAAGTACTTGTGCTAATTACTTCATTTGTTAATAATTATTATTATCTAATTGTATTTACTGATTCTAAACTATCATGGGAAAACCATATTGGCTTTCTTTGCTCTCATTTTTGTATCATTTTTGGCAAATTTCATGACACATTTGTTAGATATTTATGGTAGGCAAATTTCATGTCACATCTGTGGAATATTTATGGTATCATACTATACTAATGTTATTCATATACAATTTTAATGCACAAATCAGCGCATAACAGCAGAGCTTCTTCAAATTAAATCACAATTTATTATAAACTTAATATAAATTATAATACATAATAAATAATGCCCGAGCGCTTTCAAGAGAATTCATTTATACTGATATAGAGCAATTTGTAAAAGAAATTGTAGATCTCACTTTGATTTTAGATTTTCATGTGATGTTTATTGGCTTAAAACATATAATTACCTATTAAATGTTAAATAATTATATCAAATTTTTTCAGGACTTCTAGTCAGAAGCAGCTTGGTTATAATGATTCCAAATTATTTAATATTCTTATGCAAGAATGTTCATTGAATTGAACTAACACCAGTTATTTGACTTTTAAAAAATGTTTACATCTTTGGTTGTATTTTATTAAATAATATTTTAAAGCTCCTTGCTCAAGCTTTTTCTTGTACGGAATTTATATCAATATATTGAATAAATAAATTTTTTTGTAAAAGAAAAAGATTGAAATATTATGTAATTTGAATAAATAAAATAAGACTCACCTGGGTTGCATCTACATGTCTGACTTGTTCAGGATCAAGGTCTACAAAATCAGTTAAATAAATATACAATTATTTAATAAAGAGTATATATACAATGATATACTATCATTGAACTTATTAACATTGCAATGAGAAGAAAAAATGGACTAGCTATTATGTAAAGAAATTATCATCATTAATATTAAAAAAACATCAATCAATAACATATTTTTTTACAAACTAATAATAACATTGATCTAATTAACTCGTAGAAAAATCAACAATCAACGAAGAGTAAAACTTTGATCTTTGAAAGTGATTGATATAACAGAAGAACTGTTCATCGCAAATAAATATTCTCTCAACAGCATCCTTTCTTTTCAATAACTTTTTGCCCAATGGAAATATAACAGCAGTCTTATTATTAGCAGACCCAGCCTCTCCAGTTGTTTTTAAAAACTATATTGACATCATAACCTATATAGCCACAACTATTTGCAGTTACCATTTCAGATTTTTGGATAATCATTTCATACAAACATTAAACTTTCTGTGCAATACAAGAGGTCATATTGATTGTTTTTCCTGCTACTTAATCCTCAACAACAAACTATTTTACACATTTTCTTAAATTTCATAAAAGTTTTTAGCTTTATGATTAGAAAATATTCAATTACACAAAATACTATATCATATCAAACTTTTGGAAGAAAAAAAAGTGAAAAATAAAATGAAGGTGCTTTAAATATAACTTGAAGAAATAAATGTGATCACATATGTCTAAATTGTAATATTTGAAAATTTGAATGAAGAGAGAGCATTATAAACAGCAGTTGCCATGCTAGAAAATTCAATTGAATTTACAAATTAATGTTTTAGTAGTCTTTCCACTTCTTTTGCCACAGACAAAAAAAATAAAACACATTCCTAACAATTAATATTTTTTACAATATACATATACTTAAAATGAAATTCATATATCAAAGTCTTTATTCAATTATTTTTCTACAGATTCAACGGGCATTTAACAATTAAAAACAAATAACAATCTTCAGTCTTAAGATAGACAAAGAATTCAACTAATCAGCGACAGAAAAATAATTCAACCACTGTATTTAAGTACACAATGCAGCATGAACAAACCTGGAGAACTATCTAAAATCCTCAACACCAAATATTAATAAAATCTTAGTAATCTGAAGCCTTACTCATGGGGAATTCTAAAACTAAGATGTTGATTCTAATAAATATATAAATATTGGGTATCGTGTGAAAGTTAAGCCTTGCTTCTTTTTGAGACTTAGAAGCTGGTAAATATAAAAACTTATAAATGGATTGATGCAGTACCTGAGATAGGAAACTCCATGGAGTTGCATATGATAAAATCCTCCATCCACTATTAGTACTGAAAGTACAGACAAACAAATTCCAACAGTCAAAAACTTCCTTCCATTCCAAAAAATCTTGCTTTTCTTCTCTTCTTCTTTAAATATAAACTCTCTTTATATGTATATCAACATCATATTTTATAGACTGTAAATCAATTATTTATCATTAAATAATCAAATTATTAAACAAGAGAGCTGAGAACTACATTATATTTGTTTTAATCCTCCCTCACATTCTAAATATATAGCATATAATAGCTCATTTTTTGGAAAAAAAAAACAGGCAAAACTCACTATATATATTGCCACACACAGCAAGCTAGAGTAATCAATGGGTGCCAGTTATACACAAGCATAAGAGGAGATGGTCATGTGATGTTTATCGGCTCATTTTTTGCTAATAAACATTGATTAGAATACATATTAATTATTGAAATGCAATACAATACTTTTCAACATGCACACATATATAACACAGATTCTTTTTTAAATGTACAATATGCAAATATATAAATTAGAGTAATACCTATGTAAATGTTTCAAACATTTATTCAGAAAAGATACTATAGTTTAAAATTATTTATTTGCTTAGCATGCTTTTGACAATTCTTGTCATATTCATAGTACAGTACTCGTACTAAAAAAATTTTTTTTAAATAATAAAAATATAATTAGTAATAATATATTGAGAAAAAACACATATATTTGATTATAAACAAGGCAACTCTCCATACATTAGTGCCACCCTGTGCGAACCAGAGTAATCAATGGATGCCAGAAGGCTTGTCCATAAAATCCCTATCTAATGCCTACTCATTCAATATCCCCAGACTAGTTTCTGGCTTGTGGCCTTCGTCAGTGAAAAGCTTTGGATCTGAGAGCACTGCACCTAGATGTTAGGATCTAATGAAACTCTCCAGCAACCACCTTTTATCTCTACTTAACTATAAAACTATGAGAATGAAATTGCTAGTATAAGAGATGGTGATCATGTGACACATATATTTGACTGAGTGTGTATTCACTCATGCATTCATTGAAGCGATAAGAATAAGAAATAAAAAAAACTACCATATTTTTTATTTTTAGAATAAACTAAATAGCAAAATATTTGACTTTCTTCATTACTAAATACATTCATCATATTCTTTTTAAAAAAAAAGAATAACTTTTTTGTCTTACAAAAACATAATAATGGTTTTGTTATGAAGAAATTGGAATCTCTTTAATTAGTTTAAAGTTTTAAATCAATATTGACTTTTAATATGTTGTAAAATTTTGTAAACCTTTCAGCATTACATTCAGAAAATATTTTATTATGAAAAATGCTGCACATCAACTTTGGAAAAAATAATTAAAAAAGAATAAAATTTGTTTTCAAAATAAACCTAAGAAATTTTAATAATATATTACCTTTTTTAACATAATTTCAGTGTTTGGAGAAAAAATGGCTGCGTGAATGTGCAAATTTTAATGGACTTTTTGTTTATTTCTTTACATTTTTGTTTGTTTTTATTTTTCTTTGGACTGAAATTGCACAATCAAATGGAGTACAGTGTGTAATATATATATTTATTGTAAATAAAATTTATTATTATCGGTATAAATGTACTCTAGAAAATTAGCATGAAGCTGAAAATCTGGATTTGATATTGAGCAAGGTCAATATATTTAAATGAGCCCTACTCCGTATTCTGAACTGCATAAATATAACTGAATACATTCTAGTGGCAGCACAGCAGCAGCAGTTTGTCTTAAAACCCAAAGTTGAACAGACTATTAAAGATATGATCAATAAAGGTGTTTTGACTCTAATGAAAGATTTATCATAGGCTACACTAGTAATTGCAGCTATGAAACCAGATGAGAGCATTCAATTGTTTACACATTATCATGTAACAACTTAATAAATTCTTAAATGTGTGTTTTGTCCTAAATACATGTGAAGTTTTAGCATCTCTTCAGTAGGCAGCGTTCATTGCAAAAATCGATTTAAAGTCTACTTTTCATCAAATAGCCGTTACAGAAAGAACTGCTAAATTGCTAATCAACAGTATTCATCTGGGACTTTATACATGCAACAAATTGTCTTACAGGATTAGTTGCTCCAAACATGTTTGAAGCAAAAATGAATGGTTTATTTCAACATATGGAAGAGGTTATTCTTTATTTAGAAGACATCTTAAAAACTGCTCATACAGAAAGTGAATTGGAAACATACGTGTTGAATGTTTATGCGAGACTGGACAGTGTTGGAGCTAGAATAAATCCTTCTAAAGGTATAGGGCTATGAGTGAAATTAAATTTCTGGATCATGTAATAAACCAGAGAGGGAAAATACCCTAACCTGGAAAAAGTTAGAGCTGTTAAAAATGCTCCAAAGCCTAGAAACATAAAAGATTTGCAGGCTTTTCTAGGATTGCTCAACTTTTTTGCTAGTTTCCTGAAGAGAGGTCACACGTCCTTATGCCACTGTATAAGCTGCAGAAAGGAGTTTGCTATTAACTGAAAAGAGACCCTTTGATTCCTCTTGGAGGCCTTAAAGGAACCGAGCAGGGCAAATTCCTAATGTCCACTCCATACGTTCTTGTCGTTGCAGCTGTTATTACTATGTGATTATTCATATAGTATACGAACATGGATGGGCTGCTCACCAACACGCATTAGCCAGCGTGGTGAGTTTATTGGCTTTTTACCTCTGAGTTTAAGATCAAGAAACACCATGGTCTTTCTTCTCAGTGCCTGATAAGGCAGAATGAATGTTTGTGTAAATGATAAATATTTTTCCAATACATATATACAATTATGACAGACAAAAATAAAGCATGGCCCTTATTCCCAGGAGGCTGTAAAGTCACCAACCAAGGCAGCGGTTGGTGGCCGAAGGCGGAAGGTGCTAAGAATCCCCTGATTGCGGACCCAGGCTGCCATTTGATGACGACTTTTTATTTAGGTACTTACAACTGCAGATCACTTTCAAGTGAAGGAAGATTGCAAGAATTAGAAGAAGAACTGTCTTATATTAAATGGGACATTATTGGACTTTGTGAAGTTAGAAGAAAAGGTGAAGAAACAATTGATTTAAAAAGTGGACATATACTCTATTATAAAGGCACACATATTGGAAATACAAGTGGAGTAGGATTCATTATAAATAAAAAGTGGAAGAACAATATTGTGGAGATTGATGGTGTATCAGACAGAGTGGCAAGATTAGTTATACAACTTAATAGCAGATACCAAATGCAGATAATTCAGGTTTATGCCCCAACAAGTTCTCATAGTGATGAAGTAGTAGAAGATTTTTATATGGATGTACAAAAGGCTTTTGATCAGAGTAAACAACATTTTAAAATTGTTATGGGAGACTTTAATGCTAGAATTGGTAGACAAATGAAAGATGAAATTGCTGTAGGTAATTTTGGTTATGGTAATAGAAATGAGAGAGGACATAGACTTGTGGAGTTTGCAGAAAAAGAAAAACTTTATATTATGAATTCATTTTTTGAGAAAAATGTTAAAAGGAAATGGACATGGAAGCATCCAAATGAAGGTACAGCAGAATTGGATTATATTTTGACTAACAGGAAATACATATTTCAAGATTGTAATGTTCTTAATAAATTTAACACAGGAAGTGATCATCGATTAGTAAGGTGTAAGTTACGTGTTAATGTAAAACTAGAGAGACAAAAATTATTAAGAAAAACAATATTTACAGTTGATATTCCTAATCTTCAGAAACATTCTAATGAATTTAAATTAGAACTTACAAATAGGTTTCAAATGTTAGGAGATTTTGAACATGATTCAGATTTGAATGAAATTAATATGAAAATAACTGATACACTTTTAAAAACTGCAACAAACATAGCTGGTAGAAAAAAGCAGCAATTGACTAATAAAATTTCTACTGAGACTAGAGAATTTATGAAGAAAAGAAGAAATATGAAGATATACAAAAATGATGTATTAAAAAGAATTGAATATCTCGAATTTTGTAAAATGGTACGGAAAAGAGTTGAAAATGATATAAGAAAGTATAACTGTGAAATAGCAAGGAAAGCTGTAGAAGAAAATAAAAGTCTCAAGAATGTTAAACAACATTTTGGTATTGGTAGGAAATTTCTATCTGCAATAAAAAAAAAAGATGGAATTATTACTAAAAGGAGAGATGACATCATGAAATTGGTAGAAGATTTTTATCAAGAATTATATAGTAGTAAAGAACAAGTACCTCCTATATCTATTACATCTTCCGAATTGCCCAGAATTTTAAATGAAGAAGTGAGACATGCAATGAAATGTATGAAGAAAGGAAAGGCTCCAGGAAATGATGGAATTATAATTGATATATTAAAAGAAGCAGGTGAAGAAATAGAAACAATTTTAGCAAAGTTATATACCAAATGTCTAAATGATAAAGATGTACCGGAAGATTGGAAGAATGCAGTAATAATATTAATATTTAAAAAAGGTGATAAAGAAGATATTAGAAATTACAGACCTATCAGCCTTTTATCAGTTTTATATAAAATTTTTACCAAGATAATTACAACTCGTCTACAGAGAACTTTGGATTTCCACCAACCAAGAGAACAAGCTGGATTTAAAAGTGGTTTTAGTACAATAGATCATATCCAGGTATTGAGAGAAGTCAGAGAAAGGACAAATGAATATGAGTTGTCATTATGTTTTGGATTTGTAGATTATGAAAAAGCATTCGATTCTATACACATTTCTTCAGTGATTAAAGCATTGGATCATCAAGGTATAGATCCAGGATATTGTCATATTTTAAAGAATATTTATAAAAATGCAACAGCAACAATTAGATTACATGATGATACTGGAAAAATCAACATTGAGAAAGGTGTAAGACAAGGTGACTCCATATCTCCAAAACTTTTTACAGCAGTGCTGCAAGAAGTATTTTGTGGATTAAAATGGGAAACTAAAGGAGTGAAAGTAAATGGAGAGTATTTAAGTCATTTAGATTTCGCAGATGATGTAGTTGTTTTTGCAAATAATGCTTCAGAGCTGCAGGAAATGTTGCAGGAGTTAGCAGATGAAAGTAGAAAAGTAGGACTAAAGATAAATGTTAAAAAGACTAAAGTAATGTTTAATCGATTTGCTCAAAATATGAAAATAAAGATTGATTATGAAGAATTAGAAGAAGTTAACAGTTACAAATACCTTGGTCAGATTATTAATACAGATGGAAACATAATGGAGGAAATTAATCATAGAATTAAACTTGGTTGGAGTGCTTTTGGTAGAAATAACTTGATACTAAAAGGAAATATGCCTATGTGTTTGAAAAGGATGGTTTTTAACAAATGTGTTTTACCAGTTTTTACTTATGGATCTGAGACTTGGACACTTAATAGAAGAGCAATACAGAGACTTCAGACCACTCAAAGGAGTATGGAGAGATGTATGTTGGGAGTAACAAGAAGAGATCGAAAACGCAATGTATGGGTAAGACAACAAACAGGTGTTACTGACCTTATTGAAAAAATTAAAAGATTGAAATGGAGTTGGGCTGGACATATTGCTAGAAGAGATGATAATAGATGGACAATTGAAATTTTAAACTGGATTCCAAGAGATTGTAAAAGACCCAGAAAGAGACCACATGTGAGATGGATGGATGAAATAAGAAAATGTGCAGGGGTGTTGTGGAGCAGAGAAGCTAAAGATCGGAGAAGATGGATTAAACTTGGAGAGACCTTCATCCAGCAGTGGATTGATAATGCTTGATGATGATGATGAAGATACTGTGTAAAGGACAATGCAGGAAATGAACTAAAGAGTATGATTTAGCTTTCCAGAAAGCAAAAAATTTATTGTCTAAACAGATTCTTATACATCACAACAGTGACCAGGAAGTGATTATTATAACTGACACTTTGGATTTTGAAATAAGATCTATCATTTCACATTGCTGTTATGGAGGAAAATACCCTTCTGCATATGCCTTGAGGACGCTAGCAGCTGCCGAAAAAAGATACAGTCAACTTGACAAAAAAGCACTCCCTATAATATTTGCTGTTAAAAAATATCATCAGTAGGTATATGGAAGTAAATTCTTTATTTACAAAGATCGTTATCCATTACTGGGAAATTTTGTACATGATAAAAAAATTCCCAAACATTCCAGCCGTTTGATTTGTTGGATATTTTTGTTAGCAGCATATGATTATGTATTAGTTTACAAGCCCAGAAAAGACATTTCTTACACTGATACTTTATCACGTTTGCCGGATGCTTGTGAATTCCAGCAAAAATATATAGAAATTACAATGATACTTGAAAGCATAAAACTGTAAATAGTTCCAAAGTTGAAAAATGGACTAATAATGATTCTTAATATAAAAGCTTGAGAAATTTGATTCGATTTGGGTGGCCTAAAAGTCAAACAAATTATATTGCAAACCCTATCTGGAATGCTCATGAAAACCTATATATGTGTAGTGACTGTATTTTAAGGATGGATCGAGTGCTCGTATTATCAGAAGGTCAGAATGAAGTACTGAGCTTGCTATACCAAGGACATCCAAGTGTAGTACTAATGAAAACTTTAGCTCATTCATGTTTGGTGGCCTATTTGAATCAAGACATCGAACACATGGTTAAAAACTGGGTTTCATGCCAGTCTATTGCTGATTTATCTACAAAGACTTTTAATTCATGGGCAAAAGCAACATCACTGTAGCAACACTTACATTTAGACTATGCAAGCCCAACAAATGGATATACCTTTCTAGTTACAATTGATTCTTATTCAAATTGGGCAGAATATAAGCTTGTTAAAACATAAGTGCAGAGTGTACTATATTTATGCCTTAAAAGAGATCATTGCAGATCAAGGTTTTCCAGAAAATTAGTATAGGACAACGGGACAGGATTTGCAACGCAAGACTTCCAATGTTTTTATCGGATAAAAGGATAAAACACACTCTCACTGCCCCTTTTCATTCAGAATCAAAGGGTTTAACTGAAAAAGCAGGGCGACATTTGAAAGGAACGCCGAATAAAACATCTCACAAAGACATACATAAAGCTTTGGATGATGCAATGCTTTATCAATATTTTACCCCTAGTGCGTCACCAATGAAAACACCAGCTGAACTGTTACGCGTAGCAAGTGTCACACACACTTAACAAAGGTGTTATTGGATTAAAAAGTTATTGTGAATAATAATTTTGATGTTGAAGAAGTTTAAAATAGGCAATTTAGGTGGAGTCATGATATTTTAAAAAGAAAATAGTTAAATTGAATAATGAAAAAATTCTGAAGAGACCAAATTACATTGCAAACCCTATCTTGAATACTCATGAAAACCTATATATGTGTAGTGACTGTATTTTAAGGATGGATCGAGTGGTTATACTATCAGAAGGTTGGAAGGAAATACTGAGTTTGCTACAGCAAGGTGTAGTGCAAATGAAAACCTTAGCTGTCACAGTATAACTGGAAGTGTCACTGTACTTACAAGCGCTTGAGACAAGCTGTAACAGTGCATCTGGAACTGGTACGTAAGCTTAGAAGGGTACTTGAAACTCATTACAGAAATAGTTGCTCAGCAACTAAACAATACGCTAAGCCAACAGTACCAAGCAATATGTAAAACATTGTATACATTAGCAAAACGTATTTTTACATTTGTTTTAATTAATAAATATTTAAATGTATTTTTATGAGTTTATGTTTATCATAATTCATGCATAAACACATCATCTACAATAATACAACTGTAACTAACTTGTATTAAAACGGTGCGAGCTTATACCAGAAATAGTAAAAATACATCATTTATAAGTTTGGTAAACATAAGAAATATAATATTAGAAAGAGTTAACTGAAAAATTATATTATCTCCAAAATGATAAATGATTAAATATTTTAAAATAAATAAGAAACAAGTTATTGGATTTGACATTCTATAATGAAAGATGGAGTCAGTAACATAACAGGAGAAGTCCATATTATTCTAATAAGTGAAAACTTTTGTATTAAAACATTTATGGTATAACTGTACTACTTAAAAATCAGGAGTATGTTAATATATTTGTAAAAAATAATTTAGCAGATCGAAAAACTTACCATTCCTTTATTCTATATTACTAAGATTTCAATTAATAAAAAATATTTATATAAATGCTTATTAATCCTAAAAATAACAATCTATGTGATTGTATTTTAATATTAATCTTATCACCTCTTATTGGTCCAAGAGCAGCATCTTTAGCCAAGGCCGTCAAATCACTGCCAGAATAACCATCAGTTAGCCTGAAGAAATACAAGTTTAAAAAAAAAAATCTATACATATAAGGGAAAAACTAAAACAAAAAACTATAAAATTTATGTAAAATACAATTATTCAATCACAGTCACAAAGATAAATATATATTATTGCATTGTCTAATTATCAATGTGGTTTTGTTAACCTTTGAGCAATAATCATACCATATTCAGAAGGATCTAGCAGAAAACAATTTGTTAATAAAGTAACTTGATAAGATTCAACTGAAAGAAATTTTTTTAATATGAAATAGTATAGTAAGTCACATAGAAGTATGTAATAGTTATGATTCATATTATATATGTAATAGCCATGATTTGTGTAACGATTTAATAAAAATTATATATATATATTAATTCTAATATTCTCATGAATAAATGATAAATTCATATTATTTCCAGAGCTTCCATGTTATAAAAACATAACAGCTAAATAGCTCACATTGCATTACAATTACAAGTACTTTCCTAAGAGCTACTTTTTCTCAAATCATAAGAATGTGTGTGGTGAGATTTAAAATTGTTATTTTTTACTTTTGTTATTTTCTCCTCATTCTCTAATTCTATTGGTTGAGAAATTTTAAAAAAATATTTTATCCTCTAATAGTTTATTCCAAATATTGATAATTTTCTTTAAACCACACTTTTCATTTATGCTCTTGGGCCTTTTAAAAACCTCTATAGCATCCATTCACAGTCTCTGATCCTATTGTTCAATTTTTTCCAGAATATGTGTTTTATTAAAATTGATGTCATAAGTTAGTTAATTTAATGTGTGAATAAATGGCTGATGAATTAGATTTTTCTCTTAAGTGACAAAATGTATTCTTCCTTTCTTATGTTTATTCTATGATGGGCCTGTCCAATGTATGAATGTAAAAAACTCCACATGGAATTTCATATACACCATGACACTCCAAAGGAATTTTATCTTTAGGACATGGAAATACTTCATTAATTTTTTTAAATGTAGTATAAATTGTGTGGATATTATTTTTCTTTAAAACATTACTAATTTTATCAGTTACTCCTTTTATATATGGCAGAACAGTCTTAATTTTTGAAATATCAAAAATAACTATCATTTAACTTAATACTACATCTTACTACTATTTATAAACAATAATTAGTAATTCCATAATATATTAGATATATAAACATAAATGAATACAATGAAGACATACATAGTGTATTTTGATTATTTACAATTGATATTTACTCCTTTATGGCTATATATAGGTTTGAGAAAAAAAAAAAAAAAAGTTTTACAATTAATAATATTTGCTAAAAAAAATACTTCTTCATTTAATGCATTTTCCTTTAAAATGTGCCAATGAATGAAATAATAAATCTGGAATTAAATATTAATTTTGATTAAATTGAGTTCATGAAGATCAAAATATATAAAACAGTAAGTCTTTATATAAAAGCTCCACCCATGCTATTCATTATGATTATCTCAAAAAGAAGAATCCTTCAATGATTGTTGAATTAAGTAATCTTCAGGAATTTAGTTACGATTTATATCTAAAAGATATAAAAAATTCTTTTCTTCATTTCAAAATTATACTTTATTAACAATCACGACATAACACAAGGAAAGCAATTAACTACAACTCTAAGTTGGGTATAGAGTATATACTCCAAACCATTACACTGATTATTCGAGTTCTGATTATCGACCAGACAATTTGGAACAATTTCAACATTCTGGAGTAAATATAACCTAGGTATTACAATTGTAGCATTGTAAATGTTAATCTAAACTGCTAAAGGCCAAAACATAATATGAAATTAAGTACATGATGTAAACCACTGTGTAATTAAAACCACTGAAATGAAATTAATTCTAGTAGTATACAGCATAACATTGAGATAAAAGGATAACGATATCAATAAGAAAAATCAGTGAAAACTGATAATAGTCACTATTGCTAAAAAAAACAGTATGTTTCCAAAAATAGTTATATATAGTAGAAATGGAAAGTATGTGCTTCTAAATTTCTCTAATCTTTTTGATAACTAATATTGATGTATTCACACATTATATTTGTAGAGTTGATTAATGCTTTTTCTTATAATCATACACTCAAGTAATGTTGTCCTTTCTTATATGACATATCAAATAATTTTGTAATAATATAAATTGTTTTAAATATATTTATTCCCATAAAGATGGATTTGCCCACACAAACATATATAATTTATAATCAATCATAATCAAGGCACAGATTAACATAAATTAATACAGCCCAATACATAAACAAAATGGAAAAAATAGTGACCTGTTTACATACAATGCCTTTGCTGACGTAAATAATTTTTAATGATCTTTGCATGTGAATATGGGTGCTCATTAATTAAATATATGTCTATTTAAATTACTAAGCCATTATAATCAAAACAATGGGATAATTATAGGCCTGAATTAAAATAAAAAATGGGGATGAATATAACTGTGATTTAAATTGCATAGTAATTCATTTTTTGATGTGTTGGTAACCTATATTGTAGAAGTAAATTTGTGAGCGATAATGAAGTTTATGTCTCGGAGCTGCTGTCTTCAAGATGGAGTTCCCAAGAGTATTTTTTGTGATGCCAAAAAAAAATTCTGAGCTCAAGTTCAGAAATTATATAGATTCCTTAATGGATTATCCATTTCATCCTAAGTAAAATAGTTATTATCATAACTGTTTGATCATCAAAGTCGGTAAAATATTTAATGCTAATAATTTCCACTACACTACTCACATGCAAGGCATTCGATAATCTCTAACAATGAATGACTAATAAAAATGAGTAATATTTTGCGTTAATATTTCTTTATTAGATTATGCATTATTCATCTGAGAAGCCCATAGTTAACACATTCTGTACAAATCATTTCCTTTAGCAATATAATCATACAGTATTTCCTTATTTAGTACTAAAGTTTTCCTACTTATTTTTTTTCTTCTAATTACAATTCAATATACTCTTCACATATTTTATACAAATTTGTTTCTCAAATTAAGTTACAAAAGATCGTTTATTTGGTTTTTATACTTTATTCATTTAAGAAATTACATGGCTAAAGAAAATGTCTTTAAACCATTAGAATCACAATACAATTGCCATGTAAGCCTTTTGCTTGGCAATTTTTACTTAACAATTGTCACTGAGAAGTGATTAATTATTAATGTTATAGATATTGCCACTTGATTACCCCCCCCCTCCTAATCCTATAACTAAGAATTTAGATAAAGTAATATTGAAAAGAAATGAAAATATTATTCAATATTTCTACTAAACATACAAAACTTCAAAATATAGATAAAATTGTTTACTGACATGCTGGAACAGCATTTATAATTTGATTTATATTTAAATCTGATATAACTAAAAATGTATAACAAAGCTACAAATTATATAATCATATAAATATTATTTTGTTTTAAAAAAAAGAAAAAAGTTATTTTACCTTGCCAAATGTTCTAATTCAGAATGATTTAAAGGATTATGATGTCTGGACAATAATTTTTCTAATATTGTAACCCTTACAGAATAATCGGGTAATGTTACATAAACCCTTTTAGTAAACCTCCTAAAAATAGAATAAATTTTCAAGCAATTAAATATTAATTGAAGCATAGAAATAAAAATAACAATATTTTATCTAATGACATCAAAAATGGAAATAAAGAAATTGAATATACTGTTCTTGTATATAAATTATAATAGTTGTTGTATATGATTTTTATCATTTGTTATAATTTATCTAATGAATATAATAAATGACGATGACATTTATATTGAAGAGACAGTGATATTTTTTATAAAAACAAATTTATTCATACAAACAATAAATAATAAACAAATCTTTATAAATAATTAAAAATATAAGTAAACTGGAGCAATTAAAAATAAGATAAAGAGAATTTGTTATGAGGTGAAAACAAAATCAGATTAAAAGCAATTGGTATAGTCATAGCTAAGGATGAGGTTATTATTGAAGGTCAAAAATAAACAGTAATATAATGAACTATATCTAGAAGTGAGACTCCTATCAAAGAAAAACTACATTATCTCTCAAAGAATATTGTGCATGACTTGAATCTATCAGAATATGACAAAAAGTGCATGTGGAACATACAAGACCATACAAAGATCGTCAGTTCCGAGTTACTATAAACATATTTTCATCGAAGTGGGCAGATTATAAATTAGTCAAATGTGTTAATTCTGAGGAAACAAGATTTTTTTCTAACCATAGCATTCCAAAAACATTTGTTACTGATAACAGAACTTTATTTACTTTGAGTTAAAGAAATGATGAAGGATTACAGTCCTTATGTGCTGTTACTATCCTATTATCCTGAATCTAATGATACTGGCTGAAAATATATATATATATATAACAATTTAAATAATATAAAAGAAATTATTTAAACATGTAATTATGTGTAATACCATACATTATTTCATCAATAACAACAAACTCTGAATAAAATTTATCATTAATCGCAATTAGTTGTAAAAATAAAATAAAGATTAATAGTAAATTCAAAGTTAATAATGAAATATGGATCAGAAATAATTTAAAAGAAATCTGGATTTTCAAAATAAAATTAAATATACTAAAGCTATTAAGTATTGTTATACTAAAATGTAAACCAAAGATGGTAAACATAGATGTCATATTGGTCATTTGCGATACAACCAGATAATGGAAATCAAGTCTGAAAAGGAGGAGAGAAAAATAATTGTATAAATGAAGAAAATCTAATAGTATCAATTAAGAAAGTAGAACAGTAAAAAAATTAAAGGGTTAGAGACCCAGAGGACAAAGAAAGCAACCAGAAAAAGAAAATGCAAAACCAAAAAAATAAAAAATGAAAAAATTACAGACAGATAACTAAGTATGCAAAGATTTCCTATTTAAAAGAATATATTACACCAGGAGTGGGCAATTGTTTTGGCTTGAGGGCCACTTTGTGGAAGCAGAGGTTTTAGCGGAGGACCACGTAAGGGGATACTTTGTGGAAGTGGAGGTTAGCAGAGAGCCACACTTTCTTTCATGACACAATAAACACACTGCTTTATTCCGTATTACCAAAGAAATATTTGTTTGTCCATTCTTCATTAAACACACAACATTCACCACCGATTTTACATTTTTTCGGGTTCATGGTTTCACCAAAATTGGAAAATTATATATTTACTGTTGCAAAGATAAAATTGAAATTAACCAGATCAACCAGAAAATCACTGTGCATTGTATCTACAATGCGCATGAGTATTGTCATGGCCATCCTAGTTGAAAATATGAGACGAATCTTCAGTCGTGCATGGGAAGGAAATCTTGGTTCAAGATGGATTTTTCTGAATGTCTTGGTGAGCGGTTATTTGCCCACCCCTGTATTACACTATAAAGTACATATATGATTAAGTAAAGTATTTTTATTGAAACAAATTTGTATGTAAAAGTAATAGATAAATAATTATTTATAATTAATTAGAAGTGTAAATAATCTAAGATAATTAGAAATAAACCACTAAACATCACATGATCACTATCTCACACTAACACATAATTGTTATTAAACAATTCAAAACAAAGCAAAACTCTCCATATAGTAGTGCCATCTTGTGCTAACAAGAGCAATCAATGGATGCCAGAAGGCTTGTGCATAAAATCCCTATCTAGTGCCTACATAGGCATTAGATAGGGATTTTATGTACAAGCCTTCTGGCATCCATTGATTGCTCTTGTTAGCACAAGATGGCACTACATATAGGCATTAGATAGGGATTTTATGCACAAGCCTTCTGGCATCCATTGATTGTTCGTGTTAGCACAAGATGGCACTACTATATGGAGAGTTTTGTTTTGTTTTGAATAATTAGAAATAGATAAATGATTAAATATTAAATAACATTATAACAAAGAGAAAAAAATGGATTAAAATTAACTAATTTTTTTTATAACCCATTTAATTTTTATTTTAGAAATATATAGCCAACTTGAAAAATTCTGCAATGGAACTATACAAACAATAGAAAGAAGAAAATTTAATCTTGTTAAGTCTGTTCATAGGTATGAAAAAGCATTTGAGGATTTTTTTGTAACACATCGTAATAACATCATAAATAATTATATGTGTGTAATGTAATATATGTGCATGTTAATGATTTTATATTTGTTTATAAATATTTAAATCAATATTTGTTTTATGGAAAAGTAAATATAGTCTTGATTTAGTTCTAGAAAAAAATGAGATAAACTAGTGGATAAAAAATCAAAAGATATATATTATTATATAATATAAAGAAACAGCAGTGGTGTTAATATTATAGAAAAGAGTTATAACTTTACCTTAGTGCTGCATCATCTAATTCCTGAGGTCTGTTTGTGGCTCCCATTATTAAAACCCTGTCTTCACTTCCACTATGAACCTATGACAAAATTACATAATTAAAAATAAAAAAAATTATGTGTGCTAGCATAAATATTTTCAATTTTTACATTGATTTTCTTTATATGCAGTATAATTGTAATATAAATGTTGGTCAAGTTGCAATCTTTAATGTCTATATAAACATATCAGACCACAGATGAAAGTGATACAATATTTAATGTCAACGGTGGTTACCTTGACTACAGGTTGAGATTGTTGATAGATTAAAACATTGATTTTTATCAAAGGTTAATGATAAGTTTTCAATAATTTCTTTAACCTGATGCTGATTTCTATATAAAACAAGATCAATAAAGAATCAACTCTTAATAGTCTACTAATATAATACTAAGACAATCTTCTGTTGTTTGATTCATAAAAACAAGGAATGCAGCTACTGATACAAAAAATATTTTCTATGTGCATTTCTGATTCTCTCTCTCTCTTTTTAACCTTCCTGATTTCAGATTCAGAGATTGATAAAGGATTTTATTATTCCATCAGTCATTCAACTGCAGAGATGAAAAAAAATCCAATCTTTACCTACTGCAAAGCAATTCAGTTTATAATTTTGTTTTATGTTCTATCTACAAGTATAAATGAGTATAAAATTATCAAAAGTTCATGACCTTATGATAATCACAATGAAGAGTTTTCAAGACCAAAAAATTCTTGTGATATTGCATCATATAAAACAGTCAACAATATGTCAATTTGAAATCACATTTGGAACAGATGCTTCATTCAGAAATTGTGGTTAAAGTTGAAGATAATTGTCTTTAAAGAAACCTATCTTCCTGAAAGAAAAAAGTTTAAGTAAAAAGATAGATAACTGTAGGATTTTTTTTTGAAAGAGCAGTTCATTAGAAAGGATACTGCATGGTGTTGGATATCATTTACTTTTGATTCTAATGCAAACATTAATAGAAACTGTTATTGAAAATATTGGATTCTATGAATTCAAATGATCTGTTGTTATTGCAGACGAATTGGCGATCACAAACACTGGATTAGAAAAAAATCAATAATAAACTATTCATAAACAAGTATGGCCATTTTGAACCTGAATGGGTGAGAGAGGAAGGGGAGAGAGAAAAAGAGTGAGATCAAAAACAGTTCTAGAAAAGAATTTTGTGATGATTATACAAACTAATCTGTGAAACAAATACAACCATATAAATAACATGCTGGTATATTTTTCTGTTTCTACGATATTTTATGATAATGTCTCTTAATTTCTTCAGCAAAAAACTTTTCTTTCTGAAATACTTCTTCACCATGTCTAATTATAACTTGCCAATGTATTCTATTCTCTGTCATATCTTCCCAGTGGAAACAAATGACATTGGACTGCTTTATAATTCTTAAATAAGGGCTTATCTTGCCTATGAAAACCATGCTCAAGTTCATCATAAATCACCCTTCTAGAAAGACTTATTGTTTTACATATACAATCCAATGAAAAACACTGTACCAATAGCTTTTCCAAACTTCATATACATACAATAGATTAGATAAAATAACAGCTTCACATACAGCTAACTCAGTTGCAATAGTTATTTACCTGTGATGAAATGCTCTATTTTTTTTAAACTTGTTAAAAGCAACAGCAGCACATTGGAGCCTTTGTTGTACTTCAACATCTATTTCCACCATTCTACTTATAAAACTATCAAAACACATAAATTGGGTTATATTCTCAAATTGATTGGCTGATAAAGAAGTTTGAGTTTTTTGGACATTAATTAAAACTAAAGTCGTTATATGTTGCATTTAATCCATTCAAATTAAGAATTCCACAATTAAACCTATATTCTATCTTGATCCTTATTTCATTAAGCCATTTATAAATAATTCCAAAGAACACTGTCAAAAAATTGGAAAACAATGTTGAAACCTTCTGTTATTTGTACCTGTAATAATAACACTTCCTGATAGCTGAATATCATGAATAAATTTTGGTAGTCAACCAACTAATTTCAAATAATGCTACAGACCTGCCCTATTTACTGAATCTATTGCCCAGAGCAAATCAATAAAAGCAATATATAAATTACTTCTATGGGACCAACACTTTTCTTGCATTTGCCTGGCAAGAAAAAATATAATGCTTCTTGAAAAATCTGTAGTGTTTCTATATTTTCTAAAACCACAATAAATCTTTAGTAACCATTCATCTATGACTGGAAGCAACTTATTCAACAAAATCCTTGAAAGAGCTTTTGCTGTAGTGAAGAATAATGATATTCCATAATAATTACTGCAATCTTGTCTACTTTCTTTGTTTTAAAAACTGAAACAATTAAAGCATCCATAAGATCAGATGGCACAATTTCTTGAATCCATATATTCTTTAAAAATTCCAATATTTTTGAAGTTAACATATCATCACTATATTTTAAGCTGTATATCTTAATCCAAATCTAAATGACTAGATATAATGGATATATTATTAAGTTGTCATATCAATTCTTGTATCATTATTCAAAAGGTGATCAAAAAATTTCTTCAACCTATTCCAAATATTATTGAAGTACCCCTGAAATTTTACTTTGACAGATTATGATACTGTTTCTTAAATCCATATGTTACTTTCAATGCGCTAAAAAAATTGTAAAATGAAATACAATCAATGAATGTTTGCATCTTCTTTGCAGTTTTACACCACCAATCATTTTAAAGCCTTCTGCCAGTTTCTGAACTTCAGAATATTCAACATTTAATTCATCATTCTGCTAAGCAGATAATTGATTTCCTTTTAATCAAATCACTAATAATAAGATCATTGTTAAAAAATCAATCATGATTTTCCTTTTTAGTGAAACTAAGAACAGAATTACTTATATCTGTAACACAATTTAGCAAATTCTCTAGTTCAATAATATGAGTCCAAAAAATCCAAATTAGCAATTTTAGTCTCTAATAGAGATTTAAATTTAGTATGGTATTCTCCTGAAGAATGAAACACTAATTTTCTTGTAAATATGATTAAAATAATATCTATTTTTTAATACAACTATCATTTTAGTCTTGGAGCATACTAATCTATGATCTGTCCGACAATCAGCATTTGTAAGCTCTCATCGTAATGTCAAATTATTTTATATTCTGGTTCATAACTATAATTGTCATCTATTAAATTCCATTGTTTTGAGCATGCATGCATCTATGTTCCTTTATTTGGTTTTTCTGTCTAAATAAAATATTTATGATAGACAAACCATGAGTGATGCAAAAACTCAATAACAACAGATCACTTTAATCTATTGCACCAATACCATTATTTCCAATAGCTTTTGATCAAAATCTAATATTTGTACTAACACGTGAAGTGCAAGGAAATCAAGTCATACATCACATGACTTAATTTAATAAGCTTGTACTACAAATGTTATATAATGAGCATGCTACTAGCTCTTAGCAAGCTTTTCTGAATATCCCTATTGTATCATCAATGGGTATCTTAGGGTTTATACATTTAAATTCCACGTATTCGGTGGCAAATTACGTACACTCTGGTAATTCACTCATTAGAATATGTCAGGTATTTTCGCGAACACAATTATTTTTCCTGGTCACACAACCTAGCTTAACATAACTAAATTTTATTAAAAATTGAGGACAGAATCAGTTTTTAATTTGTTTGTTTAGGCGCCAGGATTCTATACGCGAATCCACTGGTTCACCCCTACCTATCTTTATTAGTCACTATTAAATAATTATTTGCTACACTGTGGAGAATTATAGTTTTTAATATGGCATTGGCAATTTATTTGGCAAAACAATAATAGAATTTAAATGATATTACTCTAGTATTAATAAACTGAAATAGACAACAACGTAAATTATATTCATATGGTTTCTTAATCTATAATTAAAATATTTCTAACACTAATAAGATAATAAAAGTATAAAATCAAACTTAATGAAAGTTAATATTTTAAAGATTCAGATTTTCAGCAGTATGACTCAGCACAGCATTTGATAGCATTATAATTCATGAAGGCAATCACTTCTAATCTATGAAATAAAGTCTCTTACCGATAAATTCAATTGTTCAAGTATAGCACTGTGTGGATTACTATGCATGGTTTGTTTGTCCTGGGAGGAATCCATTACATACTCTGATTACAGCTTGTAGGTAGTCCGGGTTCAAAGATTCAAATAGGCAATGACTTCACTCACGGCATTACTACAACTGCAGGAATGAAGAAAACATTGGCAAACAAACTCTTTTCTACTCACACATATTACAACTACTCAGTCCACTGGTGAGAATAACTTGGTGCAATTTATAAAGACAAAGATCCAAGATGCGAGACATATTTGCGTTTTATACCCCCCCCTCCCTGATTTTTAGTCTTCTGCGCACATCCTGTTTACACCTTTTAACTTAGACAAAATTTCATGAAAATTGATGTTTCATTCTTCAGAAAAATACTATATTTACTAAATTTCAATCTCTATTAAACAGTAAAATTGCTAATTTGTATTTTTTGGACTGTCATATTGTTTAACTGTAGAATTTGCTGAAGTGTGTTACAGATATAAGTAATTCTGTTCTTAGTTTCACTAAAAAGGAAAAAAAAATCATGGCTGATTTTTGACAATCATCTCATTATTAGAGATTTGATTAAAAGGAAAGAAATTTTCTCCTTAGCAAACTGATGAATTAAATTTTGAAGAGCTATTAGCTTGCTCATTATATAACATGTAAATTAAGGAATCCACGAAGAATAATTTGGCTATTTTAATGGTATTGTGATTATAATGCTATGAATAAAAGCTTTCCTTCTTTGAATTCACTGAATCTAAGATTTCCTTTTTTGAATTCTTGGAATCTAAGATTGGAGCATAGCATTAAAAAATATGCACTAGTTTTACGTAAGGTGAGTTTTAATACCAGTAGCCTTTTAGTAATATAATCAAGAATTCCAACAATGAAAGATATTACATTTTATAGTATATCCAATATCATACATTCTTCTTTCACTGATTAAACTGTTTTTTTTTTCTAAAAAAAACACTCTTCTTTCTTTGGCAGATGAGTTTCACTAAGAACAGCTACACTGATTTTATATTTGATAGCTCTTTCACCACCTGTACAGTTTTCTGAGTTGATTTTGAACAATTTTTATCAAGTAAACTGCACATGTTTCATGCAACTATATTTTAAAAATAAAATAGATTTCCAACAATTATTTTTAAAATCACCACTACCTTCTGTGCTACTGCTACTATTGATATTATTATTCCTATCGCTGTAGCATGACAACCTAGTCCGATTGTGTAAAACAGGCCATTCCTAAACATTTTCTAGACCCAACCAGTTTTGCGGTAGGCAGGAGAATTCCTAAAGAGGGTGTCCTAAATGTACATTCTTTGCCAGCTGAAATTCCTATCTCATTCCAGTTATTAAACATTACAATTGTAAATCTGAATTTTTAATGTAGGCATATTATCGAGACATAAAAAGATGGGTAATCTGTTCTAGCCTCTCCCCCACCTCTCAAATTGATTGGTATTTCACCAATAGTAATTATAGCATTGGTCATTGATTAAAGGAAAATAAGTAGCCTGTATGTGTAATGAATAGTGAATTGAATGTGAAGTTTCACAAGCTATATATGAATGTAATGGCAAATGTCCAATAACTGACAAGAACGTTTTGAAAAAGATTGCTAGAGTAAAACTGCAAGGCCAATACAGTCATTTGTTAATCATAAATTCTTTAGATTTTTTTAGCATGTGGAAAACATCATGATTTTAAAAAATATCATAAAGCTATTAAATCAGTAAATATTCTTTTGATAATAATAATATTCAGGTGATTCTCCTTTTCCTTAGCCTATTTGTAATTGTTTTGCTTTAATGTTTCGAATATCGGCCAAGTATAAGTTTATTTCATATATTAATTTTGTTAAATATAGTTGAGCACACTTTCAGCTGATGAAGACAGATTCACAGCACTCATAGGTGACTAGATATGTTGCAGCATTTAAATTTACAATGCTAATTTATTTAAATTAATGATTTGAATATTCCATTTGTTGGAGAGTGGGATGCTATGGCATAGTTGTTATTAGCAATAAACCACACCTCTTTCACTTTACGTTTTCTGTCTTTGCTCAATGCAAACAATTTTAACATTTATTGAACATTACAATATACCTAAAGCATGCTCAACTACAATTAACAAAATTAAGATACACACTAAACCTTTATTTAGCCAACATTTGAAAAGTTAAAACAAACCAATTACAAATAATAATACTTCAAACAAATGGAGGAAGTATTTCAATAATTTTTAAAATAATGATTCAAGGATTCAAATGACATTTAATGATGCATCTATATTATTGAAGTTAAAACTATTTTTATATAATCTTAAATAGGGAAAGAATGTAGATGGGATGCCAAAAGTTTTAAAATAAGATGATATGTTAATATCAAAACTACTAGAATTTTGATGAAAAATTAGACCCATGAGATTATTTTTTCAATTTATTAAAGTAAGAGGGATAAAAAAAAAAAAAGACTGCAATAATTATCATGATAAATCACTGCTATTCATGATAGCAAAAATACTTTCAAATATTTTATTAATTTGATTGCCTCAACCAAATGAGTAGACTCTTTATACTTAATGTAATTTTAGAGAACCAAAACCATTACAGGTATGATTTTTGACAAGAGTCAAATGTAAATAAAAAATGTCTAAAGCAATAATCTGATATATTTTGATTTTATAGATTAGATCAAATGTACAGATCAGTTAACAGAAAATGATTGTCGAAACACGAAAATAGATGATAAAGTTTATTTATGTTATACAGTTGCTCATAATTGTATGAGAGTAAACTTTAATATTGATGATAAAAAAAAAAGTGACAGTTAAATTGAAATTGGTACTTAAAAAAAATACACTACCTCCAATTTTGTTTTCTATTTTTATGATAGTATACTTGAACATTGTTTATAATCAGTTACATAAATCAGGCATCAAAATACCACAGGAACTTATGTAAAGCAATTAAAAAAAGAGAAAGAACCACTTTCATGATTCTTGAATTTATATTACAATCAATATCTATGCTAAATCTAAAAGAATTCCATAATTTATAGATCTTAAAATCATATTATATTGATAACAATGTTATTTTTGCTAAATCTAACAATAATCCACAAAATATTATTAATCTTTTAAATTAAACTTATAAAGATTTTGATTTAAAAATTGATATTCTAAATTACTCAACTATTTTATCAAAAAATGATGAAAAAAAATTTTTTCCCGCCACAAATTTTAGCTTGGATGATTATCAGCTTTGTGATAAAGTGAATAAAATTAAATATCTTGGTAGCTTTTTGAGATGCAATAAAGACTTTAATGTGATACTATTATAGTTATCAAATTAAAAAATAAGGTATGTCTGTTATTTAGTATTAAATGATTACTTTGAAGATCATATACTAGAAATGGAAATATATTTGTATTGTCACAACTATGGCTAAACCTAGTTCATTTATGTAAATTTTTTCATATGATTAAAACTAGTCTTTCTTCTCCACGTCACTCCAGCACACTTCCTCATTTCATCCATCCATCTCACATATGGGCCTTTTACAATCTCTTGCAATTCAGTTTAAGTTTACTACTGTCCATCTATTATCATCTCTTCTAGAAATAAGTCTAGCCCAACTCCACTTCAGTTTTTTAATTCTTTCAATGATGTCTGCAACATCTTTTTTGTTCTCTCATCTGTGTTTTTTCGTTTTCGATCTCTTCTCGTTACTCCTAACATACATCTCTCCATACTTCATTGAATGATCTATTAAATTCCAAAAGTAAAAACTGGTAACACACATTTATTAAAAACTTTCCTTTTCATGCACATAGGCCTATTTCCTTTTAATAAGTTATTTCTACCAAAATATATATATATACACACATGTATATGGCACATTAATAGTAAAGCAATTTTGGAATTAAATTTAAAAGTAAAATGATCCAATATTCATTATTCATATATAAAATCCTGGTAAAGCATTTTAAAGAAAAAATTATCATGAATGGTTTAGTGGATTATTTAGGGAATATCACTTTTTTAACCTCTTTAAAAAAAAAACAGTATTCTTTTTTCTAAAATATTCTTTTATTTTAAAATGAAAAATAAAAAAAAACTCACCCCATCAAATTCTAATAAAAATTCTGTTTTGAGTCTCCTACTGGCTTCATGCTCACCTTCTTTTCTTTCAGTTAATAAAGAATCTATTTCATCTTTAAAGGAATATAAAAATAACCAAATCAAAAACAATTATAAGATTTAAATGTCTCTTAAAGACGAATACTCAATTCTTAAAAAAATCAAAAATCAAAAAATTACCTATAAAAATAATGGCTGGCTGTAATTCACGAGCAACTGCAAATAATGCACGGACCATTTTTTCACCTTCTCCAACCTGTAATAAAAATTCTTAATAAATATTATATATATATCAAATAGGAAAAAATGAATCAAAGCAAAGAGCAAAAAAACTTACATATTTTGAAGTCAAACTTGATGCACTAATATTGAAGAAAGTAGAATTTGATTCATGGGCTACAGCTTTTGCCTGTAAAGATTAAACTTTATAATTTTAAAAAATAGATCTTTCTTTAAAAAAAAATTCTTATGAATCTGATATTCCAGTGTTGTTTCAGATCATATTGAATACTGAAATCATATCAAATTTTTTTAAATCATTTTCTGCCCAATGACATGTTCAAATGCCTATTTTAATCAAAACATTTATAAGAAATTAAATAATTCAATTATTTTTGAATGTGTAAAATTATTTTCCTATTACACAAATACATCCAGTGGAAGGGGGAAGAAAATAAACTAAGAAACCAATCACTTTAATGAAATTATTCCATTATAATAATAAATATAGGCAAATGTTTCATTTAAACACAATAAATGGAATCTCAAAAATCTAGCAATTAACAATATAATATTTAAAAATGTGTACATTATCTATACTAAACTTAATGTAATTATAAAGGACTTGAACTCAGACTTTCAAACACCCCACAGTTATCCAATCCACTTTATATAAAACATGATCGCATATATGTGAAAAAGACAAATGATCTCCAATATATGTATTTCGTACTGAACCAGCACTCATCAGTTAGCCCAGATCACTATCTCCAACACATATATTCAATCACTGCTCAGTTTATATTAAGATAACAAATCTTCAAACTTTAATGGACAGGTTTCAATCTTTTCCATGCTCCAACTCTTCAGCCATCCATACCATTGAAAATCCCAGAATGAAATACTCAAAGCTCTTGATGATGCCAATATTATTGTCATACCCATGTTGCCCTTAAGTCAATCTGACCTCTCACACATAGGATCTTAATATGACCATTTAATTATACAGAAGAGGGATATGTAGAATACAGGTCCTTATAATTACAATTAACCTTGAGTATATTCCTAATAAACATCTTTATTTCAATCCGCTGAAAGAATAAAATCTTAGAAATAAAACATACATTGAATAATATGCTTTTTAAAAAGAAATATTTGTAAAAATAGTATTTGTAAACATGCATCAAAATACTGCATATTACCTGCTATAATAATTTTTATCAAGGATTTGAGATAACAAACTATCACTAATAAAACCAAGTATTATTATTAGTTTTTTGCAGTTTGATCATAGTTTCATTTCCAAAAGAATATGTAAAAAATATTTTCTAATAGAAGATTTAACAAATGAAACAAAAGAATCTCTCGTTCATTCAAAAGATCAAAGTTCACCAATATATTAATTATAAATGCTGCTAACCAATAAATTTGATGATTAAAAATGCATAGCTGCTATTACTTTTTGGCTGAAATTATTTGCTAATCCTCCTAAAAATAAGTTTATTTAAATAACTACATGTATGTGTGCACAGATGCAAGGTGAGACAATTTAATTCCCAGAATGGCTGTGGTTAGCCATGACCTAATTTTATCAAAATCACATGAGTATTAAGCATTCATTTTTGAATATGTTTTAGCTAATACATATGTAAATTTTACACTGATAGAGCTAATTGGTAATTAATTATTAAAAAGATAATATCCCTGTGTATGCTTTGGTGTAAAAATGGGTGATCGAAAGTTACAGTGTGCTCATTACGACAGACTTTTTGGCCAAAAAATCAATTCCTCAACTAGGCCATCCTATCTACGCACCTGATTTAGCTCCTTATAATTGTTGATTATTTCAAAATTAAAAACTTTGTGAATATTTAAAAGATTTTTTAAGTATAAAATTTTCAAGTTATAATCAACACAAGTCAGATAGTCAACTCCAATCTAAATTGAAACAGTATGATAAAAAATATAAGAAAGTCTTATGATGCAATAATAGAAAGTCTGCTGTTCCCAATATTCTGGGTTCAAATCAAAGCTAGATAAACTTGGAAAAAAGTTTTCAAATTAAAAATAGGGTTGTAGATTATATCCCTGAAAGCTGATCACTCAAAAGCGAATAATAATACTGAGTGGTAAATAGATATCTAGCTATTTTTAAATATAGGGGGAAATAATGGTAAAAGAACATTCCAAATCATCACCATTTAGTAACTGAAAAATCTGTTGACTAACACTTTATCCTTCATTGTTCTTCTATAAGAAAAATATTAGTTAGTTTACTTTTATAAGTATATATAACTGTTTGAATATTAAACAACGTATACATACGTACATTCACATTATGATGAAAAATGTATGCTTTATCAAACAACTAAACTGTAAAACATACATGCAGGAAATCAAATGTTTGTAATAGAAATATATATATATGAATAACAAGAAGTTGGTTTACTTCTCCCAAGTCTAAGCTATTATCAAGTTAGCACTGCAATGGGAAAATTAAATAAACCTGCACCTGTAATGATATTCTGATATAATATTTATTATCATTATATATAAGCATTTACATTCAAATATTTGAGTAATAACAATAATAAAAAATTCGTATCTTATTCAGGGTTTTTAAATGACAGTGTTTATAAATATGCAGAAACAAATTATTTATAAAAAAATTGATGGTGTAAAAATATTTCTAATCTTCAATGTCAGTCCTATTTAAGAAAAACAGTTTGGCGATATGTCAATTGATAATATATCCTTCCTTTTACTGTACTTTATTGATAGACTGTTGCCAATGTGTTTGTGATAGATAAATAGCATTGGTTTTCATCAAAAATGTGTCGACAATATTTTCTTTTAGAATGATTCTTGATATAATTTTATTTATGCATCTATTTTAAATCCTAAAATTGAATACTTCATTTGATAATATAGCAAATATGGAGAACACATAAACTGATTCAGAAACATTTTTCTGATAAAATATTATTTTAAAACTCATATATAAAATGTTCAAACTTTCATCTGGCTTTTGGCACATTTAGCAATATCCACTTTTCTGTTTCTGTGAAGGACTGTTGAGAGAAGTCTTTGTCCTTCATCATTTAAAGATGAAATATAATAGATAAAATCATTTTAGATTTTACGTAACATACATTTATCCATGTAACAAACAGTATTAATATTATCTATAGTCAAATTGTGTAATTAAAGATGGAAAAATAAATTTAATATTTTGGTTGTAATAATACTACATATATACACAGACTTGCATGTTATAATATAAAAATTATATTTCAACATATTATACTTACACAATTATACTTTCAACAATATTCTTTCTTATTTACACAACGATTTTCATCTGTCATCAGCTTAAAAAATCATCTTTTAGTTAAAAAAAAAAACATGTGACCAACAATTAATCTAACCAATAGAGAAAATAAAATCTTTTTTATAATTTTGTTTAGAATAATTTTACAAGAAAATAATTGAGTTCTTTTTCTTCTTCTGGGGACCTCAAATCTTAATTCTCCACACTTACACAACTTATAAAGCGCAGTTTAAATTACTTCAAATTTATTAGCAACTTGTTTTTTTTTTAAAAAAAATAACATTAAGGACTATTTCTTTTATGCAATAAAAAAATTTCTTTTTTTTACATTTTTTTTAACACTAGAGTAAAACTTTTATAATAATGCCACTGTATATAACTGGTGAATGATTTTTCCATCATGGTTGATTTATTTCGCACTACAGACGTCGTGTATAGATAATATGTACACTATTCACATTTTCTTTATTGAAATGTATATACAAGTAGGACTTCTTCATACACAGATGACTTATAATCCATATTTAACTCCTATAATTTCTGAACATCAGAAACAGCAAGAAGTGTCTCTACATGCATAATGGGCTTTGGGACACCAGAAAGTCTGATGTGTATATCGCTGGGAGCCCCAAACTCAACCAGCATGGAAACCATCAGCATCTGCTTTTTTTCTTGGATAGGTCTATGTTTTAATTAAACTGCATTACATATACTAATTAATGTAAAGATTGATAAACGAGAAGGTTTAAAGTTAAGTATTTTTTTCCCTTAATTAATAACAAATTAAACTAAAACAATATTGCAATAGTAATTGGAAGTTTAACTCACATATCACAACAAAATAGCTTCAGAACTTAAGATTTTTCCTTAATCTCTTTTATGAACACACATATTGGCTCTTTTATAAGATTCTTTTGATTATACAAAAATAATTTTCTCTCTTTGTTACATAAAAAATTTAAATTTATAGAATCAAAAAATTTAAACAATATACATTTGTAAAAAAAAATGATTTTTTTCAACTTAAATTTTAATATAATTCACAGTATTTCAAAAATTCCAATAAATATTATTTAATTAATTAATATTTAAGTCATTCTAGATTTTATTAGGTATTTATATAAATAACATGTCTGTGCTTAAACTTTTAAAATATCATACACACGATCATGTGTCATGAGACAAGCTTTTCTCATTACATGTATCTAATCAATGACATTTTTAAAGATTTGTGATAAATTCTTTCAAAGCTCATTATAAATCTTAAATTATCACTCACTATAAAACTTCTCTCACCAATGTCTGCCATTATATATGCATTTCATGGAAAACGTCGATTCATTAAGTAAGCTAAAAATTTAAAACTCCTGAATATCAATACAAAAACAATAGTCAGACTTATAATCAATTTGATTTTGAATGTTTTAGAAATTGATCATAATCATATATTTCAATATTCATATCTCATAAAAAGATAGGGATAAACAATATCCACATTATGATAGGAAATATATAACATGTTAATATCATTTTATTAATTAAAATCCTGTATAACTTGATGCAGTGGTATAAAGGCATGGTACAAAGGCAGTCTGTGGAATATAAGTTTCTATGAATTGTATCCGTGTTTGAAGTTTTTATGAATTTCTGAGCCATAAAGTCATTAGGTTATATTTTATATATATTAATTAATTTTTTTATTTTCTGGAATTTTTTTTATCCTCTATACTCCACTATCTTGATTACTCATTTGATCATTATAGTTTAAATATTCTTACATGGAACTGGTTATTAAAATATTGAATATAGGAATGCTTAGAGTCAGTTATTGGTCTTATGTCTTCAGTCAGTGTTATACTGCTGTGGTGATAATATTTTCAAAACGGTAAAAATCTAAAGCATTTGGGCATTGTGTACAGTTATAATTGAAGCAATGGATCTGAAGTCCAATCCATGCTTCACATCTTCCTATAAACTTAATTAGTATTGTAGACCTGAATTAAGTTTATAGTCCAATATCAGCAGGGTTTTGCATTAGAGTTAAAAATAATTATGCTTATTAAATGTGTAGTACATTTAAATATTTTGTTTTAAATAAATTTCATTCTATTAATAAAAATTGCTTAACCTATTAGTCAAACATATATATACATCTAGCGTATATATATGAGTTAATGCAAAATTCTGCTGAAATAAAATGCTTATTCTACTATAAAAAAATAATAATATATTGTTGTTAAAATTTTGTTAAAATATTTAGTATGATTTGATTTTGAGATAAGCCCGCCAACATTTTCTAAAAGAATGTATAGTTTTGATTAGTGAGCCATTCAAGTCTAATTAAAGATGGCCTTCTCTTTCTTTCTTTTTAATTAATAGAATTCAAACTTTAAAGAAAGAAATCTAGAGTAAAAAAGTAAAAGTTATTTTTAGAAAATGTTATTTTGAAACAAAGGAGCATGGGGAGGCTTATCAAGATCTCAGATCATACAAACAATAGAAGGTAGCTGACAGAGAGGGTATAAATAGAAGTGAGAACAAAAGACTGGATTATTATTCAGATTTTTCTTTTTGAAGGATTCAGATTTTTCTTTTTGAATTATTCAGATTTTTCCTTTGGAAGGATTCAGTATTCAGATTTTCCCTTTGAAGGATTCAGATTTTCCTTTCGAAGGATTATTATTCAGATTTTCCTTTTGAAGGTGATTCATTCAAAGTTTTCTTGCTGGCATTCAGATTTCTCTTTGGAGAACTTTTTCAGATTTTGCTTGTGGAGATTTTATTTAAAAAAAAGTAGACAACTGCCATCTTCAAAATCATGGAGAGGTTTGAACATGCTCAAGTTAAAAGCAACAGTATTTTGAGGGAAATGAATATGCTTGGCTAGGCAAATAAATAGCTTTGCCTATCGCCGAGGTTCCTGAATACCATCCAAAATGCCATAGTATCCACTCAATAGTCATCTGAACTCTGTGCCGTGTCTGGAGAACTTTTCGTGAAACCATACTACATATTTTCATTGTCCGGACAAATCCCTAATCGACGGTCAGATCAAGCCACGAACGCCGGAGGGAACATGATCAAGGAAAAAAAAGGACGGTAATCGTATCTCCTCTATTGAACTATTTCTTATGCTACCTTTTGTTCATATTTTTTTTAACTGCTTCATTGAATTATATGTATTTGTTGATGTAACCATTTTTATTAGACTAGTCTTAATTATATATATTATGTGATCATCTATCTATATTTAACCTTTTCCCTTCGCTATTCTTCCTTACTAACCTGTGTAAATATTTAATATTCCATTGCGGTTAAGTTTAATAGTTAATTTTTGTTCATTTAAAATCTCTTTCCAGTTTTATTTATGTTTGTTAATTAAATACGAGTCAGTTTCTTTTGTGTGCCAACTTGATCTCTATGATAACGCCTCTTTTGTCCGCCATTAGCTTTACGTATATCTGATTTAACTATATACGTTTTAAATAATTTTTAAACACTGTTTGTAGCGCAAAGCCATTAGAAATGCTTTGCGAAAGATTCTTTTTTTATCGTACTTTATCGAGAAGATCGAGTTGACAATTTTTAATAAAATTGGGAAGAAAAGAGTTAGACCGCAAACCTATTAATCTGTTTTTATTGTCTAATTAGTTTGTTTCATTAATTTAGGGGAATAGCGGAGGCCATTAAATCATTATTCCTATTTTAAAGTCATTAATTAAAGATCTATTATTTAACTAACAAGCTTGACTTTTGCTAAATTTGTTATAAATGCTTTATTTTACTTTTCAATGATCCAGGCACGCAAAACGCAAAATACATATTTCTTGGTACCTTTGCACATTTAACTATTTAGCTCTTGAAGTTTCCTGTCCATGTTTCTTTCCGCTGATGCTAAGCTGTCGCCGGTTGAAAAATAATTTATGCATGGCTCAGATAGTGTTGTTTGTTTGTGATCAGGCCTCGAGAATAGGCGAATGGGCAGAGGTCATAGTATTCTTGATTTAATATCTCGCGTATTGGGTGGCCTCGAGGTACTTTCGCCTAGTATTCGAACTGGGTTAAACCAACATACATTATCTGACTGTCACATAATATACAAACACAAACGTGGACAAAATTCTTGCATAATCCCAAAATTATTAATAAAAATCTTATACAATCTTACTGATGTCTCACTTTCTAGCATAGATTGTTATATTAGTACAAATATAAACTTAAAATTCAGTTAAAAATCAATATTCCTCTCACTATAAATTTTAATCACATTGTATTATATTGATTTCCACACTTTCATTATTAAATATATATTTGAAATTTTTATGCTAAGAAATAATTCCTCTTCAACGAATGAATTGAAAAAAGGCAAATGATTCTCAATATGAATCTCTACACAATCAGATTGCTAATTGGCCTGATAATCAAACTTTCTGTGGTGCATAGTTGGATGGCTCTGGAGCTCAAAGTCCACCAATCAGAGACAGTTTTTTCTCTTATTCTTATAAAATCTCAAGCAATAACCCATTCAATTATTATTATCAAATGCTTCCAAATACCCTTCATTTTTGTTCATTATTTATCCATTGTATTTTGTTACAACTTAATTTACAAGTGTATGATCCTAATACAATTTTAATGACAATACTTTAAACCCAGTAAATATATTATTATGGTAATAAAAGAGTTGTATACTTGTAAAATAAGTTATAACAAACATTTGAAAGAGTTTGATAATTTAGACTAAAGAATGAAGTCAGTGCAAATACTTCGTAGAGATCATTTGCATTTGTTTAAATGTCTTTAAGAAGAATATTTCTTAGCAAAAGATTTTCAAATATATATGTATAGGAATAACTACTTTAAATAAACCATTACAGGTCAAAAGCTAATCTAACAATTCCCATAAACAAATAGTGAAAGAGAAGGCAGTATTCATTAGCCTAACTAATTGCCATATGACAAAAGTTTGAGCAGTTTGTCATCCTTGATTTACTCTCTAACTAAGAATAGCTAAATATCATTTACTAATATTACATGGTTATCTATGCAACAGCTATCTAAAAAAACCCTCCAATTTCAGCACTAGTAGGGAAAAATGTGATGTTTACTTGATATGGATATGTTAAGCAAATAAGTTAACTTTACTCACTAGATTCTTCATATATAGAATTAAATCTTTCCATGGATTGTTATTATAATAAAGAATAGAAATAAGATCATATTCATTAAATTAAATAATCAATCTAAACAAGATTGAAATAAACAACTAATCGTAATTATATTTTAATATTTATCAAACCAGCTTTCATCTCCATTGAGACCGTCTCAAGATATTTAATTATATCCATGTAAACAGAGATAACTTTTAGCTTTTGATATTGCCAAGAATTTATTAATTATTTTTCTTATTAATTCTGTTTCTAATTATATTATGCATACATTTTCCAAAAATAAAAGCAAATAATTCAAATAGTGAAAAAAAAAATTAAATAAAACCATATTGAACTTTTAATTCAAAATCCAAAATGATAAAAAATTCTCATAAAGATGCTTCTTACCAGCATGGTTTTGCCATTTCCTGGAGGACCAAAGAGCAATAATCCCCTTGCTGGTGCTCTCAGACCTGTGAACAACTAGAAAAAGAAATTTAATTATATTAACTATAAATTTTAAATCTTTGATGAAAAAATCAGTAAATAAATTACAAGTAAAAGTAGAATGACAACAATTAGGTTGATATAAGTTTCTATATGTAGTGAATAGCAGCATTGGAGTCGACCTAGAAACATATATTAAAAGATTGCTTTCAGTAGTTAAAATAGTGATGGTTATCTTAGCATTTTTGGTTAACTTTAGATACCTTAAGTTTCTTTACTCATAATTTGACTGATTAATTCTAGTGAGTTATGATAAAATTTAATAATAAAAATGGTACATTGAAGACAAATTTTTTAAAGAAAATCATGACAAAAACACTATTTTTGATTCCATATCTATTAAAAATAGTAAAAAACTTTTCTATATGAATATACCAATCAGATATTTTATTTCTCAAGCACCATATATATATATATATTTCAAATATTTCTATACATAAAAGAAAGCTTCTCCTTTCTATTCACATCAAAAAAAAAAAAAAACATTAAACACAAAATACATTTTAATTCCTCATCTAGATGAAATGCTTTTAAGCTTCAGCCCCCATATATTATTGATTTAAAACTATTGCTAAAAAGTGCTTGAAGTTTGGACAAATTATATTTATTAAATAGAATATATATGTATGTGTACACCTGGGTCTCTTTTTACGCGGACTTATTTAACACGATTTTGAAGTTATGCGATTCCTGTTTTGCCAGAAGTCAAACTCCGATAATGCGCTATTATTTTAAATAATAAATTTCGCGCACTTACGTTATATTAAAAGTAATAGCACATTATTGGAATTCGACTTTCATCTTAGTAATTTCAATATTTTCAGTGCTTTATAATAGTAAGATTTTATGCAATAATGAAATTAAAATCATGATTTCCACATTTTATATATACACACATTAAATTTTACAAGATTATAATGCAAATTTGTTCAAACATTGTGCGTGTTAATTTTGCATTTTAAATCACATTCTGTTTTTGCTTTTTAAAAAAGAACGTAATCAATTATTATTTTCTTATTAATGACACTAATCATTAACATGCTCTTAAATTCCAACGAGAGCTAAATGGTTGTATGTCTGGATATCGCAAGCTTCGTAAACAATTAATAAAATCATCGTCTCAAAGATTAATTACTAATTACATTGTCACCAGAAAATCATAATAATTAAAACGTGTATAAAAAAATATAAATTACTGTACTGTAAATTATGCATAAAAATATATTATTTTGAATAAAATTAAATATTATAGTTAAAAAAAGTTTGACTTGTATCAATTTTTTTCAAATTTGAAATTTTTTATTAGTCATATTTTATTTCCTTATTATTTTTTTTTGCGCGAATTTTAAAGTAATTTTACGTTGGTGCTTTGCTTTTATGCGAATTTTGAAAAATCACAGACCGCATCCCCCTGTTTCCATGTAAGTTACATCTATTTTTGCGCGATTTTGTTTGCGCGCGTTTTCTGAGGAACCTATCTATCACGTAAAATGAGACCCAGGTGTATTTGTGAATTATAGATAAGTTTGTATAATCATCACAAAACTCATCTTTAATGTAATATTTTGTTCTTTACTCTATTACATTTTCTCTTTTTTGTAGTATGAATATACTTTTTATATGAATAGCTGTTAGTAATAATATGCTACAATATTTGAATATCAATGATTTTGTAATATTATTTCATTTGTATATTTTTTCATAACAAAAAAAAGCAAACAAAAAATTAACAATCTAGTTGTCTAATATGGTGGTATGTCATCAATCAACAACTAATGTTTTATTCAATATTTGTTTAATATTATAATTTTGTTTTTTCACTATTTTTATAAATTAACTATATACTTTTAATCATTAATAACCCGCCTTGCAAGCAAGTAGTTTGTTGCAGACGGGTGTGGGTTCGCATCCTGGCCGATGCTATGACATATGAGGAAAAAAAAATTTGATTTTTCTTACCTCTACATTAAAATAATTTCTCAGTACATTATTAACACATACCTTAATAATCAGTTTTATTAGTTTTGTATAAATTATTGGGTATGTTTTCAGGAAGTTTAATAAAATAAAATAAATTTATAAATGTTTCGATAAGATTTATCCTCAACTCAGTGAAAAAAATATAGAAATAATCATATGGTTCTAGTAAATAGAATTGTTAATTGGTATATTTATTTTATTTTATTAAACATGATTATTTCAGAAAACATATTTCATGAAACATCTTTTACCCTGAAATCATTCATTTCGACATATATATATAAAATCAATCACATAAGATATCATGTTTAACATAAATATTCTGAATTAAAATACTAAATAGATACGATTTTTGACAGGAAACTTTGTGTACAAGTTAAAACTACCTTAACAAGAAGTACAATCAGCAATTGTGTGAATTAGTACTATTAATCAAGATTGTTTTCAGCCATATATAGACTTTCCCATCAAACTTCATATCAAAATATATCATCATACATATACAAAAACAATTTTTTCCAATTAGTTCCTAGATTTGTTTTAAATACATAGATTAGATCCTATAAAATACAAGTGCTATTATTTATTTGAGAAGGAAGGCCAAAAAAAATAAAATAGTTATTAAGTTTAAGTGCTTATCACCACATTAGACGATGGAAATACAATATTAGAGCTAAGTTAAATTACTATTTTAAGTATTCTAGATATTACAAATTTCCTACATCATCTGATGTCCAATCAATATCTATCTTTCAAACATTTAGCAAAATGGGACAATTCATTGAAACAAATATTAATCTCTCATTTACTTCTACCTTTCTAATTCTTTACTATTTTAAATCAATCTGTTTTTCAAATAGAAATCTTTGTAATTAATCCAATCTAAAAGTGCTGATTAACCCTTTTTACAATTTCTTAATTGCATATAAGATTAGACTTATCTTTTTAATATTGTGAATATATCAAGGATAGAAGATTTGTTCACTGCAATCATTCTTTATATATAACATTACTATTTTTTTTAATTAGTCATTAGTTTATTTTTTGACAGCTACAATAAAAATGCTGCATTTCAAGTTAATGACCTTTAAATATATCTCACAACACTTAATAAAATATTTTACCTGTAAATTATAAAAAAAGTCTTTTTTTTTTCAACCTAAGTTATTTGCTTTAGTTAAATTAATAAGATATATTTTAAAATTTTTTAAATTGCTTACATATATAGGCAATCCTCAACTTTCAAACATTCTACTTTAGTACAATTTGCTATTTCATATTAAGGGCAATAAAAAAAAACACAGCATGTTATAGAACTTTTTATCAAGAAAAAGAGAAATACAATTCAACTACCTCTTGATAAATTTATAAAGAAAACACCATATACTACTAATCAATAAAGTATTACTTATTTATATAATAATGCACCTCATTAAAAAAAAAAAAAAATTAAATACCTTTTGATAGTTTTTTTATATTGTTCTACTTTTTTTCCCCCCATGTGTCATAGCATTGGCCGGGAAGTGAACCCGCTAACCTAGGACAACTGTTTGTAAAGCAGCCGTGCTGACCTCTCGACCACCAATGCTTGACTATATTGTTCTACTTTCGTACATTTCAACTTTCATACTTATTTCAGAGCCAATTAGATATGAAAGTTGAAAACTGTCTGTATTATCATTCATCAAAATATTCAAGATCAAAGATTATTCATGGTAAACCATGATAATTTACTAATTTGTGTTTCATTCATATAAGTAATAAAATTTAAAAATGTGATCTCACCTCTGGCCGAAGGGAAGGAAGAATAACAATTTCTTGTAAAGCTTGCTTTGCAACTTCTTGTCCAGCTACAAAAATACAAACAAATATATATATATATATACACACACACATAATGAACTACCATCTAGCTACATATATCTATTTTTTAAGCATATTAATAAAGTTAAAAATTTAACTGATATTTCAACTGGTTTATCTTCAAATATTAATTTATCTTCTCTGAATCCATTTTGTATTTTTCTGCACTGTAATTTTCCCATGTTAATTGTTTACACAAGAATATATTTAAAGTAATAATCAATATAAAACAAAAGTGATAAATAATTTTTGCATAAGATTAATTATTATTTAATATTTTATACAGAAGACAACAAACACTATAAACAATTTTTAAACGTTAAACTTGACTCATCTAAAACACACATATATACCGTAAATCTTTCTCATAAAAGATTCTATTTAATAAAACATGAAAAAAAGAGACTTAATGTACCAGTATTAAAGCAGAGTCTAAAATGTTTACAAACTTGAAGACCAACATTGGGAATGATGCTAAAAATGACAATAATAATAATAAAAGACGTACAATCAAATATTATTTTATTACAGTGTTTTTACATGCAGTCATCCCATTACATTCATGTTTTCAGTTATTATAGTTTCACTAACTTTTATTCTGAAAAATAAATAAATAAACAAATTGGAAATTTTTGCTATAGAGAATTATTTCAAAAACAGAGAAGGTAGTTTAGTTTTAACTAATGAGATCACTTCATTTTGCATGTCCTTTTAAAAGAAAAAAGAAAAAGAGTAAAAGTTCATCAATTTTATCTAATATTAATTATCCTTTATATTTTCACGACCATTGCTAATACCAATCACTGCCACCACTACTACTACTACTACTATTAAATTCCTAGTTATAATTTATTTTTATTTATTACTATTTAATAACTTAACATGCAGAATTTTTTTAAACAAATTAACAGCATAAGTGTGTAAAACTATCAAAACATCACAAGATCACCATTTTATCTGCTTACACATGCTTTTAGTAAGGGTACCACTCTCCATATAGTAGTAAGTAAAAGGTGACTGTTAGAAATTGCATTAGATCTAAGATCTAGATGCAGTGCTCTCACATCCAAGGCTCCTCACTGTCCAAAGCCACAAGCTAGAAACTAGTCTGGAGATGTTGGATGAGTAGGAACTAAAGAAGAATTTTATACATAAACATTCCTGTATCCATTGATTACAACAGCTGGCACTTGGTGGTACTACTGTATGGAGATTATGGTAGCATATATACAAATCTTCCTGCATCCATTGATTACAACAGCTTGTACTTGGTGGCACTACTGTACGGAGAAGCCACAATACATCACATCACATAGCATAGCATAAGTGTGTGCAGAACTGCACATAATGTTAAAAATGTCTATAGTAAACATTTGTATGTATTAAAAATATATACTACTTATGAATTTTATTATGCATATATAATAAAAATTATATATGTTTATCATAAAATATTTAACTTGGTATATACTTACACAATTTTTACAATATTATATATATATTGTGACTATGCTATTTTCCACAGTTCATTAAAAATATGTAACATAGTTAGTTCTACAAAAAAAATTAAAATTTTATCTAACAGTTAGTATATTATATTATTTGTGTGCTTAAAACAATTTAAAATATAAGGTTTAATGGACTAACAAGCTTATCTAAATTATTTTAAAGCCATATTTAAACTTATGAGTAAAATTAATAATATAATTATAGTATAGTATTAGCGTGTAATTGTTTGAGTTAAAAATATAATGATAAAATAACAATTTTAGTTATAAAATTTAATGTTATGTAAGTCTTTATATGTATTTTAAATATTTTTTTCTCAGTTAATAATTTTAGATTATATAATAATGATGTCATAAAGTCTGCAATATGTGTGTTCATTTGTGTGCACGTATGTTCTTGTTAAATTAAGTCATTTTAGTTCCTGGTTGATAAAGTTAATTTATTATTTGCATTAAAATTATGTTCCTAAAATTGATGTATCAATTTTAATCATGCAATTTATTTTATATTTATTTTTTTTTAAAAATGTATCAAAATTAATGTTATAATGGAATAAATATTTTATATTTCAAATTTAGATTAATAAAAAAGTTTTTTATTTAAAATGTTTTTTAATATAAAAAAAAAATTAATTAAATAAATTATTTTAAGAAAAAAAAAACCTGGACAAATTAATTTATAGGTAAATTTTTCTTGACTGAAGCTGAAAAAGCCAATCAAATTATGAGGAATAAAAGTTATAAATAAAGGTGTGTGTATGTGTAATTGGTAATTATTTATAAAACCTTTTCTTTCCAATCAAATAAAAAGTTGAAGTTATAATTTGGTACTGATATATATAACAATCTATCCCACTTGATGGCATTGTTCCTCCAACAAAACAGATCGATATAATGTTACCAGGCCACTACATTTCTTTAATATTTTAACAAAAAGAATACACAGTAAAATTACATTATTTTATTATTTTTGAAATTAATTTTATATATTTTCAATTAATAAGCAATTTTTTTTTTTGGTTTTATAATAAATGTCTTTATTTTAGCTTTTTTTTTACATAACAAATATTTTTTTCTTTTGTAACAAATGTTCCTTTAGGTTAGTTTTTTTTTTTTTTTTTTTTGGAAAGTAATTTAATATATTTGCAAAATGTTCGTTTGTTAACTTTTTTTCACTAACATTGATTTGATTACTTCAAACAGTTTTATTTTTGTTTGATAAACAATGCCTCAATAACCAATTTCTTTTTGTTTGGTAATAAATGTTCCTTTATTTTTTTTTTTTTTTTGGGGGGGGGACAACTGTAATTTAATATATTAGGCAATAGAGACAGCTTGAACAAATACTTTTTTTCACAAGTAGCCATTTTTTCACTAATGCAAGCTCTCGCAAGGTATGAAACTTTAGATTCAGGTATGCTGAATCACCACATTTCCTAATTTTAACATGTTTAGAGGGGGGTGACATTGGGTACAGTGTGACAATCTGGAGGATCTTATAGTAATTCATTTAGGTTTGAAAATAATTACTTCTGACTTCATATTGGTTCACTTTCTGTCATTAAAATTATTCACACCCTATCATGATAAATTAGAGATATGTTAAGTGTCAGAATATGTATAGAGTGTAAATAACCCATATCAGAGCTAACTAATGTGGTAAGCTAAGTGTGAATTACAAGAGCAATTGATTGTGAAACACGCTGTGGGTCGCCGTTGGCCAAAAACTCAATTACTGATAGCAATTGAGAAGTTGTGCCTGATAAACAGTACTTTCAACTACTTTTGACTAGCAACAACACCATCAAGCAGGATGGATTGTCATGTGTATCACTACCTATAATTTTATTTAAAAAATGTTTTTTTCCTGGTTAGTAAAGTGTTAAAAGTATATTCTAAAATGATGAAAAATATTTAGGAAGTTATTTTTAATTTGTTTTATTATGGAGTCTGAACTAAAATATTCCCTGTTAGTGATTCATATAAAACCAACTGGAACTGTGATAATTGGGGAAGACAAAATGAGTTATTTAACAGATGTACCCATAGTCAGGAAACTATACTGAAGATGGCTTCATACAGACTGGAAAGTCACATTTAGAAGTTGCAAGAAATTTATTTTTAATATTTGTAGGGTTGTGTTGAAAGGACAATTTTATTTTATTTTAATTATTAATCCTGAAAAGCCAGACTGTTATGTGATATTTAAATCCATTTTTGCTTGAGGAAAGTCATTAAAAACTATTTTAAAATTTACCTCCCATTTAAGAAAAGAAGGATGAATGCAAACTAACACATATGAAGAATGTTATATCTACTAGTCTACTACCTATTATTTGTGAATGTTTTTGTTTTATAATATATACACTTAACCTTTAAAGAGACTGAATGGTTATAAAATATATTTCAAGTTCTGTGAAAATTTTGATATGAAGTAAATATGAATTGTTGGAAGAAGAGCTCTATAAAGTTTAAATACTAAAGTATAAGTTATAAATTAGAAGTTGACTATAAATATTCTTTTAAACGCTTATTAATTTCAAGAAGAATATTGTTTAAATGCTTAACATAGTGAAATCTTGCAAATTATTATTATTTGAATGTATACATGTGGAAGCAAAATTTTAAATTAGAAGAATTGATGATGAAAAAGTTAATATAAAAAAAAAATAACGAATGCTTTAAAAGGAAATATTTCTACAATGTTTTATTAAACGTGGATAAATGAAGAAACTTTTAAATATGAAAAATTACTTTATTAAATAATTAATTTTGGTTGCGATTTTTTTTTATATGAAATTTTTGTCATCTTGGAACAACGGAACAAACTTTATTTTAAAAGTACTGTTGTCCTGAACAGATGGAAAAAATTTCAAACATGTTTTATTGGATTTAATATGTTAAAATTACATTGAATTAGAATGAGCAGCATGCAGAGAGTGAAAAAAAAAAATCTCTATTAATGAAATTAAATCATCATGGAAAACGCTCTCTCTCTCAACCTTAAGTGCAATCGAGAACATTTTTTTTAGTAGTTTATTTTTTTTTTTGTATTAGTTAATAAATAATTACATAAGTTAATAATTATTTATCTTAGAGATAAGATATAATTTAATATTTACATGATATATAAAGTTTATTTAAATATTTAATAGTATGAAATAAAGAAAAATAAAAATAAAACAGAAAATTTAATATTTTCTGTAGAGGTGGTCTATAACTTTCAAATGCAAGAACATCAATTAGAGAAGATGGATTCACATTATTAATCCTAAGGATAGGATTAAGGTAAACTATTATTGACATGTATTGAAATTTAATATGTGTATTTATTTATTATAAAAGTGCTAAATAAGGAAAAATAAAATGGTATGATTATCTTGTTATTTATGATATACTAATTGATTTTTGAACACCGTATAAAGGTATAAATATACCTGTTATGTATCTAAAATTTATTTAGATAAGTAAATGTAAGAGTATGCATATTATATATTATGTTTTTAAAATACCATGAATAATTATTAATATATTGTAAACAGTATCTATTTAGATACAATTTTTCATTTTTGATCTCTGAATTATTTTATAAAGAAAGGATTTGAATGGGAAAGTATTTATTATTGTGAAATAATTAAAATTATTTAGAACTATAATATTAAATGTTCTTGATATTACAGGATATGATAAAGATGAATTTTTAGAAATTATTTCATGTTTAGATAATAGAATTTATTTGCTATGTTGAATAAGGTATTCAGAGTTTATATCATATATAACGGTCGGGGAAGAATTGAACTTACCATATTTGCTGTACAGGGTGCCACCAGGCCATTCGAACCTGGAATATTTATACAGTAGGTAGATACTTACTGTTAACATCCAATTTTAGTTTATATTGACCATTAGCCCATGCCACTAACTCTAGCAGACACAGAGATTTAAATTCTATTAAACATTTTAATAAAGAACAGATTTAAATTCTTAAATATTTTTAATATCAAAAAAAAAATAAAATAAGCCACTGCCAGTAATAACACACAAAAACATTTATTGACGCACGTATACAAATATATTTAAAATTGAGGAATAAATTAATCTTAAATTTGTTATTATTTTTAAATTTAAATTATTATTTTAGAAAGTCCACACAGGTGGATAATTTATAAAAGTTTGTTTTATAATGTTGAATATAGATAGGCTACATAGATTACTCAGTCAAAAACTTTTCAAAACAATCGTTAAACCTCAGACTAAAAGTTCATAGCCAATCCAACGCCTGCTTCCAGATATACAGATGCAACCAATGCAATATGAAGATACTAACATAAAACCATGCTGTCAGGAATATGTGTCTGCAGCGTGATATCATTTGAAGGAGATGATCCTCGTCCAGTACAGGAATGTGCATCTGTCTGGCGAAGGAGTCATGTATATAATATTTAAGAGAAATGCTATGTATGTTGGAGAGCAGTCTACTTGCCGACTTATAGTCCCTATCCATAGAGCTAAAGGGATCAATGTCGCAGGAAATTGCAACACAATGACTACACCTTTGGGTCATGCATTCAATTGGAATTTGCCCTGTATGCTAACATGCTTCACATTACATTGATATAAACACCCATATATCCCTCCACCAGCATCAATTACGAAACAAATAGCCTGAAATTAAACCCCTTTAAAATAAACATAAACGATTTTAAATATAAAGTTATTGATGGAACTGCTGAGGAAATTTTACTATAAAGTAAACCCAATGACACTCATCATAAGGTGCCACATTGACAAAAACAATTTAAAAGATATACCAGTAAATACATTTAGACACTCAGCATGAGTATCATATTTACCGATATATATACATTTTCATATATAAAAATATTAAGACATAATCAACATAATGAATCTATGCAGCTATCTACGCCCAACTTAAAATTTAATATATTTTAATAATTTAGTTAATAGATAAAATATCAATAAAATGAAAAATGGAAATGATTAGCAGACATAATGAATAGAAAAAAATATTAATAATTGATTTAGAATTTTCCTTTTTAGGTCAGATAAGAGTTTATACTTTATATAACTAATTGAAAGTCTGTTAAAGTTCATATTGAATAAACAAAAGTTCATATTTCCATGAGAAGCCTGAAGTCTGTCTTATCCATGAGAGATCTGAACTCCATTTAATATTTCTGGAAGGACTGGTCTGTTGTTTGCTGCCATTCCATACTTATTAGTTTGGAGGCTGCCTCAGCTGGTATACAACAGGAAATTAAATCTATTGCAGACTCCTACATCATGGAGTCTGCAATACAGCTACAGTTCATATGTAATCAATAGTCAGCTCCTTGCAACAACTTATTTTTTTTCTTTTTTATAGAATTAGACCTCCCTTATCAGTAAATTTTCAGATCCATCGAACAAGACATCACTGATCCTAAGGTCTCTTTTTTGGTCCATGCTGTGGCTTGGTGCTTCCATTGGTCAATCTTTAATTTCATTCTCTTATCTGATCTTTATTATTTGAGTGCCCCAAGGGCTAGTTTGCTTTACATTTAATTAATAAAACAACCATTTCCATTTTCTAAGATTAAAATATGATTCTTAAAATAGAAATTCATTAACATTTATTTCTATTTTCCTTTATCCAACTTTTTAACAAAAATATTTATCCAGCTATCTTTTTTTTTTTACAAAAAAGTACTTTCAAATACTTTTTTTTTAAAAAAAATACTTTTAAAGTTTTCCATCTGTGCGATATATATATATGATAACATAACTCTTTTAAATTTGGCTTTTAGTTTTTAATAAATCACTTTTACTTACCCCCTTTATTTTAATTTTAAAATAATGTAACAGCATATGTATACCGTTACACATAAATAGTAGTAGTTCAGGATAGTAGCAGCAGAAATGAAATCCTGAGTGATGGGGAGATTTGAATATGAAAGATTATATATTGAATATAGCTGTGTGAATTTCTAAGTTAAATACAGTTAACAGAATCCTGTATATTGTTGATTCACGGTCAATAGTTTTTCTTTCCGCAAATCAGTAAGTGCTCAGGTAGAAGCCATGATAGAAAATTAAGACAGACACAAGAATGTGACCAAAAGTACTGCACCCATGATTTTATTACTTGTTTAAAGTTATTCTAGTTTTGTGTTTCTCACTTTTTATCATCACCGGATCCTACATTGTAATTGTTATAGTTATAAAATGTTTGAAGAATAATGGCTAGACTATAAAATGTTAGAATTTGTTGAAAGAAAAAAGAGTAAGATTTATCACAAATGATGTTTATTTAATGTGAAGTTAAAGGAATGATTTAATATTTCCAATAATATCAAAAGAGATCAAGAGAGTATTAAATGTATATTCTGATTATAAAAATATGAATGAAAGTGAAATCTGAATGTTATGAACATCAAGCAAGTGGGTATAAATAAATACTTTATAGTTAATTGATTTTTAGATTATTAAAAATGTTTATTCTAATGAATAAAGTAAATTGAAGCATAAAGAAGTTATAGAGTTATTATACACGTATAATATTATAAATTATAGAGTAGAGATTTTATTCTTATTAAAGAATATACTTTTCTTTATTAATGTATAGTTGTACTAATAAGCTACCTGGATAATGAAAGTGATATGACAGAGAACTACTAATACTAGGATGTTTGAGTCTCTGTAGTAAGGATACAATATATAATTATTTTGCAATAATAAATTATTTAAAAAAAATTTTTTTTTCTTTGATTGGAATTTGAATTAATTAATAAACTTATTAGTTTACAAGTTTGCAGGTTTAGCTAACACACTTTTTATATGCTTGTAAAAATAATAATAATATACAGTAGTAGCAAAAATTTTCTTCACACAATAGTGCCACCTAGTGTTAGCCCTAGTAATCATAGATGCTAGGTGTGCATATTAATCCCTATCCAGTTCCTTCCCATCTAATATCTTCAGACTAGTTGGCTTTCTTCAGTGAAGAATCTTACAAGTGGGATCAGTGCACACCTTTTAGCATTTATTGATTATTAAAGCATACACTAAGTGGAACTATTGTGCGGAGAAAAAATCTGCCAATGTTTTAACAGCTTGGGTAAGCCTAAAAAAATAATAATCATGTGATGTTTTAGTGGATAATAATTTTTACTGAAATACAGCTAAAAAAGATTATACAAATAAATAAATACAGCAAAAGGAAGAAATAAGCAGATGTTTAATACTTAAAGTAATTTTACGCTTCATAATTAATCTTTCTAATAAAGAATCATTTTAGCTGTTAAATAATAAGAATTATGTTGTGATTTTATAGATAAGTATAGTTTCAGTCACTTACAATAGTTATAAAACATTAATGATATAGTGATTACATGAAAAATTATTTGTTATATATTAATTGCAAAAACCATACTAATTAATATGTCTGTGTCCACACACATTTTAATACATAAACTCCAGTAAATTATTATATAAATATTATCTGATAATAAAAATTCAAATAGTTATAGTCTAAAAATAGATGATATAGAATTATGGAAATATTTGTATTTACACAACAAATATGAATTTTAAAAAACATCAATTTCCCTGACAAATCAAAATTTAAAAAAAACTGCGAATAAAAACTATAGTTAATATATTGAAGAGCATTCTTCCTTATTCTTTGCTGCTTGCACTTATCATCTTTTATAGAAAAACCAGAAGAAAAAAAATTAGAAGTTTAATATTGAATGATTTTTTCCTGAAATTTTAAAATAAGCTTTTTTAACAACTAAAATAAATGTTGCTAGAGGTCTAGGGATGCCTGTAATTTGCAAAGAATCAAAATTTTGTTAGAATCGAATCATTCAAAGATAAACATTCAGTAAAAAGAAATGACTCTAAATAGTTCTGTGTAAATGTATTTCAATTGCTTGTGTAATTTTAAGTGCTGTATTTAAGTTTCAATACATATTTTATAAATCCTTAATAATGGTCAAACATAAATTTGTCCATAATATTGTTTTCAATAATTAATAATAGTTCCAACACAATTGAAATAAAGCAACTATATAAAAATAATAAATATTTTCTTTATGAACCCGTTTTCACCCTATATTAGGGCCTTTTCAAAATAAGTGTATTTTGAAAAAGCCCTAATATAGGGCGAAAAATGATTCATAAAGAAAGTATTTATTATTTTTATATAGTTGTTTTATTTCAATTGTGTTCAACTATTATTCTATAAATATATATATATGATATTGATTTACAGCCTGATATTTCGACACTTTTCAAATATATTTAATTTTATCAATTTTATAAATATAAACAATGCAAAAAAAATAAAAAAATTAATAATATATATATAATCATTTACCAATGTCTTCCCAAGATACACTGGGTCCGTTGTCCACAATTTCATCGAGAATAATCTGAGCAAGTTTGGAGTCAACATTTCTTAAGTTGGATGCTCTAGGCTGCTTTGTAGGTGTTCTAGGTGGTGTGGTATGAGGCGAGCTTTTACCCTAGAATTCAAATATTAAAAATTGAGATGTTTCCCTTCCCTTTGAAAGAATTTGTGTCATGGGTCTACAGAAATGATAAATATACATATACTTTTAACTTGCAATTAATTAATATGCAAAAACAAAGATCAATAGTTTCTTTTTCTAAAGATAGAGTAAATTTTCATACTTTATGTGTTGTGAACTTGAGCTAAAACATATATGCATCAACTACATGCAAGTCCATCATACTTTCAGCAAATATTATTTGATTTATTTGGTGAAATGAAATAAACAAAAAATATTTGCATTTTTTTTTTTAAAAAAAAAAAAAATTTGTTAAAATTGAATACGGAGGAAAAAATTAAGGCCAGAATAAACATACAATAATAACAACAATAAAGAATAAAATTGTTATTAAAAATTTGATATGAATATTAAGAATTCTTTAATAATAAATTATCTATAATATAAGCCTCTCCCTTAAACTAATATTACATATATTGCATTCAAAAATGTTATCTTTACATAAAATACAAAGCATTATAATTTCTATCATAAATATGATAGTTTTAATTTTATCTTAATCAAAGTATATAATGAATATAAAATTGTTCATTTGTTTATTTTTGTTGAGCAGGTATGTATAGTTTAAGTTCTAAATTATAGTTCAGTGCTAAGATTGTACTGTATATCTGCGTGTTTCTGTTTACAATACGTTTTCGCTTGATGCTCATTTTCCTTAGTTCTACCTATCACTGAAAAGGATCATTTGAATTAAACTTAATTTTATATAGCATATGCATAAAATATAAAACAAACTCTTATTTTGTTTTATAAAGACTCCATTAAAAAATATAAAATTTATGTTCTGAAAACAAAATTTTTAATAAACAAACTTCCAATAAACTCCAAAGAAACTTAGCAATATGATAGTTCCAATTTCACTTATATAGATATATATATATGAAAATAATCTCAGTGCTTAATACTAAACTAATAAATATCCAAACATTAAATCACCCCACACGTTTAAGAAATTCAGCTCCGCCCTTTGTGAAATAATTTTGTATTTCAAAATCGTTAATATTATTGCTTATTCAAATTTCACACTCTTTGTTTGACATAGTTTATATTTCAATATTTAAAATCTAATAGCATAGATTCAAAATAGTATCATTTTGAGGCTGGCTATTTTAAAATACAGATTCAACTATATTTATATACTTATTTCATAGAGGGTGGAGCTGAATTTCTTAACCATGTGAGGTGATTTAATTTGCGGATATATATATATATATTGTAATTGATGAAATATTAGCTTAACCGGTAATAAGTAACTAATAATAATAACTCCATGTACACAAAATAGGTTATCAGTAACTTAAATATTTATAAACAATTTCAATGAGTATTAATAAATAATAATATCTCAGAGTTATGAAATTAAAATATAACTGTATATGTAACTAGGGATAAACAAATCCAATAATATTTGTGTAACTAGTGTATTCTCTCTAAGTTTTCAAATATATATACCAAATCTAATGTTATCTCAAGATTTAAAATATTTGTGATAAATAAGACTCTTAAAAATGTATTATTCACTTATAAATCCTTATCATCGATATGGCTAACTAAAGAAGAGAATTTTAATGTATCTATATCATATCCTAAGGCAACTGAGCATTAATAGTGAAATTATACATGCTAGTATTAGCAACAAATATCAATAATGTTACTTCTAAAATCAGTTTATCAGTAAATACATGTAATATAATATCATGTGACCATAAATTACCGATTAGATGATGAATGCAAAATTATGAAAGATCAAAATAAGATAATTTAAACATAAAATCAATTTATTTACAAAAAAAAAAAAGTAACATTGAAATAATAAAAAATATAATTATAACAATAATAAATTAAGTTCTCATCAAAGTCTATATCTAAAGATTTCCAACGACTTTTAAGGATAGTAGATTTATCCCAATTTATACTATGCTAAACAAAATGTATATGCTATCTAGAAGTGTTGTACAACAGTCAATTCATTGGAGTAGGTTGTTAGGCAAGCATTAAATAAAACTAAAGTACTAACTAATTATTAAGTAACTAATGTAAAAACAATGTTTATTTGATCTTTATTACTGTACAGTTAGTCTCCCAAAAGGGATACTCTAATACATAACTTTTATTCATTTTAACGAAGATAATAAAATATGTATCTATATTTGGACCATCTAGATAGATTCAGCATTATGAATTTACCTGACTTCTACAGTTAAAAATACAAAACACCAAGAGACCTCCCCTCTACTATATGATTATGTAATGTTATAACAAAATATTTATGGTCACGGAGACTAAAGTATATTTAACATAGATATATGTGGCATTAAAAAAGATATGCTTACCCACATTTATGAGTAAATTATAATACAAGTTGTTAAAAGCTTGTCACTACTAAACAACAATATTACTATATGTAAAATCTCACCACCACAAACATAAGTCACCAAAATATTCTTAATACAACTTTTAATATACCTATATCTACAAAACTCAAGGATAACTCTTATTTTGAAATACCTTCAAACAATATAGATATAATCCTTAAGACAGTACTATTTAGATACCTTATAACAATTAAACATAACAAAATAGTGTAATTTTTAGATCAATAAAACATAGGAAATATAAAACAAATATACTTTTTAAACTATTATATTATAATAACAAATATTAATAATAATCTTTCTCCAATATAATTTACAGACATACCTAAGTCATCAATATTAAAATTATAATCATATAATTTAAATGATACTACCTGTGCATTCCTTTTAATATTGTTTTTCTCTTGTGAGAACTTGTATTTTATTGAAAACAAGGAAAATAGATATTTATAATACATACACACAAAAAATATTTTGTTACCTAAAGTTTGTTCAAAATATTTAAGGTTTCATAAACATGTATTTTATATATTTTAGTCAAATAAAGTTTTTACAAACTGATTTAAATCCTTCGGCACTTTTAATGTGAAATCCCAAAGGATGATATAAGAATTGATCCTTGCAAATCAAAGAGATAACGGCAAAATTTTATCCTTTTTTAAATGTATCCCATTTAATGTAATAAAATTCAAATACTAATTGAGATCAAACTCCATTTCTAAATGAGTTTTAGTAGATAATTAGTAGTTTTCCTAGAAATAAAATTCACAAATATTGACATTTTCATTATGAAAAATATTTTTAAAAAGGTTCAATTAATTTTGAAAAAAAAACTTGTTAAAAAGAAATTGTTTAGTGTGCGGACCTTTATATAATAATTATTTCCTTAATATTTCCTTTCTATCACCGAAGCAGATGAATAATTGAATTGTTAGCATTCTTGAAGTAGTTTAAAATTTTCATTTCAAAAAAAATATTTAAATTCCATTTGTCTGGGTATTTTAAAATCATGAATATGTAAGTGTTTTTATCAATTAATTGAAAAATATATTTGCCCCAAGGACAAATGCTTTGTAAAATTCTGCTTCTTCATCATCAAAATTAATAAGAACTAATATGGCTAAATTTATATATTGGCCTCATGAAGTTTAACCATTATTAGATGACTGGCAATGAAAGAGAAAGATTTCATCATCATTTTCACTCAAATTTCTTAACTCTTTTAGCTTTTTATACGAAAGTTTTCTCAGTTTCCGTAGATGACCACATCATTGCAGATAATAGTAAAAGTTTTATGAAGAAATTATAGCACCTATTACTAATAAAATTAATTTAAAATTACAAATATTATTTTAAAACATATTTAAATAAAATATTACACTTCAATAAAATTGAATAAACAGATTAAAATATCAAACTAAATATTTAAGTTACAAATATTTAAAATAAATCATTTTACTTTTATTTACTGTTCTCACAATAATTGATATTTTCTTTTAGATTTAAAATAGCTTTTTATTATAGCTTTTTTTAAAAAAATAATGCCTCTTTAAATTTTAAAATAGATCAGAGAAACACAAAAATAAACATTTGTGCACATTCATTTACATATTAACTTAAAAGTTTATATCACTACTGTAAATCATTTTACCATTATGTATACACTAATATAATTATTGCTTTATTAATCTTACTTTAACAAATTTATTAAACACGTTTACAATATTATGTATTTTATCAGTGGTGTCCCTTTTACAAGTTACTTTTGCGTGCATGTGTATTTTTAAAATTAAATAAGAAACTGTGATTTTTAAAATTGCTACAAAATTTCAAATAATATAAATGTACGAGACATCTGGGAATCATAAAACCTTACCTTATAAGATACCAAAAATTATATAATAATGTTATCTTTATAATAAGCCAATAAAAATTTTGAAGTTATCTGTAATATTATATTTTTAGTAATATCAAATATCCATCACAATATATATATATATATATCATTTATGCCCATGTGTATATGTTTTGTATATTTAAAAATATATTTAAAGAAAATAATGTTGGCAAGTGCTAATTAAAATTATCATGTATATATAAACATTTTTTTTCTTCTGTTATTCACATCATGGAAGATTAGCTAAATAATCTATAAATATGTTTCAATGGATCTCTTAATTCTTTGTAAAATATATTTTTAATCAAAATATGAAGAAAAAAGTTATTATTAATGTACTAACTTTATAAACAGAAAAACACTATTATTTATGAATAATTTCTAAAACAACATACGAAAGTTATCTATAAAAACTATGATACATTAGACTGGAAGAATCCCACTCTGAATTTAATTAATAATGCAATAAGTGATCAGCTTCTTGAAGCCAACATAGGTGTATAAACTGCATCTGCTGTAAGACTTAGATTTTGAATGTATCAGCAGGGATACCCTGGCAAAGTATGTAAAAAGCACTGCACATGGCACTAGGATCCAAACGAGGAGGAAATACGTATATATTGTAACCTAGTGTTATTGACACTTGGTTTATTTGGCATTGTTTCCACAGGAAAACAATGCTATCCTTTTCTAGGAAATAAAAAAGTAAAATAATAATAATATTAAGTGATTAATAAAATATGCTATTTACTCACTTTTACGTGTTTTAAGCAAATAACTAAAAAATTTGGTAATCCAATGTCATTTTGAAGAAGAGCATGAATAATTTAATTAAAATATTAACAATAAGAGCAATTTAATATAGTATAAAAGCACATATTATAAACAGTAATTGATTTTGGATGGGTAGAGGGAGAGTAGATGAGTATCTTATCATAAAGCACAATAACTTCTGATAGTTTTTAAATTATTTTAGATAATAATGTATACAGAATTATACATCACTAATAAACATTGTTAATTAAGTATATTTATTATTTTTCATTATTTGTCAAATTACTTTGTAATCCATTTAAATCATATGGAAAAATATATGACTGTAATAAGTTTTTTTTTTTCCTTTCTTTTGTTTATGTTATAATTAAATGATTATTTTTCTGTAAGAGGTCGCTAAAAGAAGACCGCCAAATTTTGAAGAAAGTTTAGTCTGACATTAGTTTTACAAGGAGGAAGCAGTACTGAAATTCGGTAACAAATTTTTTTATTATTTTTTATTGCAGAAATAAATATAAGTCCAGTAAATTTTTAATAATATCATGCGTGGCTAATCCTATTTGATAAGATATTCTGTTTTCTGTTGCCATCTACCTATTTTAAAGCTTTTTATATGCAAAAATGTACTATCTTATGCTAAAGTTCAAAATGACTGTATTAACTACAGCAATCACGGAAAGTGTCATTATATTTAAAATAAGTAATATAGGTAATTTCCAGGAAATAATCAATTATTTGTTTACTTTACCTCATTTAATAATCTTTTCGTGGTATAAAAGAAGAATTATCATTAAAAGAAATATTATAAAAGCCAAAAAAAAAGTTGACGAGAAACATTTCGCGCTCTTTCTAAAAGAAATTGTCTGCGTTTGAAAATAATGTAAGTTCCCCACGTTAAAATATGTTTTATTCACTGAAAATTATCTAAAAATAATATTAATGATCAATGATATTTACTTATGCACCTGTATATTTTTTTAAAAAAGAAAATATAAATTTTCTCAAGGCAAATATCGGAAAATTTGTATGTGTGCATTTTACGGAGAATTCCTTATTAAAGAAAAATTACAATTCCTAGAGTAGGAATAAAAACTACAAACATTAGTGATTTAATTATAACCATAAAATAATATGTTATATTATACATCAATTGGAGTCGTTAAAACTTCATATCCACGTAAGTCAGCTGCAGTCCTTATAATAATAGTATTATGGAAAATTCGCGCATTATTTTATTCATAAGCCAGCTAGCTAAAAATGATACGTATCGCCAATAGTAAAAAGAAAAGAATTGTATATGTGATCGTCTATCGTCAAATATTCGTCATGTTAAAATATGTATTGTTTTCTTGGATCCCAAAATTATAGCAGTTAATTCAAAGAAGAATTAACATCCAACGCTGCTATGTTGTCTTTGCCTAATTTATTAATTGCACCAGAATGGAGGCAACTTTTATAGAAATGAAATAATAAAATGTGTTTCTTATTTTAAATTTGCTTCGTGAACTACGAATGGATCAAGTTCTTCATCTAGATAAATTGCCCAACGGAAAAACATTTTTCTAGTGAGATAATAAGCACTTGTTAAGTAATGATTTTTTTTTTTACTAATTTGTAAAATTATGTGTATTTTTTTTTTTATATCAACAGGTTAAAGGCTGTATAATCAAGTAATATTTAAATGACCTTGTAATCATAAAGGTATGTTTTCATATACTTATTCTAGGTTAAATTTATATTCGACATGAAAAAAAATTTTTTTTTATAAAATGTGTTTACTTATGATATGCATTATGGGTATAAATTTATATGTTAGATGCGTAAAAGAAGAAAAATTCAGATACTTAATAGGTAAAATATCTAGTTAAAATTATCAGAAGTAATTAAAGAGAAGTGCTATACAGGATATTACTTATTTAAAGTTTGAAACAAATTTATACTATGTTAATTGCGGAACTTATTCCCAATTATTCTTTATTAACGCATTCACTTAATTTAGTTCAAGATACTATACTACCAATTACTTGCTGAATGTTTCTTTGGCAAAGGCGAAAATTATTATGGTTTATTCTGTGTTATCCATTGATTTCAGACGTTGATCTAAGTATACCCCGGAACATAAATTTAGTGTAATTAGTGTATTTGCTTGTCTTGCCCCGATATAGCATTGGTATATGCTTAAGATTCGCATAAGTAATAATTGTAATGTCTTTATTTTGTGGGATGGAAAATGATCTCCCCAAAAGCTTTATTTTCCATGAGGGGAATAGATAAATCTAGTATTCGGGTATGTTTATAACCCAAGTGATCGCTTCTCAGAGTTAGGACGATCAGTAATTTATATCGTATTTAGTGTATTTCATTCGTTAAAATCCCAGGAGAGGATTATATTTGGTGTGGGTGCCTATTATGCCCAAGTAAGAGGCAAGGACCCACCAAACTATTTTAATATAGTAGTTAACTCTAAAGACCTTCAGTGTTATTCCATATTCCTCATGAGAAAATAGAGATAATTCCACCACGGAAGGTGTTGAATATTGTGTTTTGTTTAGAAAGTTATGGCAAGATAACGGGTATATTGGAGGTTAATTCCTCATGATCCATTTAGTAAAAATAGCGTGCTAGTATATATGATCAATGTCTGGATTGTGCGGCGGAATAGTGCTGGTAATCCACACGTAAGTCAATGGAGAGAGAGTAAGTTTAAAATTGCGTGATTTAGAAATTTTATTTACCAATGGAGGGTTCAAATACTAAGTTTAATTCGGGTTAATGATTAAGTAGCACTCACAATATAACTTATACTGAGGAATACAGTGTGTATAACAACTTCAGTTGTTATTAAGGTAAACATTAAAATAATAAGTGTAACTTCTGATAAATAACCCATAAATTATAATAAGTTATCTAAATAAAAACTATCATTTAATTAAAGATATGATAATAAAAATCGTTTGTACGCATTGCCTAGAATCAGATTATTTTTATTTTAAAACAAATAGTTAGTTAATAAAGTTAAGCAGCCGTTCATATAAGATACACTAAACGGATGAGTTGATGTATCAATAATAATATGTATTTTGTTATATTCAATTTGCATAAATGTAAAAAGAAGATGAAGAAGTAGTTCGAATCCAGGTCTAAAAGTATAGACGAATTAATGTTAGTTATATTTTGTTTTATCCATATGGGATCGAATAAATTGTATATGTTTGTTTATCATGTTAATCATAAAGGATAGTTTTGTTAAACTGTAATAATAAATTAGAATATTGTTAAAATTTAATAATAAATTATAGTCTTGTTACAAGTTGTTTTGAGTCATTTTTCTTGTGTGCTAAATAAAAGTGTATTTGCATAATACTTGAAATATGTTCTTGAGTCCAAAATCATTTATGAAATCTTAAATTCAATACACCAGATAGACAATTGTAAGCAGATCAGAATATTTCAGTATATTTTAATTTAATAAGAATTATTTATGGAATTGGAAACTTCAGACCAAGACATTTTATTTTATATGTGTGTAAAATCACTTTATTCCCAAACTAGTCGCTTTTGGTTGCACATTGTTAAGTACACCGTTAAGTGAAGTGTCTAAGTAATAAATCTTAGTGAAATTATTGTGTTGTCATGGATAATGGAAGGACACAAAAGCACCCTTGTCTTTTCATCATTCCGACTGAGATTCTGGATTAAAAAGGGCTGTATTATTCAAAATTATGCGTTGTTATTGAATATGGTTATTATCTCGTTAAATATTATAATAGTTGATATGTGGATGAAGACACCTGGAATTTAAATAAGGTAAATGTTTCCTATAGCCGACCAGAATGTCAGTCATATGCGACAACACAATACTGCCGAGCATTTTATTAAATATAACGGAGAACCCTGAGATTAGTGTCATTATTATTAAGTGCTCTTAAATTAAGAATTGATTCATTATGATCAACATTACAAGCGTGGCATGGCTTAAGAGATTGAAACTTCTAATTGTATAATAATAAAATATTGAGAGCATATTGGCAAATTAATAAATGTTTTATTTTAGTCAGTAATATTAACAATGACATGAAATCATCATCATCATTGTCGAACAGTGCAAGTACTTACAGCTCAGAGAATGTGTTTTGGATAGAGAAAGAATGTTAGTTTATTCTAAATTTTCTTTTTAAATTTATTTTATTAAGGATAATTTTTTTTTTAATTCTATCTCTGTCTGAACTGCATATCGCTGTAGCTGAATTATTATAACTAACCTAACGTCGAGCTATTATTAGGTAAAATAATATAGGGTTTGCTACCCATCCTATACGGAAGCGTTTAGGCTTCCGAATTCTCTTTATTGAATTCGTCTTCTTTCGATAGGTTAGAATATATATATAAATTAATAATTAAATTACGCTTAAATTGTTTATAATCATTTATTATTATTAAAAGATCTTTTATTCTGATCCTAGTTCTGACAATTAGTTTAGTATAAATAAGTAAAGATTTGAACTTGCTGAGTTTACTGCCTGCAGGATGATGCATGTTTGAAATTCATATTTGCTCTAAACATATATAAGAAAATTTGCTGCAGTTTTTAACTTTATAGTGTACATGCTGCATTGTATTACTAATCAAAAAGATATCAGTTGAAAATTTTTGTAATTAGACATAGGATAATAAAGTAACACAATAACAAAAACAAAAAATAAATTTGAATTTGAACTAATATCTACGGTAGGTTATTCATTTTTTCTCATCCATTTAATGTAATGTATTTCTTATTTTTAAATTTTGCTAACCTGTTCTGAAAAAATTAAATTTTCCCACTTTTGGATATTTTACTAAAGAAATTAATACAATATATATATTTTTAATAATTCAATATTTTCTTTTAAGTATCAATTTCTATTTAAGTTATTAAATTTACACACATAATATTCATTGTAAAAACTGTATTTTGTACTTAATTTTTTTTTTATTAATATTATAAAAATATATACCTAATTTCAAAACTTTAATAATAAAATTTATTATAATTGTGTATTTTTTCTTTAATTACATATCCCCCCCCCCCCCCCAAGAAGAAACTTTCCAAGTAATCTCTTTTGGATCAAAGATAAAAATATAATAAAAAATCTGGTAAAGGTTTACTTTAGTGACCACATCATAAAAATCATGTTCGCCCTCTAATTTTCAAAATTAGAAGTAAATTATTATTCGAAAATCTTACATATATGCTACTATATTACAATTAAATTAAAATTTATTAAAATGTAAAAGATAATACAAAAAATATTTACAATTTTAAAGAAGTTGAAATAATTACACTAGATTAATTAAAATAATTATTTTAAATTATTTGAAACTTAAGAATTTAAACTATCTAGATTTATAGCACTTATTACAGAAAAAACATCCTCTGGGTTCAAAAATTCGAATTACACGCATGTGTACAGTTTTATAGTGGCCATCAAATGGCTTGCAAGAAGACACCTTCTGAAGAATTACGCCACATGCCAACAGTGTGGTGTTCGCTGGTGATGTATTCTGCAGGCATAGATGGGTGTAGATGGCAATGCAAAATATGTTGCCGGCACAGCACAATCAGAAAGGGGTCTTTTCCCAAAGTCATCTGTCTCTGGGAATGATTATAAATATAGTGTATTTTTGGTCGCATAATTTGCCCCAAGAATACATTGTGCACGAGACCAGCTTCAGCAAAAAATAGTCACTGGCTGGGCTAATTTTTGCCGTGAAGACTGAAGACCAAGACATACATACCCAGAATATTGAAAATAAGTGGATGAGAGTGAAGCGTAAGCTGAAATTCTAATCTGGTACCAGCAAAGCTTTATTTTCATCGTACCTCCAAGAATTTGCCTTCCAGAGTAGACACAGCATTGCTGCCTTTTTCTCCAACTTCCTAGTATGCATAGGACAGAACTATGCTTAAAAAGGTAAATGATTTTTATTTATTATCTTTTACATTTTAATAAATATTTACTGTAATTGTAATATAGGAGCATATACGTAAGATTTTACAATATTTTAGTTCTAATTTTAAAAACTAGAAGGCGAATATGATGTGGTCGCTAAAGTAAACCTTTATGAAAAATCCTTACAATATAAGCTTAAAGCTTTATAAAATTAAATAAAAAGACCTAATCAATATTTTAAAAGATCAAATATATACCAAGATTAAAATAATATTTCTAACAAATATACAAAAGAGTTGTTACATACTATAACGATCCAAACGAAGTGGTAGATCGCATCGCACCGCACCGCACTACCAAAGGGCGCCATATAGGCATTTGAGCCTAGAAAAATTTATAAAGTAGGCAGATACGCGCTGTTAGGATTCCACTTTATTTACATATTTAGATCGTTAGCCCATTGTCACTAGCTCAGCGGAGACGCCGAGATAAAAATCTATAAATTTTATATCTTAAATATAAAAGAATAAAATAATAAAAGCCACTGCCAGAAATTAACACAGAAAAATATTTATTTACGCACATATAAAATAATATTTAAATTTTGAGGAATAAATTTAATGTTTATAATTTTATATTGATCTTTAATTCTAAATTTAAGTAGATTGCAAATAGTGAGTTTACTATTTATTTAGAGGGTCGAGTATGAATGGACTACATAGGTCTGCATTTGAAAGGAAAATATTCTCCCTGATTTAACCTTAGGCAACAAATTTCGCAATCAACTGGCGCCAATCCATCTGATACATTCATGTATTCAATGTAGCATGATACGACAACACAAAATACTATATTGTCAGGAATGTACATCTGAACAATAAGTAGAAATAGAGAAGACATTGACTCTCCACCAACAGGAATGTGACATCTGTGGGCAAGTAGATCAATAAACTAAAAACTCCATAGGAATGGACTGCGGTCTTCTGCCGACTTACAAACCCATCCATAGGCAAACAGAGGGTGTGTGGCGTATATCTATAATCCTGCCCGTAGCGGATCTCATACTACATTTACTAATTACACAAATATATCCAATCCATTGAACCAATTCAACTACGAAATGAATAACCTAAGATTACCCTCCCTTAATACAACTTTACAAAACTATATAGCCATTCGTGCCCGATTAATTTTAACATTTATATACGTTCGCACAGATTTGTTTAAAAATGTTGGGTATAGATCGATTACACAGATTCCACGGTCAAAAACATTTCAAAATAAACATAAACGATCAAAATACAAAATTATTGATACCGACAATCGCAGAGGGAAACTTATAAGTAACCCAATAGTATTCACCATAAGATACTTGCGTTGTCACCAATAACTAAAAGACATCCGAATAAATACATTTTAGTACTCACCGTAAGGTATCATTATTTATCGAATGTCTTATATTTTGATCAAATATGAAAACCAAAATATAATTAACGAAACAATCCATGCAAGCGTCTATAAACAACTTAAATTTCATACATTTAAAATTTAAACAATAAATAATTTATACAATTAAAATAAATGAAATGTTTTTTTATCAATAACAAACATATAAAATTAACTCAATTGATTTTAAACTAAGGTCAAATAGAACTCCATTTTAACATTTAATTGCTTTCACGAAAGTTCTTAATTATTTAAAATTTTTTAAGTTCATTGTTAACAGCTACGGAAAAGGTCAGGTCTGTTTTCACGAGTCTTGTTTGAAACGGTCAGTGTTCGGAGGTAGCTAGTGGTTCTCGGTTCACAATCAGTTCATTTTTAAAATAGAGAGAGAGTGTGTGATATTGCGTCTCTATCACCACTCTCAAAACAAACAGCTTCTACCACTTCGTTTGGATCGTTATAATTGGCGTCCCAAGTGTGGCCTTACCTCAGAGATTGACCCTGAGAAGGGGAATTGATGCTGAAATTTCCTATCTTGAATAAACACGAGTGCCCTGAGAATGTTAAAAATAAATGAAACCCGTAATATTTTTTCTGAAATTAGAATATATTGTTTGTATTATATAAAGTTATGAATTTTGTGTAAAAAGTGCTGCCAGTAAGAAAAATTGCGCATATGTAAAGAGAAATACGAGGAATAAAAAGTAATAAATAAAACGTAATAATAATTATAAATCATAATTTTTTTTTTAAAAAAAAAGTCTTGTTAAATTAAAATCTAATCGTTCAACTTGCCTAAGTAATAGTTAAAGGTAGAAGAAATGAAACTTGGAAGGGAGGGGGCAGAAATTTAGCTGGTAGTAAGGAATCATCAGTCAACTTTTTTTTTATCATTATATTTGTAATTACTGTTTTGTCTTTTAAAAAAAAAGTTTTGTCCTTTTGAAATTTCATATATAACAAATTTGTATAACGTAATTACTAACACTAAGTAAATTCTTTTTTTTTTTTTAATGTTTTTGTTTTTTTGAGGAAGTTTACTGATATGTAACGATATATAAATATGTCGTTACATTAATTTAAAAGAAAAACAAAGTTCGCAAATAAAAATAAATGTATTAAAAATCTATAAAAAAAACTAAACGCTAAAATTAAAATGTTGTTAAATATATATATTCGCACAGATGCTAAACTTTAAAAATATTTTTTTTTATATAAATAAAAAAAGGTATTTGAACGTATTTTTTTTTTTGATAAAAAAATACAAGAGTTAAATATTAAAATATTTAATATAAGTTAAAATAAAAACAGGTATTAATTAATTCCTGTAATCTATAAATGGAAATGATTGTTTATTATTTGAAAAACAAGCTAGCCCTCAAGGCCCTTATGTAACAAAAGTCAGATGAAAAGTTAGATAAGAGAAGAAAGAAATTTTAGCTTGACCAATGCAAACACCAGAAATTCAGCACGGACCGTAACTGAAACACCAGAGGATTAGTGACGTATTGCCGATTGAATCCTAAGATCAAATGATAAGAGACTAATAAAAATATAAAAGCCAAATTATTATGATAATTGTTATCTTAGAGCTGACTATGAATAGATCGTTATAACTAGCTGTATTGCAGATTTTCACGATGTGGAAGTCTGCAATAAATTTAATTTTCCGGACAACCAGCTGAGGCCTCTGGATGACAGTTTCTGACCAAATGCATGGCAAGTCGCAGTTTTATTTCAAAGAAGGAGAAAATCTACGAAAGTGATCACGAAGATGGACTTCTCAATCTATTAAATCCGTAAAGTATGAACTATTGTATCTATCTAATAACTTTCCTAAAATTGCAAGTAATTAATAACTGAAAATAAGAACTCTTATCTGACTTAAAGAATGCAAATTCAATTATTGATATTTTTTTTATGTAGATGTTTAAGCAATCATTTCCAGTTCATTTTTTTTTTTGTGTATTATGTTTTAACTAAAATGTATTAAATTTAAAGTGGTTTATAGACGCTTGCATGGATTCGTTTGCGGTTAATTATATTTTGGTTTTCATATTTGATCAAAATATATAGACATTCGATAAATAATGATACCTTACGGTGAGTATCTAAAATGTATTTATTCGGATGTCTTTTAAGTTATTGGTGACAACGCAAGTATCTTATGGTGAATACTATTGGGTTACTTATAAGTTTCCCTCTGCGATTGTCGGTATCAATAATTTTGTATTTTGATCGTTTATGTTTATTTTGAAATGTTTTTGACCGTGGAATCTATGTAATCGATCTATACCCAACATATTAAACAAATCTGTGCGAACGTATTTAAAAGTTAAATTTAAGTCAGGCGTGAATGGCTGTATAGTTTGTAAAGTTGTATTAAGGGAGGGTAATCTTAGGTTATTCATTTCGTAGTTGAATTGGTTCAATGGATTGGATATATTTGTGTAATTAGTAGATGTAGCAGGAGATCCGCCACGTGCAGGATTACATATATACGTCACACACCCTCTGTTTGCCTATGGATGGGTTTGTAAGTCGGCAGAAGACCGCAGTCCATTCCTATGGAGTTTTTAGTTTATTGATCTACTTGCCATCAGATGTCACATTCCTGGTGGTGGAGAGTCAATGTCTTCTCTATTTCTACTTATTGTTCAGATGTACATTCCTGACAATATAGTATTTTGTGTTGTCGTATCATGCTACATTGAATACATGAATGTATCAGATGGATTGGCGCCAGTTGATTGCGAAATTTGTTGCCTAAGGTTAAATCAGGGAAGAATATTTTCCTTTCAAATGCAGACCTATGTAGTCCATTCATACTCGACCCTCTAAATAAAATAGTAAACTCATTATTTGAAATCTACTTAAATTTAGAATTAAAGATCAATATAAAATTATAAACGTTAAATTTATTCCTCAAAATTTAAATATTATTTTATATGTGCGTAAATAAATATTTTTATGTGTTAATTTCTGGCAGTGGCTTTTATTCTTTTATATTTAAGATATAAAATTTATAGATTTTTATCTCTGCGTCTCCGCTGAGCTAGTGACTTGGGCTAACGATCTAAATATGTAAATAAAGTGGAATCCTAACAGCGCGTATCTGCCTACTTTATAAATTTTTCTAGGCTCAAATGCCTAGATGGCGCCCTTTGGTAGTGCGGTGCGGTGCGATGCGATCTCCCACTTCGTTTGGATCGTTATAATACTTTAAAGAAAAAGTTTATGAGGCTCAAATAAAAAGATGTTATAATAGCAATAATGAGTAAAAAGGTGAATATTTACCAGATGAATGATTTGAATTTAAATAATCTTCTGAAAACAAGTGATCCAAAGAATCACGCAAAATATAAAAAATGTTTCTAAAAACATCAAAAATAAGATACCCATCTTGAAAATAAGTAAAATAATACAACTCTATCAACATAAGAATTATATGAATGCTACCATTTTGGTTATTGCTTTTATAATTGCTTCATTAAAACTGCATTCTTTCTATACTTGATTTTCTCTTTAAATTATCAGTATAAATAATAAATCTTAAAAATATGTGGTAAAAAAAAAATCAATACACAATTAAACTTGGGATTCAAAGGGGGTTGGGTTAATGATTTCATAAGTGAGAGTTCGCTGCTCTTACCCGTGATACAGTATTTACAGATGGTTGGGAATATTGACGATGTATGGGAGGGGGAGTCCCCATTATTTTGCGCTGAGATAATGGGCTTCTAGTTACACAACTTACTCTAGGAAGGGTATTGCTTTTTTGAGCTTGAGTTTTGCGTCCCTGAACCGTCTTTCTTGCAGTTACTGAATAAACTAGATTAAAAAAATATATATGTAAATATATATATATTACAAAGAAATCAAATCATGTGTCACATGACTTAATTTAACAAGCTTGTATTACAAATGTTATATATAGAGCTCGCAAATAAGCTCTTAATAAGCTTTGCAGAACATCCCCAACCCCAGACCGATTTCTGTTATAGGCTTCCTCAGTCAGATGCTAAGATATTCAGTCCCATATGACTATTTAAATTAGATAAATGGATTGGAAGATATATGAATGTCTGAAAATTTCAGATTTTCTACTTAATAGTTATCCATTAGATAAAGTGATGGGCTTGTCCTGGTATTTTTAATCTAATGCTTGAATATCCTAACACCTCTCTGAGGAAGCCAGTAGCAAAAACAGGTCTGGGGTTGGGGATATTCTGCAAAGCTTGTTCAGAGCTTATTTGCAAACTCTCTCTCTCTATATATATATACACACACATATATATAAATACATATGCACATCTAAACATATAAATAAATAGGAAAATTGATAAATAGATTTTATTTACACTCATCCATAAATAACATTTAATAAAAATATTACAAAAAACATTTTTCTATATTTTTGTTATATCTACTCTATCTATTTATAAAGATTTGGCTAAAGATAACCGTGTTGATGGACTTAAACTAACTCTTGTAATCTTAAAAATGAAAAGTCTTCCGATCCTAAAGAGAAGGATATCTAGAAGTTTTAAAATATAGTGGTAATATGTTAGCATCGAATATATAGACCGAAGTATTTGTCACCTGATATTAAGGATGCTTCTATTGTTATGATTTATAAAAACAAATACATTAAATCTCTACTTCAAAGTGAATCCTAATACTCATTTTAATTACTTTCAGAAATACTTCTATAATTCTCAGTATGCAATATTATAAGTTTACTGTTATTAATATAAGATGATTAAAATTTGAATTCTCATTTCTATAGTGGCATATATCAATAATTATATAATATTTGTGTTATCACGACACATTCGATCATATTATAAGAGCAATAAATTATAATATTTGCATATCTAAATATTTCTTGAGTTAATTAAAATAAATACTAGGTGACTCTAGCTTGGAAAAAATAAACTTGAATGAATTTGAAGTAAGGTTTTTAATAGACGTAGTTTGATGAAATTTCATTCTTATATTTGGTATCGTTATATAATAGCTTCAGCTGCAAGCAGAAGTAATATCACTTTTGTTTATTAAAAATATTTTATAAATGATAATTCAAAAATTACATATACCATTGGAGAGGTGAGAGTTCAGATTCCATTATAAAAATAAATACGATAGAAAAGACTGGAATAATTATCATGGAATATTATTTTTATTCACTATAGAAAAGTTATTTTAAGGAATTTAATTGAATGAGTTGCCTCCAATCATAGGTCAATGAACCGTAGACTCAATGTGCTTTTAGAAAATCAATAAATATTAGACATAATTTTTGTTATCAGGAAAATGCAAGAAAATTGTTAGATGAAGTGATTTATTTATTGTTTCTGTTGATTTAATCAAGACATTTCATTTAATTGTCTGTGACAATGTCCGACAGTGGTCAATTGTTCATCAGAGTTTATTCATATTTTACAGCTACTACATAATGAAATAAGAGTGAATGTTATTACCGCTGGTGAAAAATCCGAGACATTTAAAATAAAAATGGGTGTTAAACAAGGGCAGGTACTAGTTATAATTCTGCTTTCCATTCTTACAACAGAACCTTTTGAAATTGTTTATAAACACCTTCATAAAGAATCATCCAGATGTGACAGAGATTTGACAATGGAGTTTTTAATATGATTCAATAAAAATACAAACAGAAATTATATCTTCATGGTTCTTAGATTTATAATATGCAATAACATTGCTATTATTTTCAGTTCAAAAGATGCCTACAGAATTTACTTATATTTTGAATGCAGTCTATAAAGACTGTGATTTAAAAATCCGATTCATTTATTAGGCAGGGATGGAAGAAAAATCTTTCAGCAACACTTTGTTTGAGTGGTCATCAACTTGAGAATGTAAGTCAATTTAATATCTTATATATTTTTTAAACCAAAAAATAGACTTTGATGTTGAGATGTTATTGCTGCATTTACCAAATTAAAAGGACATCACATCATAGCGATATAACTACTGCGACTAAATTAGTTGTATATAGAGCTGTTATTTTGTCTGATTTATTGGAAGTGAGACTATAACGGCATTAGAAAAATATTATTTAAAGGTGCTTCCTAAGATTCTGAAAATATAATGGCAAGTTTTCTTCAGCTACCTGGATCAATGCAACATTATAGAATCTATTATTTTAAAATTACATCTTCATTGGATTGGGCATGTAAAGAAGTAAAATAACATTAACCTTTCTAGAAAGTATATAAATATATTTTATAATGAAGTTCAGCATGTTTTTCATCAAATAGGCAGATCTCATTTTCCTTACAAAGATTATGTCAAAGATACTCTAAAGAAGTGCAATATTGATTACAATGGAAAACTACATATTATGCAATGTGTTGACAAATTTCCAAATATATAGTTAAAAGACAGTATTACAAGATATCAAATAAACAAGTTAAAGGACCTGCATGTGAAATATGTAGATGTATTTGAGATTCATGAATTTATTTCAATATTTATTGCATAATTTGTCTCTAATGGATTATTATTATGTTGATCTTTTTTTGTTTCTTCTGGAGTTGGATTAGTCAAACGTGTTTGCAAATGGTTGCTAATGATAACGTTGTCTTTGTTATACATTATCAAAACTAATAGTATAAATAATGCAACAAACATTTTCCATACATTTAAAATATCACACAAAAATTTAAAAATATATTCTTTGTGCCACCTGGTATTATTACTCAACAAAAACAGAAAAAGATAATACCATCTTTCTTTGTGGGTCTAAAATCATAAATATCTCAAATTATATTTCATGTTTTTTGGTCATGCTTACTTGTCTAACAGTTGGACTTTAAGATGGTTTAAATTTCAACTATCAATATAGTTATATATTTACAAGGTAGTTTAAATGAATAATTAATTATTCATTTTGTCACGATAATTTAAATTTAGATAAATTTAAGTGGAATTAGTGAAATATCTTAGTGACTTTAAATTTTATACTTGTTTATTATTGTTTATATTTATATGAAAACAATAAATGTTAAAATCTAACTAAAGTAAATATATACAAAAACATAATAGTAAAAAAAAATCAAGTCATACATCACGTGATTTAAGTTATTATATTACTTATTGAGATGGTATTTTCTGCCATCTCATATATAACTACATATATATTTAAATTCGTAGTTAGTTTAGTTATTTCATTAGTTTATAAGTTGAATTTTATGAATATATATATAATATTGCAATTCAAATAATTCTTCTTATACTTTTTTCAGAAAAAACTTTTTATTATTATTATTACAATTTTGATTGTACCTTGCAGTCCTCATCAGATCTACAAAATTCAAATACATATAGGAAACTGTAATAATAATAAGTTTTTGCTAAAAAAAGTGTAAGAATTATTTGAATTGTAATATTGTAATGAAGATAGCAGAAATAAAGGAAAGGAAAAAGAAAAGTGTTTAGAAGGATTATATATATATAATGTATTATCTTATATTTAATCTATTAAGTTTTTTTGGTTCTTGTTTTGACCTTGTAATGTGGCTGCAAGAGGCACTGTTTGTGTCAACACACAGAAGCATTCAGGTTACAGGGACAAAAGCAGCATTTCAAATTCCAGCCGCTAGATGGCGCTGATCGCAATGCGTAAGTACATTTACCTTATGTCGTCTGCTACCAGAAACAAACAATAAACCAGGTGGCGCTGATTGCCAGATGTAAGCAAATTTAGCTTACATCGTCTGCTAACAGTGACTACCAAGAATATTGGATGCCCGATTGCCAGCTGTGTAAGCACATTTAGCATATGACAGTGGCTAACAGCAAGAACCAAGAATATTGATATTCACTTAGTGATGTCTGTGCATGTACCTAATACAAATATAATATATAATGTGAAGGTGTTAATAATGTAGAAGGCACAGCTATTTAAATCTACTCTAACCAGTAATAATGTTACATTCTCTTTCACCTTCAGGTAAATCGATGTATTTAAAAAAAAATTTTTTTTTAAAAAATCTACCTTTTTTAAAAATAATAATTTTTACGACTTTCAACATTACTAAAAATCGGCCTTTTTTTTTTTTAAAAAAAAAGCTAATTTTCGAAACTGCGTTATTTTAAAAGGTGATTGTTTGTAAAACTTTTTTTTAAAACTAATACAAATTATATTTCGTTTTCAATTATTCTTTTGCAATCATGTTATTTTCAAAAGGTTTTTGTTCTTAAAACTAAACAAAATATATATATATATTTCTGAGCAACAAATGTATACAAAAAAATACATATGTAAAAAGCCTAAAGTTAAACTAGTCAATAAAATAACTCAATTACCCCAAATTCAAAACTAAACAAGACTACCCAAAATTTTAAAAACTAAAAATTCTTTAACACAACCAATGGTTTCCCAGCCAAAACAGATTTATCAAGGGCAAGAAAATAAAATAAAAAAACAGATAAAGAAATATATAAATAATTATATTTCTCCACAATTCATATTATATCCCACACACTTTTAATATTAAAAAAATTATTAAATATCATAAATTTTTAATAAAAAAAATTATTTGAGTCTTCTCTTCATTTAATTTTGTTCAAAGTAGACATTCTTAGCCTCTTGAAATATAAAATTATGGCTTACATCTCTTTCATGAATATATATTACACAATTAAGATATTTATTTTTAAACTACTTTTGTGAACTTTTCTTTCATTAAAGCTCGTACTATCTGACCGATATACAACTTTTTACAAAAACAAAGGATAATATACACTACTCCAGAAATAACAATTCTATTAAAAATCTCCTGCGTATTATTCAATAAATTATGCAAAATTATACCTGTCTTCCCAATTTTCTTATTACCAAACAAATTAACTTACTTTTTTAAAATTTATATACCAGTATATAAATAAAATTTTGTACATAAAAAATGTGTACAAAAAATAATCATATATTCATATTAAATCTCAAATACCTATGTATAAAAAAATTGTATAATAAATTAAATAATAATTAATAAACGAAGCATCATAGGGTTATCATCAAATCTACCTAATAGTACTGATTTATCTAGGATTCTTATTAATACTAACTCTTCCAATTGTATTAATTACAATATTCCAATCATAGAACACTTCTATACATCTGAATATAACTCTAATAATAATATTAACACACCTCTTGGTTTAGTTATCCAACACAAAATTAATTATACAGAATGTTCACTATGTATGTGGTCATGTGTATCGGTGGTATAATATGGAGTAGATAGCTGTAGGGAGTTTGAAGTGTGAATTCAATATTATGTAAATAACAATTTAGCTTTTTGCCCAACAGTCTGATCGTATTACCAAAGAAATGAATTAAAATATATCATGACTTACATAATTTTGGTAGGAAATTCAGATTAAGATAATTTTTTGGAAATAATACATGCAATATCATGAATAAAATGGGATCTTATCGAACTCCTCTACATCGAAGAAACATTTTACTTGATTGAAGCAATGGATCTGAAGTCCGATCCATGCTTCACATATTCCTATAAACTTAATTAGTATTGTAGACCTAAATTAAGTTTATAGTTCAATATCAGCAGGGTTTTGCATTAAAGTTAAAAATAATTATGCTTATTAAATGTGTATTGCAGTTAAATATTTTATTTTAAATAAATTTCATTCTATTGATAAAAATTGCTTAACCTATTAGTCAAACATATATATACATCTAGCGTATATATATGAGTAAATGCAAAATTCTGCTGAGATAAAATGCTTATTCTATTGTAAATAATAATATATTGTTGTTCAAATTTTATTAAAATATTTAGTATGATTTGATTTTGAGATAAGCCCACCAACATTTCTGAAAGAATGTATATTTTAATTAGTGAGCCGTTCAAGTCTAATTAAAGATGGCATTTTCTTTCTTGCTTTTTAATTAATAGAATTCCAACTTTAAAGTAAGAAAGTTAGAGTAAAAAAATTGAAGTTATTTTTAGAACGTGTTGTTTTAAAACAAAGCAGCAAGGGGGGGCTTATCAAGATCTCAGATCATACAAACAATGGAAGGTAGCTGGCAGAGAAAGTATAAATAGTAGGGAGAACAAAAGAGATGTTTATTCAGACTTTTCTCTTTGAAGGAGTCATTTGATTCTGATTTTGCTTGTGAAGGCGATTTATTAAGATTTTTCTTGCTGTTTTATTTCCAAGTTTTCTGGAAAGTGCATTCAGATTTCTCTTGGGAGAAATCCGTCAGATTTTGCTTCACATTTAGCTTGTGCTTTAAAAAAAAATTATACAGCTGTCATTTTCAAACAATGGAGAAGTTGGAACCTGCTCCAGTTAAAACCAACCGTATTTTGAGGAAAATGGATATGCTTTGCTAGGCAAATCATAGCTTTGCCTATCGCCGAGGTTCCTAAATACCATCCAAAATGCCTTAACATCCAATCAATAACCATATGAACTCTATGCCGTGTCTGGAGAACTTTTCATGGAAGCCATACTTCATATTTTCATTGTCCGGACAAACACCTATCGTCGGTCGGATCAAGCCACGGACGCCGCAGGGAACATCACGGAAAAAGGACGGTATCGTATCTCCTAAATTAAACTATCTCGTATGCTACTTTTGATTCATATTGTTTTATTGTTGTATTGAAATATATGTCTTGCTATGTAAACATTTTATGAATTAACCTTAAATATATTTTGGGATCATCTAGCTATATGTAACCTTTTTACCTTCGCTATTCTTCCTTACTAACCATTGTAAATATTTAGTATTTCATTGCGGTTAAATTTAATAGTTAACTTTTTGTCATTTGAAATCTCTTTCCAATTTTATTTATGTTGTTAATTAAATCCAAGTCAGTTTCTTTTGTGTGCCAACTTGATCTTTTTGATAACACCTCTTTTTGTCCGCCATTAGCTTGTCACGTATATTTGATTTAGCTATATACGTAGATCGGAAGAGCACACGTTTAAACACGGTTTTTAGCGCAAAGCCATAAGAAATGCTTTGCGAAAGGTTTTTATTATCTATCGTACTTTATCGAGAAGATCGAGTTGGAATTTTTTTTAATAAAATTGGGAAGAAAAGAATTTGACCGCAAACCTATTAACTTGTTTTCTTTTTATTGTCTAATTAGTTTGTTGCAGTAATTTAGGGGAATAGCGGAGGCCATTAAAGCTTTATTCATATTTTAAAGCCAGTAATTAAACATTATTTAATTATCAAAAACTTGAGTTTCTTAGTTATATTAAATGCTTTATTTTTACTTTTCAATGATCCAGGCACGCAAAACGCAAACACCAACACATCTTTTGATGTACTTTACACATTTAGCTTTTAGCTCTTTAGGATTTCCCGTCCATGTCTCTACCGCTGTTGCTAAGCTTTGTGGCCGGTTGAAAAAAAATCTACTGTGACAGTCAGATGATGTGTGTAGATTTAACCCAGTTCGAATACTAGGCGAAAGTACCTCAAAGCCAACCATACGCGAGATATAAATCAAGAATACTTATGACCTCTGCCCATTCGCCTGTTCTCGAGGCCTGATCACAAACAAACAACACCATCTGAGCCATGCATAAATTATTTTTCAACCGGCCACAAAGCTTAGCAACAGCGGTAGAGACATGGACGGGAAATCCTAAAGAGCTAAAAGCTAAATGTGTAAAGTACATCAAAATATGTGTTGGTGTTTGCGTTTTGCGTGCCTGGATCATTGAAAAGTAAAAATAAAGCATTTAATATAACTAAGAAACTCAAGTTTTTGATAATTAAATAATGTTTAATTACTGGCTTTAAAATATGAATAAAGCTTTAATGGCCTCCGCTATTCCCCTCAATTATGGCAACAAACTAATTAGACAATAAAAAGAAAACAGGTTAATAGGTTTGCGGTCAAATTCTTTTCTTCCCAATTTTATTAAAAAAAATTCCAACTCGATCTTCTCGATAAAGTACGATAGATCATAAAAACCTTTCGCAAAGCATTTCTTATGGCTTTGCGCTAAAAACCGGGTTTAAAATTAACTTAGAACGTATATAGCTAAATCAAATATACGTGACTAGCTAATGGCGGACAAAAAAGAGGTGTTATCAAAAAGATCAAGTTGGCACACAAAAGAAACTGACTTGGATTTAATTAACAACATAAATAAAATTGGAAAGTGATTTCAAATGACAAAAAAATTAACTATTAAATTTAACCGCAACGAAATACTAAATATTTACAATGGTTAGTAAGGAAGAATAGCGAAGGTAAAAAGGTTACATATAGCTAGATGATCCCAAAATATATTTAAGGTTAATTCATAAAATGTTTACATAGCAAAGACATATATTTCAATACAACAATAAAACAATATGAATCAAAAGTAGCATACGAGATAGTTTAATTTAGGAGATACGATACCGTCCTTTTTCCGTGATGTTCCCTACGGCGTCCGTGGCTTGATCCGACCGACGATAGGTGTTTGTCCGGACAATGAAAATATGAAGTATGGCTTCCATGAAAAGTTCTCCAGACACGGCATAGAGTTCATATGGTTATTGATTGGATGTTAAGGCATTTTGGATGGTATTTAGGAACCTCGGCGATAGGCAAAGCTATGATTTGCCTAGCCAAGCATATCCATTTTCCTCAAAATACGGTTGGTTTTAACTGGAGCAGGTTCCAACTTCTCCATTGTTTGAAAATGACAGCTGTATAACTTTTTTTTGAAGCACAAGCTAAATGTGAAGCAAAATCTGACGGATTTCTCCCAAGAGAAATCTGAATGCACTTTCCAGAAAGCTTGGAAATAAAACAGCAAGAAAAATCTTAATAAATCGCCTTCACAAGCAAAATCAGAATCAAATGACTCCTTCAAAAAGAAAAGTCTGAATAATTATCTCTTTTGTTCTCCCTACTATTTATACTTTCTCTGCCAGCTACCTTCCATTGTTTGTATGATCTGAGATCTTGATAAGCCCCCCCTTGCTGCTTTGTTTTAAAACAACACGTTCTAAAAATAACTTCAATTTTTTTACTCTAACTTTCTTACTTTAAAGTTGGAATTCTATTAATTAAAAAGCAAGAAAGAAAATGCCATCTTTAATTAGACTTGAACGGCTCACTAATTAAAATATACATTCTTTCAGAAATGTTGGTGGGCTTATCTCAAAATCAAATCATACTAAATATTTTAATAAAATTTGAACAACAATATATTATTATTTTACAATAGAATAAGCATTTTATCTCAGCAGAATTTTGCATTTACTCATATATATACGCTAGATGTATATATATGTTTGACTAATAGGTTAAGCAATTTTTATCAATAGAATGAAATTTATTTAAAATAAAATATTTAACTGCAATACACATTTAATAAGCATAATTATTTTTAACTCTAATGCAAAACCCTGCTGATATTGAACTATAAACTTAATTTAGGTCTACAATACTAATTAAGTTTATAGGAAGATGTGAAGCATGGATCGGGCTTCAGATCCATTGCTTCATTTCCCAATAGTTAGTGAGCAAAAAAAAAATGTTTTAAAAAAAAAATGCTGTTGCTTCAGGTCAGAGGTAAGAATTTGTACCAGGTGAGTTCAAGCCTACTCTTTATTCACTGTAATGTTTAATTTGCTACTACTAATAATCTTTCTAAATGTTACTATAAAACGGTTTATCCATCATTCACTCCTATATTTTTTTAAATCAAATCCGTGTTGTTTTAGTCTGACTAGCTATATTTATGTTTTTAATTTCTAAACTTTCCGGGATCCGGTGGTACATAAGGTTTTAAGTTTCTGGCATTGTATACTCCTTTTATGCCATTATTATCTTCCAAAAGGAACGCATTTCTCCCGCATTCCTTTTTCAATGTGTACGGCCCTTGATATATTGGGAAAAACTTTTTGAATTCTTTCCGCAATGTATTACTTGGCCTAGGGTCTCTCAGCCATACTTGCTCCCCTTGCCTGAATTGATATTGCTGGTTTCGTTTTTTATTTTTCCGGTGCAGCGCAGCCCGTTTTAATCGTTCATATGCTATCTTTTGATCTTGTAGTTTATCTATCTTCTCCTCTTCCATCGGCATTTTGGTTTTAAATAACTGAGGACATTCTTTCCCATAATGCAGGCGAGTTGGAGTAAATCCTGTCGACTCATTCATTGTGTTGTTAATATACTGTACCACCTTTTCGGTTTTATTTACCCAGTCCCAATGGTTGGTTGGTATATATGTCCTAAAGAGTCGCCCTATTTCTCGCATGACTCTTTCACAAGGGTTAGCCTGTGGATTTCTAATGGAAGTTAGCCTATGATGAATTCCTTGTTTAGCCATCCATGTCTTCCATTCTTTGGAGGTAAATGCTGTGCCATGATCAGATATCACTATCTGGGGTTTTCCAACTTCTGGCAACTGTTTTTCCCGAAGTGCCTTTATGGCTCCTCTAGCGTTTGCTGTCCTTACTGGGTATGCTTTCACGTACTTTGAAAACACATCATACGTGACAAATAGATATTGGAATCGTCGAAACATCGGTAATGGGCCATAATGATCTACAGCTAGCAGCTCATTTGGTTTAGATGCGAGGATCGGTTGTGGCTCTCCTGCATACGATCGATTTGGTGCCTTGCTCCGAGCACAAATCTCACAGGTTTTCAACACACGTAGGATCTGTGAGTACATCCCTGGCCAATAAAATTGACGTTTTATTGCTTCTTCTACTTTCCGAGGACCATAATGTCCCACCGACTGATGGATGTGGGTAATAATTTGGTGTCTCAATTTGTGAGGTATTATGACTTTCCATGGATTGTGAGGGCTTTTGGTATTAATCTGAAGGATCCCATCTGTGATTCTGTATTGATTATAGTGCCTACTGGCTGCCATCTTAGATGTAATAATGTTAATTATTTTCTTATATTGAGCATCCTGGGACTGCCAATACGCTAAATTCTGGAGGTGAGATTCCACTGTTTTTTCTGCTGTGGTTGTCATTATCTTCATTGCCTGGTTTCCTAAATCTGGATTCTGAGCAGCCATGGGCATAGGGTGGCGGCTTAAAATATCAGCCACAATATTCTGTGATCCAGGGCAATAAATGACACTATACCGAAACTGTTGAAGAATCAGGCTCCACCTTATCAATCTGTCATTGTTTAAAAAGCTCTTGTTCAAAAATTCCAAACATTTGTGGTCAGTTATGATTACCACTTCTGATCCCAACAAAAACTGTTTCAGTTTCTGGCAAGCCCACACTATTGCTAATGTCTCCTGCTCAGTTGTTGTATAATGCTTTTCTGCCCCTCTCAACGTCCGACTAATAAAGTATAACACTTGATGCTCATTTTTATCACCAATTTGAAACAACACAGCACCCAAGCCTTGCCTACTGCTATCTGTTTGAAGGTAAAAGGGGCGAGAAAAATCCGGATGGTATAACATTACTGTTTCCAAGAACTTATCTTTTACTTTAGACATTTCTTGCTCATGCCTCTCTTTCCATTCCCATTTTTTACTACTCTTCTTTATTAATTCAATTAGCTGTGTGGTGTCATAAGCAAATCTAGGATAGAAGCGGTGATAGAAATTACACAATCCCAGAAATGCTCGAACCTGCTTCTGGTTGGTGGGAGTTGGAAAATTCTTTATAGCTTCTATTTTTGCAGGATGGGGTTTGACACCTTGACTATTTACAACATGGCCCAAAAATTCAATTTCTTCCACTGCAAAAAAACTCTTTTCCATGTTGATGGTTATATTTTCACGTATGCATTCACGAAAGAAGCTTTCCAAATGACGCAAATGCTCATCGATGTCCTTTGAGGCGATCACGATATCGTCCACGTAACACACCATGTGTTCCTGTATTTGAGGAGATAAAACATTCTTCAAACATCTCATGAGGCCTGCTCCACTATTAATTAAACCGAATGGAACCCTCTTGAACACGTGAGTCTGGCCCTTGTAACGAAATGCCGTATACTTTCTATCGCGTTGGTCCAACGGCATTTGCCAATAACTTGCTGTCATATCCATAGTCGAGAATACAGTCTTCCCTGCGAGCTGCACAAACGTTTCATGCATTGGTGGCGGCACATCACGTTCCGGAATGGTCACATTATTTAGGCGACGCGCATCTAAACACAAACGCACATTTCCGTTTTTCTTCTTGATTACAATCAATGGGTTATTGTAGGGTGAAGGGGCCCGTTCAATAATATCCCATTCCAGCATCTGCTTTATTTGTTTATCCACTTCCTCTTTGTATTGGAACGGGATAGGATATGTTTTTGTTTGGTGGTACGATTCCTCTCTAAGCCTAATTCGGTGAGTGTACCCTCTAATTTTTCCTGGTACGCCAGAAAATACCGCTGCATATCTTTGTAAAATTTGTTGCAACTGCTGACTATGCTCGTTATTCCTAATCATTGATATGCCCACTTTTTGTTTTATCATTTCCTCATCGATCACTTGTATAACACAACTGCCAATGGGGTGATTATCTTGAGCCACTATTGTAAATGGGACTTGTATGCCTTCTAACATACATTTCCTCATTGGGTAATGTATGATCCCTTGATACTGCTGAAGGAAATCTGAACCTAATACTAAGTCATACAACAAACCCTCCATTACTAAGAAGGCATGATTAAAACATTTACCGCTAATTTTCATCTCCAACCACATTTGGTATCGTTCACTATTCATTTTTCTTCCATTTGCCAGAGTTAACTGGATAGGGCGCATGGGAAACTTTAAGTATTTTGGGTTGCTTTCATATTCTGTGGCTAGTTTTTTTGATATGATAGATACTTGACTGCCAGAGTCAACTAATGCTTGTATTTCATTGTCGTTTATGGTTACTTGAATGACTGGGTTTGAATTTGTGCCTATGTCTTCGTTATCCTTTTGTTGTACAATTGCTGTATGGGATGGCCCAGCTTCTCTATTTTTTACTCTTGACAGGTTTGTACTCTTTTGTTTGGCAATAGATTTATTTTGAAATTTTACCTCCTTTTCATTTCTGTCTTCATCAAGATATTCATATTCGATAGCCGTTAGTATACGAGTTGTACCTTCAATATCTTGCACTTGACTGCTTATTAATATTTTCCTTATCCAGAGTGGCATGTTGTGCCTAATCATCCTTACTATCTGCATTTCTGGATAATTGAATGCATTTAGCGTTTTTATTCGATTTACCTGCCTAACAAAAAACTGAGCATAAGTCTCTTGATGGTTAGCTGGGTATCTTTCATGCATGATGGAATACATTAAACCTTCCTGTCGCTCTGCACTCCAATACATAGACATCACTGCTTGCTCATATTCCCTAAATGTTACTGGTTGATCAGACAGAGTGTTCCACCAGTCTCTAGCAGATTCTTTCAAATGATGACTGGAGATCGCCACTTTTTCTTCTTCAGTCATATTCTGGAATTTGAAAAACATCTTTAAACTATCTAGGTGGTGTCTAGGGTTTCCACCTGAGATCCCCTCTAAAACATTGTATGTGGATAAACTTTGCCACAGGAGATGTTACAGGGTTAATTATCAATGGTATAAGTATTTGGTTGCCTTGTTGCACCTGGATAGGGTTCGAAGGCTGTTGATTGTTTGTTTTTTCACTATCCTCATTAATTTGTCCATGTTCCTCTTCACATTGCAAGTCCAAGTGGTGAATATCCATACCCAATTCATTATTAATTAATGATTTAATATGAGTATCATCTTGCTTCTGTTGGGATTGCCATTTAAAGTGAGTATTCTCATCTGGCAATACTTTTGTTCTGGTATGTTGTTGCTGGAGAACCATGTTTTCCTCCAAACGGTTCAGTCGTTGAGATGTCATATTCATGAATTGCTGGAACATGTTCCTCATCATTTCATTTTCATGTCTCCTTTCTTTGATGAAAGCATCAAAGTTATACTCTTCATTATGAGTACCTGTTGGCCTCTTGGGAATATTGAGTACTACCTCCTCCTCGCTGTCATAATGTGCGTCCGTCTGTTGGTCCATTTTTTTGCTATTTTGCTACAGAAAGTCACAATTTATTTCTAAACGTATTTTAATACAATCTATATAAATATATTGTATTATGTATATCTAGGAGCTATATCCTGTATGTGAAGAAAAAAAAATTTTTTTTTTGTTCTTTAAAAACAATAAGTCAAATATTCTAAATTCTTTATTTATGTTTTCAAAAACTAACTTTGCCTACCTCACGAGGTCCTATTTTAACCCTATGCCTATATGTATCTGTTTATACATGAAAATATAAAAAAATCCTGCCGTGTCTGTCTTTAATAAGTATACCACATATTATTCTCCTCAATTTACTTTATTTATATTTTATTAAAATATCATTGCTATGTTAATATAACTGAAATAATCCACTTACAGCTTGACCTGGCTTTCTCTGACACCTGAAACAACTAAAAAATGCATTTACATTAATACAAGTATATATATATAAAGAAATATGTGAGCAAAATATACATGTCATGTTTAAAATTATTTTGGCTCACTAAGCATACATTGTTATTTTGATCATCTACTATAATTTAGTTTATTTGATATCCGATATGAGAAATTGCACTTGCCGACAAATTTATTTGAGAAGGGCGCCAGTCGACAAGACAATGGCCATATCAAATATACATATTAATGGATAATGATCCAAGCACACATTTATAAGGGTTTATAAAGTTTCAATGCAATTAAAATTTTACTTTGCGTTTCAGTTCACTTTAAAAAAATTTAATTTGATTCTGCTGAACGAAAAAAAAATCTCTGCATGAATAAGTAAATGCTATTTTAAATGACACAATATTATTTAAATCTAAGACGTATAACAACTAAGTACGGTAATTTGTCTGACCTGGGATCGAAACCAGTTACCATTTTGGTCAAGACACACAAAAAAAAATTCAAACAGCCAAAGTATGATTAACAAAACAAAATATACAAAAAAAATTAAAAATAAAAGTAAAATCCCATGATAACTGCCACTCCGAATTATGAACCTGGGATCGAAACCAACTACCATTTTGGTCACAACCCGAAATAGATGAACAATTATCAAGCAATTTTACAGAATCACGCATTGAGATCAAAAACTGTTTCAAAAAAAACATTTATATAAAAAATGGGTTTTACCAAACTATAACGAAGTGTATACCATATACACCCATATATATGAATATGTACACACCAAATAAGCATATATATGACTACATATAAATATACAAACAGATATACCTATACAAATATTTCTTTTATTATTATGTACATGGCTTTATTAGAAAAAATGTCATATTGCAAACCGCATACTCCTATTATTTCAGGCAAGTAACGCTGGTCACAACTATGACACGGAAACAACAATTGCAGACATAGACCTATTATTTCAGGCTACTCAGCAATTCTGAACTCTAAAGTGTAAGGGGTCTTCACCTAAACGGTTACTCAAGGAATCTTCATAAACGATCACTACAAAACAAGGGCTTCACCTAACGGTTACTCAAAAGGTCTTCACCTAACGGTTACTCAATAAATGATTCAATAGCATAATCCGAAATGGAGAAAAAAAAATCTTAACTAAAGGGTGGCTGACATATATGTTATACAAAAATATCAATTAAACGACACACGCATTTACTTTTCATAAAGATAAAATTAAGTTTGCTAGTATTGAAACAAAACTTAATTTATATTTGGTAGGACACGTAATTACAAAATATTTAACAGTGAACGAGAATTTTGCATGATTATAGCATTCATTTTATATAAAAACGAAATGCAGAGAAAGTGAAAAATAATGTTTGTTAACACCATACAATGACACGTGTAATTACCTCTGACCTGAAGCAACAGCATTTTTTTTTTAACATTTTTTTTTTGCTCACTAACTATTGGGAAATGAAGCAATGGATCTGAAGTCCGATCCATGCTTCACATCTTCCTATAAACTTAAATAATATTGTAGACCTAAATTAAGTTTATAGTTCAATATCAGCAGGGTTTTGCATTAGAGTTAAAAATAATTATGCTTATTAAATGTGTATTACAGTTAAATATTTTATTTTAAATAAATTTCATTCTATTGATAAAAAAATTGCTTAACCTATTAGTCAAACATACATATATATACATCTAGCGTATATATATGAGTCAATGCAAAATTCTGCTGAGATAAAATGCTTATTCTATTGTAAAATAAAAATATATTGTTGTTCAAATTTTATTAAAATATTTAGTATGATTTGATTTTGAGATAAGCCCACCAACATTTCTGAAAGAATGTATATTTTAATTAGTGAGCCGTTCAAGTCTAATTAAAGATGGCATTTTCTTTCTTGCTTTTTAATTAATAGAATTCCAACTTTAAAGTAAGAAAGTTAGAGTAAAAAATTGAAGTTATTTTTAGAACGTGTTGTTTTAAAACAAAGCAGCAAGGGGGGGCTTATCAAGATCTCAGATCATACAAACAATGGAAGGTAGCTGTCAGAGAAAGTATAAATAGTAGGGAGAACAAAAGAGATAAGGATTCAGACTTTTCTTTTTGAAGGAGTCGTTTGATTCTGATTTTGCTTGTGAAGGCGATTTATTAAGATTTTTCTTGCTGTTTTATTTCCAAGCTTTCTGGAAAGTGCATTCAGATTTCTCTTGGGAGAAATCCGTCAGATTTTGCTTCACATTTAGCTTGTGCTTCAAAAAAAGTTATACAGCTGTCATTTTCAAACAATGGAGAAGTTGGAACCTGCTCCAGTTAAAACCAACCGTATTTTGAGGAAAATGGATATGCTTGAATAGGCAAATCATAGCTTTGCCTATCGCCGAGGTTCCTAAATACCATCCAAAATGCCTTAACATCCAATCAATAACCATATGAACTCTATGCCGTGTCTGGAGAACTTTTCATGGAAGCCATACTTCATATTTTCATTGTCCGGACAAACACCTATCGTCGGTCGGATCAAGCCGCGGACGCCGCAGGGAACATCACGGAAAAAGGACGGTATCGTATCTCCTAAATTAAACTATCTCGTATGCTACTTTTGATTCATATTGTTTTATTGTTGTATTGAAATATATGTCTTGCTATGTAAACATTTTATGAATTAACCTTAAATATATTTTGGGATCATCTAGCTATATGTAACCTTTTTACCTTCGCTATTCTTCCTTACTAACCATTGTAAATATTTAGTATTTCGTTGCGGTTAAATTTAATAATTAATTTTTTTTTGTCATTTGAAATCACTTTCCAATTTTATTTATGTTGTTAATTAAATCCAAGTCAGTTTCTTTTGTGTGCCAACTTGATCTTTTTGATAACACCTCTTTTTTGTCCGCCATTAGCTAGTCACGTATATTTGATTTAGCTATATACGTTCTAAGTTAATTTTAAACCCGGTTTTTAGCGCAAAGCCATAAGAAATGCTTTGCGAAAGGTTTTTATGATCTATCGTACTTTATCGAGAAGATCGAGTTGGAATTTTTTTATAAAATTGGGAAGAAAAGAATTTGACCGCAAACCTATTAACCTGTTTTCTTTTTATTGTCTAATTAGTTTGTTGCCATAATTGAGGGGAATAGCGGAGGCCATTAAAGCTTTATTCATATTTTAAAGCCAGTAATTAAACATTATTTAATTATCAAAAACTTGAGTTTCTTAGTTATATTAAATGCTTTATTTTTACTTTTCAATGATCCAGGCACGCAAAACGCAAACACCAACACATATTTTGATGTACTTTACACATTTAGCTTTTAGCTCTTTAGGATTTCCCGTCCATGTCTCTACCGCTGTTGCTAAGCTTTGTGGCCGGTTGAAAAATAATTTATGCATGGCTCAGATGGTGTTGTTTGTTTGTGATCAGGCTTCGAGAACAGGCGAATGGGCAGAGGTCATAAGTATTCTTGATTTATATCTCGCGTATGGTTGGCCTTGAGGTACTTTCGCCTAGTATTCGAACTGGGTTAAATCTACACACATCATCTGACTGTCACAGTAGATTTATTTTTTTTCCGTAATTCTGGCGCCCAACGTGGGGCCTCCGCTATTCCCCTCAATTACCAAAGAAATGAATTAAAATATATCATGACTTACATAATTTTGGTAGGAAATTCAGATTAAGATAATTTTTTGGAAATAATACATGCAATATCATGAATAAAATGGGATCTTATCGAACTCCTCTACATCGAAGAAACATTTTACTTGATACATACATTAATGATGTCTATCAGGATATTAAAGCAATTAAACTTAAACCATATAATAAATATAAAAGAAATTTAATTAAATGAAAAATATGCATTATATAACTTAGAAACAAAAGAAAACATTATTATAAAACTAGCTGATAAAGGATGAATGATAGTAACTATGAATAAAAATGACTACATAAATAAAGTTTTCCATCTTTTTGAAAGATAAAAATTTCTATGAACATATTATACAAACTATTATAAATAAATTATTTAAAAACATACTTTCCAACTTGAATGATATGAAAACCCAAAGGTATCAATTTGGGTGAAGTTCAAGAGTTCAAAAATGAGAACAACAACTCACAACAAAATCTAAATGACTCAGTATACATGTACTTTCTTTATATATCAAACAATTAATCAAATATGTAGAATCAGAAGGAGCCAGTAATACTTTCAACTCCAGATCCTGCTCCAATTCCAAACCTCTACCATTCACTGATCCAATTGGGAACATCATAGACATGTGCATCTTCAGGACTATGTTCTTTGACTGAGTGTTCACTGATAAGCATGGGAGAATTAAAAATAAGTTTTTGCAATATTCTCATAATATTTATGAACAGTGCTGCCACTATTAACATTCTATTTTAAAGTTTCAGTTATGAAAGTATCGATCAAAATACTGAGCATATTTATCTCACATCAAGAAAGTATTAATAAATATAACAATATTACACAATTATATACATATATAGTAATTAAAATTTGCATAACGTTGAATTGTTATTGGCCTTTTGGTGTAGTTTAAAAAAATACAAAATTACATATGCTGCAAATTATTTAATCCAAGTGTGTTTCTATATTTATTACAAAATATATATAACTATCTTAATATAAACTGATCATTGTGATCTAGACCAACAGCTGGTTCCGCACGAAATACGTGCATCGGTTGTAAAAATAGCGTGGGTAACTGTAAGGAGCTTGAAAATCTGAGTTCAAGGCCCTTTTTACTATATTTGTTGTAAGAAAACCTATGAATAATTGTATCTATACAATATTTTTATAAAATTTATTAATATTTTCCGCGATTATTTCTTAATTATCCCATAAAAAGACATTAATAAATATTAAGTTTTATAGAGACATAACTATCTATATATCATTCTTTTATTAATAAAAAAAATTTAAAAAAAATTTGAACAATAAAGTACTTTTTCTTAGAAAGCAACCTTTTTTTTTCCTTTTAATGATTTCCAAATACACTTTTAAGAAAAGATATTACTTTTAAATGTCAGCTGCATACTGCTGTCGATAAAAAATAAACGAGGAAGAATCCATTCATACAAAAAGCTCAATCCGCCCAACTGAATAACGCCACATCAAAATAATCTACTGAAGTCACGCTATAAGACAAATTGTAATTGTAGCTTTAAAAAAGATTTTGAAAGTCTCATTTTTTTTTAAAAAAAAATTAATATAAAATTAATTATGACAGGATTAGGCGATATTTAAAGAAATATATTTTTATAATTATAACGCAGACATTATATTATTTTTGGAGACAATTTATTCAATATTATTATTAGCAACTATTCATATTTAAAACAATAATAATTCATGATAAAACAAGATCAAAAACTTGGAAGTTTTGTTTTGATTATGCAAATCAATCTACGGACTATAATATAATGTATAGGCTTATTAATTTAATTATCTTGGAGTAATCTGTTTAATAATCTATTGTGAACAAACTTTGCTTTCTGGAAAAATCTCAGCATATAGTCTACTCGTAATGAGCCCTGTGGGTATACACATACCACCAGGATCGCGATAAAATAAAACAACACGACAAGTATAAGTTTAGTCTACCCATAATAATATATATAAATATGTGGGTGTCTCCATACGTTCTTGTCGTTGCAGCTATTATTACTATATGATTATTCATATAATATACGAACATGGATGGGCTGCTCACCAACATGCATTAGCCAGCGTGGTGAGTTTATTGGCTTTTTACCTCCGAGTTTAAGAATATTTTTTCAATATATACAATCATGACAGAAAAAAATAAATCATGGCCTTTATTCCCAGGAAGCTGTAAAGTCACCAACCAAGGCAGCTGTTGGTGGCCGAAGGCGGGGGGTGCTAAGAATCCCCTGATTGCGGACTCAGGCTGCCATTTGATGACGACTTTTTATTTAGGTACTTACAACTGCAGATCACTTTCAAGTGAAAGAAGATTGCAAGAGTTAGAAGAAGAACTATCTTATATTAAATAGGACATTATTGGACTTTGTGAAGTTAGAAGAAAAGGTGAAGAAACAATTGTTTTAAAAAGTGGACATGTACTCTACTATAAAGGCACAAATATTGGAAATACAAGTGGAGTAGGATTCATTATAAATAAAAAATGGAAGAATAACATTGTGGAGATTGATGGTGTATCGGACAGGGTGGCAAGATTAGTTTTACAACTTAATAGCAGATACCAAATGCAGATAATTCAGGTTTATGCCCCAACAAGTTCTCATAGTGATGAAGTAGTAGAAGATTTTTATATGGATGTACAAAAGGCTTTTGATCAGAGTAAACAATATTTTAAAATTGTTATGGGAGACTTTAATGCTAGAATTGGTAAACAAATGAAAGATGAAAATGCTGTAGGTAATTTTGGTTATGGTAATAGAAATGAGAGAGGACATAGACTTGTGGAGTTTGCAGAAAAAGAAAAACTTTATATTATGAATTCTTTTTTTGAGAAAAATGTTAAAAGGAAATGGACATGGAAGCATCCAAATGAAGGTACAGCAGAATTGGATTATATTTTGACTAACAGAAAATACATATTTCAAGATTGTAATGTTCTTAATAAATTTAACACAGGAAGTGATCATCGATTAGTAAGATGTAAGATACATGTTAATGCAAAACTAGAGAGACAAAAATTATTAAGAAAAACAATATTTACAGTTGATATTCCTAATCTTCAGAAACATTCTAATGAATTTAAATTAGAACTTACAAATCAGTTTCAAGTATTAGTAGATTTTGAACATGATTCAGATTTGAATGAAATTAATAGGAAAATAACTGATACACTTTTAAAAACTGCAACAAAGATAGCTGGTAGAAAAAAGCAGCAATTGACCCGGAAGAGAATTTATGAAGAAAAGAAGAAATATGAAGATATACAAAAATGATGCATTAAAAAGGATTGAATATCTCGAATTTTGTAAAATGGTGCGGAAAAGAGTTGAAAATGATATAAGAAAGTATAATTGTGAACTAGCAAGGAAAGCTGTAGAAGAGAATAAAAGTCTAAAGAGTGTAAAACAACATTTTGATATTGGTAGGAAATTTATATCTGCAATAAGAAAAAAAGATGGTATTATTACTAAAAAGAGAGATGACATCATGAAATGTGTAGAAGACTTCTATCAAGAAAGAACAAGTACCTCCTATACCTATTATATCTTCTGAATTGCCCAGAATTTTGAATGAGGAAGTGAGACATGCAATTAAATTTATGAAATAAGGGAAGGCTCCAGATAATGATGGAATTATAATTGATATATTAAAAGAAGCAGGTGAAGAGAATAAAGCTTTTTTTAGCAAAGTTATATTCCAAATGTCTAAATGATAAAGATGTACCAGATGATTGGAAGAATGCAGTATTAATATTAATATTTAAAAAAGGTGATAAAGAAGATATTAGAAATTACAGACCTATCAGTCTTTTATCAGTTTTATACAAAATTTTTACTAAGATAATTACAACTCGTCTACAGAGAACACTGGACTTCCACCAACCAAGAGAACAAGCTGGATTTAAAAGTGGTTTTAGTACAGTAGATCATATCCAGGTATTGAGAGAAGTTATAGAAAGGACAAATGAATATGAGTTGCCATTATGCTTAGGATTTGTAGATTATAAAAAGGCATTTGATTCTATAAACATTTCTTCAGTGATTAAAGCATTGGATCATCAAGGTATAGATCCAGGATATTGTCATATTTTAAAGAATATTTATAAAAATGCAACAGCAACAATTAGATTACATAATGATAGTAGGAAAGTCAACATTGAGAAGGGTGTAAGACAGGGTGACTCCATATCTCCAAAACTTTTTACAGCAGTGCTGCAAGAAGTATTTTGTGGATTAAAATGGGAAGCTAAAGAAGTGAAAGTAAATGGAGATTATTTAAGTCATTTAGATTTTGCAGATGATGTAGTTGTTTTTGCAAATAATGCTTTAGAGTTACAGGAAATGTTGCAGGAGTTTATCAGATGAAAGTAGGAAAGTAGGACTAAAGATAAATGTTAAAAAGACTCAAGTAATGTTTAATAGATTTTCTCAAAATATGAAAATAAAGATTTATTATGATGAATTAGAAGAAGTTAACAGTTAAAATACCTTATTCAGATTATTAATACAGATGGAAACATAATGGATGAAATTAATCTTAGAATTAAACTTGGTTGGAGTGCTTTTGGTAGAAATAAATTGATATTAAAAGGAAATATGCCTAGGTTTTAAATAAATGTGTTTTTCCAGTTCTTACTTATGGATCTGAGACTTGGACACTTAATAGAAAAGTAATACAGAGACTTCAAATCACTCAAAGAGGTATGGAGAGATGCATGTTGGGAATAACAAGATAGATCGAAAACGCAATGTATGGGTAAGAGAACAAAACTGTGTTACTAATCTCCTGAAAAATAAAAAGACTGAAGTGGAGTTGGGGTGGACATATTGCTAGAAGAGATGATAATAGATGGACAATTGAAATTTTACATGGGATTCCAAGAGATTGTAAAAGATCCAGAAAGAGACCACATGTGAGATGGATGGATGAAATAAGAAAGTGTGCAGGGGTGATGTGGAGAAGAGAAGCTAAAGATCAGAAAAGATGGATTGAACTTGGAGAGACCTCCATCCTGCAGTGGATTGCTAATGTTTGATGATGATGATGTGTGTGTGATTTCTGAACACCACAATTCTACTGTATTCTTTCTGATGAAAACCAGTTCTCTGGTTGAAATATAGAAGTAGTTTGACATAGTACTTTTGTTTGCATTTTATTTTTTTCTAAATGTATACTGGTATACGAAGCTAAACATTAATTTTTAATAAGCCAGTATCTAAAGTAAAACATCTTTGGCAATAAATAGAATACTTCTATATTTGCATATTACTTATAATTATTACAAATCTGCAGATCTTTATTACACTGCCCTTTATTCTGTCGGCTGCTGGTTTTAATATATATTTACACATATAATTAAT